>LNAC01000192.1:251942-343158 GCA_002007465.1 Ailurus styani
AAAAAAAAAAAAAAAAAAAAAAAAAAAAAAAAAAAAGAATATATACCACATTGACTTCATTTTTGTCTTTTCATCCCAGACCCATGAAAACTTTTCCATGAAAGGTCTTGGTGCATGGACTGCATTTATGGACCATTAGACTGATGCCCAGTTAAGGGACAAATGTGGGTCAATCCACAGATTCATAGTTTTGCTCTGAAACAGCCATTAGATTTTCCCCTGCTAGAGGGCAATTTGTTGATAAGTTAGAAAATATATAACTAAAGACAAACATTTATAGAACATTCAACACCTTTTCCCAGTGAGGTGAAAAGTAGAAATAGCATTCACACCAATGATCCATGGTTTTAAATAGCTCTGATTTCATTTCCGTAAACCTCCTTTTAGGCACTTAAAATCACCTTTCAGTAACTGGAAATAATCAGAGATGCAAGAAAAGATTTTTATAAGGCCGTTCCTTGCAATGATTTTCACACACACGCACACACACACATGCGGCAGCTTCTTACATTGTCAAAATGGGTAA
Source organism: Ailurus styani (assembly GCA_002007465.1). Lineage (NCBI taxonomy): Eukaryota > Metazoa > Chordata > Mammalia > Carnivora > Ailuridae > Ailurus > Ailurus styani. Next base: position 252,469 of record LNAC01000192.1, read on the forward strand.
ATAAATACTAGGATGTTTTATTATGGGAAATTCTGCAGCCACTAAAAATCATACATTCAAGGCATATATACTCATATGGGAAATGGTTATGATTGTTATAAAGTGAGAAAAGCAGGACATGAAACATATATACATATAGAGAGAGATTTCAGTGTGATAAGGTTTATACATACATGCACACAGTTGACACTGTGTCCCTCTAAACTACAGTTAATATCTATATACTTATTTCGTTTTTTCCCACATTTTCAAAAATTAACATGTATTACTTTTATAAACAGAAAAGATTAATTTATACTCACTTTTATCAAAGAATATAGTGATCAACTCTCTCTCTGTCTCTCAAATAAATAAAAATAAAATCTTAAATAAAAAGGGGTTGGGGGCGCCTGGATGGCTCGGTTGGTTACGTGTCTGCCTTCAGCTCAGGTCATGATCTCAGGGTCCTGGGATCGAGCCCCTTGACAGTCTCTCTGCTCAGCGGGAAGTCGGCTTCTCCCTCTGTGCTCATTCTCTCTCTCTCAAATAAATAAAATAAAATCTTTAAAAGCAAAAGAATATTGTGAACAGAAGCTATCTTCGCTGCCCTTTGAAATCAAGGTCCACTATCCTAAACTGACATCTCTATCTGATACGTCTTGTCCTCTTACCACCATAGTCTTACCATTTTCTTAAATAATATCTGTGGTGCCGATGAAATGACAAATCAGCTAAAACTTGATTCATTGAAAGCCACTTGTTAAGAAGCTGAAAAAATGCAGATGGTTATTCACATTATTGTTCCTCTTTATAACAGGGTTTGCTAAGCACATTAATAATGTAAGTAAGAATCAATGAGGAGACGTACTTAAGACATTTTCTTCAAGTCCGGCAGTCAATTCTGAAACATAAAGTAATATTTTCATTGTATATGATTTTTCTCTATCCATTAAATTGGGTCCCCCATGGAAGCCTCCATCAATGGCACTTTCTTAGCCAATTCAAGAAGAAATATAATAATTTAAGTCCTTGTCCTCAGGGGTCAAAGTACTTGGGTCTGAGTCTTGGTTCCATGTCTTAGGGGCTATGTCACTTTCACAAACGGAAATTTTCCATCTTAGCTTTTCATTTATAATAAGAAAAGCTCTCTGGTCAGGTTTTTCTAGAGCACTCATTTATTTAATCATAATCTAGAACAAAAACGTCCTGGACACTGCGCGAGTCACTAGATGTAGAGCGGTGAATGTGACAGATGGTTTTCCTGCCTTCATGGAACTTAGATTCCATTTGGAAAGAAATACAGTTAACCAGCAAGCAATGAACACTATAGTTTGATGTGCTGTAAAAAGACATAAAGAAAAATACAGCAGCATAAGGGGATAGAGAACGATGGGGTTGCACACATGTTTTAGAGAAGCAGGTTAGTGAAAGTGTCTCCAAGCGTGAACTGAGAGAAGAGTGTCCCCGAGAGCCACAGTAAAGGATGAGAAGAGAGGGAAAGTTTAGCAAGTTTACTAAATAGGAAGGAAGCCACTGCTCACACACAGAGCAAGTAAGGAAGAGCACAGCAGGGTGTGAGAGAGAGGAAGGCAGGGAATATATATCCTAAGGGGTTGGGATGTATTTTAGCTCAAAATTAAGTTCCTAGAAATATTGTAAGGTTGGTAAGATGAGTACTTATTTGTGTTTTTAAGGTATCTCCTTGGCTCTTGTGCAGAGAACAAGCCATAGAAGTGTAGGGGTATCTAGAGGGTAGCAGTTAGGAATCTACTACAATCATTCAATTGTGCGATGGTGGCAGTTTTCTCTGTGCAGATGTGTAGAAGAGGTCCAAGAGGTCATTGATTTAGATGTAGCTGGGGAGAGCATTGATGGGTAGAAGAGGTCCAAGAGGTCATTGATTTACATGTAGCTGGGGAGAGCATTGATGGGATTTGTCCATGGGTTGGGAACCCACGGTTGTCAGGAAAAGATGAGCAAGAAGATAAGGTGAAGGTTTGGGGCTGAGCAGGAGGCTGAATGGTGACACCATTAGTGAGCACAGGAGATGGCTGGGAGCAGGTCTGAGAGGGAAGTGAAGAGCTTGTTTATGATCTTGTTAAGTTTAGGAGACACTTTGGCAGCCCACTGGGGTAGAGGAGGCAGTTACAGGTATGTGCTTATGATCAAATAGGCACCATCCAGGTACATATGATACTGAAAGTCATGAGATGAGATGAGTGACTTAGGATGTCTGTGCAGAAGTGAGCATGAGGGTCAGGGACATGTTTCCAGGGAAAGAAGATAGGAATGGCCAAAACAGGAGACTGACAGGGAGCAGCCACCCAGGAAGCTTGGGAACCCGGGAGAATGGTGGCCTAGAGGTCAAGAAGAAAAAATGAAATAGTACACAAAATCACTTACATTACAGAAACCACTCCGTGTATCTGAGAGTGCTCTGGGACAAGTCACAGCCTCTCTGAGCCTTAGTTCCCCCAGCTGAAAGATGCTGATCAAGTCCCCTCCTAGGGAGGTTTCATACAGGGAGAGTTTCATGGGAAGAATTCATGGAGGTAGAGGACATAAAGCATTTGGCAGTCCATCTGAACATAGTATGTGCTCATTAATTATTATGATATTGTAATATAATAATAAACTTAAGGAATTTTTTTAATTGTATGAAAAACACAACTTTCATGGCCTGCCAGTTACCTGTCTCAGGCACTCAGGAGTCTGTTCTGGGATTAGTCTTTACCTTGATTCCCTCTGTTTCTTCATTTCCTCCCCTCCCTCCTTCCTTCCTCCCTTCCTCCTTTCCTTCCTCCCTCCTTCCCTTTTTTCTTTCCTTCCTTCCTTCCTTCCTTCCTTCCTTCCTTCCTTCCTTCCTTCCTTCCTCCCTTCCTTCTTTCCTCACAACCTCCTTCCTCCTTCCCTCCCACCTTTCTTCTTTTTTCCATCCTTCCTTTTTATTGGCTTCAGGCACACATAACTGGAATAATTATAATTTTGGTTCATGACACACTTTATTTAGTTTGTTCTACAGTTATTTTTAATAACATGCAACCATCAGTCCACCCTTCCAAATGGAAGCTAGGTCTCTGATAATACCTACTTCTAACCATAAGTCCCCACATACCACCCCAGGCCCTCCACCTCTCACCCACAGCGATCAATGTCCATAATCCTCAGCTCATCATTGACTTGCTTTCTTTTTTTTCACAGATGTATAGTGCCTATGTGTTTTCCTAAACAGTACTTTTAACTTACCAGTTTTAAACTTTATAAAAAGATTTTCATGCTGCTCAGTGTACTTGGGACTTTTTCCATGTAATATATTGTGAATACTCAGCCTTAGTTCTGAATCACTGTAGTTAATTAATTTTGTCTGGTGTCTTGTATACTGTTTTGTGACTATATTATAGTCTATCCTTTGACTTTCCCACTGACAGGCAATGTTGTTGTTCCTAAATTTTTCCAACTGTGAGAAGTGCAGCTATCGCATGCTAGTATATGTCTCTCACTGTGTGTAAGGATTTCTTCCAAGAATAGTCCAGAAACAGAACTTCTAGGGCTATTGGCTTTATGAAAACTCAAGTTTAGGAGGTAGTGACAAACTGTATTTGCATCCATTTTCCCTCTCACCAGTGATGTATAGAAGATCCTATGGATCCTAGAATACCCACCACTGGAATCTTCAGAATTTAAAGATATTGTCAATTGAAAGTATATGAAATATATTTTGTGGTCATGGTTTAAATTTCCCTATCACCAGCCATCTTAGACATTTCTTTATAGATTTATCAACTTTATTGTTCATATGTATTTTGTTCATTTTTCAAAATGATTATCTGGTTTTTATATAAATTCTTTCTTGTGTGTATTACAAATATCTACTAGTTTACAACTTGTCTTTTTACTTTATTTACAAATGTTTTGGTTAGGGACTCCTGGCTGGCTCAGTCAGTAGAGCACATGACTCTTGATGTTGGGGTTGTGAGTTCAAGCCCATGTTGGGCATAGAGCTTACTTAAAAAAAAAGTGAGGGCAATTTGGTTCATTTTAATAAGTTGAAATTTTTTACCCTTTATTTTATAGTCAGTACTATTGTGTCTTATTTAAAGGTCTACTCAATTCTGAAGATTTAAGGCATATTCCCATCTATTTGCTATAAAGACTTTTAGTGTTCTGTCTTATAATTTGAGAACTTAACTTATCTACAATTAATTTTTATAGATGGTGTGATATAGGGGTTTGGTTTTTATTTTGACATATGGATAACAGTTTTTCCAATCTTCTTTTTTTTTTAAAGATTTTATTTATTTATTTGACAGAGAGAGATCACAAGTAGGCAGAGAGGCAGGCAGGGAGAAAGAGGAGGAAGCAGGCTCCCCACTGAGCAGAGAGCCTGATGTGGGCCTCGATCCCAGGACCCTGAGATCATGACCTGAGCCGAACGCAGAGGCTTTAACCCACTGAGCCACCCAGGCGCCCTCCAATCTTCTTTTCTTAGGTTCTTTCTCTTTTCTCTCATCTCAGATGCTACTCTGATGTAAATACCCAAATCCCCCATGCATGTAGATGGATTTCCCCCTCACACCCCATTGCTAAACATGCCTTTCTCTGTTCTATTTCCACGCTGCTGTGATGTCTTAGTTTCATAATAAATCCTAGTATCTGGTATCACCCTTGACTACTTTTTTCCTTCAGAAGTATCCTGGCTGAATTTGTGGGTTTAATCCTTATTCTCTAGTACATATTTTAGAAATTGTCTTTCAGGGGTATGTGGGTGGCTCAGTCAGTTAGGCGGCCGCTTTCAGCTCTGGTCATGATGTCAGGGTCCTGGGATCGAGCCCCATGTTGGGCTCCCTGCTCAGGGGGGAGTCTGCTTCTCTCTCTGCCCCTCCCTCTCCCCCTGTTCATGTTTGTGCGCCCTCTCCTCTCTTTCTCTGAAATGAGTAAATATTCTAAAAAAAAAAAGAAAGAAAGAAAAGAAGAGGAAAGGGAAAAAAAGAAAAAAGGAAAGAAAAGAAAAAAGAAAAGAAAAGAAAAAAAGAAATTGCCTTTCAAGTTCCCTAACTGTAACTGGATCAAGTGGAAATATTATTAAGTGAACAATTATTCCCCCCCCAAAAAAAAAACAGCCAAAGAAACTCAATCTTAGTTCATTCTTCTCCCTAAAATAGTGGGACACAATTGATGGGCATCCATCAGTTCTCCATCAATTCTCATCAATTCTCCATCAATCCATCAATTCTCTCTGAGTATCCATCTTTTCATTTACAACAGGGGCTTGATTCCTGTCCTTCATATCTAGTTGAAAGCTCTTTGAATTTTAAACGAGGGGGAAATGTAGAAAGTGTAGAATGTTTTGAAAATACAAGGATGCATACTACACAGGGCTTTGTTTTTACTAACCCCACCACTACCTTAATTTAGAGAAGCATCAGGATGTATTTTGTAGCATTAATGCTCTTGTTAGGATAAGATTTTTATATGCATAGTGACAATGAATCTCTCTGTCTCTCTTTTAATATGTATGTATATATATTACACACACACACACACACACACACACCTCTTACTTGTCAGGTAGTCTTTGCTAAGGAACCATTAAAAAGTGATAAGATACAAAGACTGTCTCTTTTTTAAGATTTTATTTATATCTTTGTCAGAGAGAGATAGTGAGAGAGAGCACAAAGAGGGGGAGTGGCAGGCAGAGGGAGAAGCAGGCTCCCCGCCAAGCAAGGAGTCCAACACGGGGCTTGATTCCAAGACCCTGGGATTATGACCCGAGCCAAAGGCAGACGCCTAACTGAGGGAAGCACCCAGGAGCCCTAAGACTACCTATTTTTATTTCAAGAATGTAGCAACTATTTAAACAGTAAATTAAAGATTCATTATATTCTATTATTTAATAACATTTATAAAGACCTCTTTATATTGCTTCAACTATACATTAAAGATTCAATTCTATTTTATCATGTCCTTAATCCCTTTTGGGGGGTAAATTCCTTAACACTAAGCACCATTTAACATTTTTATGAAACACTTGGTTATTTTCACAAAGAAGGCAGCAATGACTCTAAGTACAATGATCACATTTTCCAAAGGGGAAGAGAATTCTTAACCTGGGGCAGTAGATTGAAATTTAGTTCTAGGAAATCCTTCGGTCCTGAGCTGGTGGCATGGGGTCACTGTGGGGAATGAGGGGGGCTATTCAGGCAGGGACAAAAAGTGTGTGTGCTCCTTTGATAATAATAAAGCACACTTAGGGATGACTGGGTGGCTCAGTGGGTTAAGCATCCAACTCTTAGTTTCAGCTCAGGTCATGATCTTGGGGTCATAAGATGGAGCCCCACATCAGGCCCTGTACTCGAGGTGGAGTGTGCTAAAGATTCTCTCCCTCTCCCTCTGCCCCTAACCCACCCATGTGTGCTCTCTGTCTCTCTCTCAAAATAAGCAAAGCTTTAAAAAAAAATAAAGTACATATAGAAATAAAGATATTAGGTTCACAAATGGCCATGTTTCTGCACCCCAGTGTACAAAATGAACCTATACACCACCATGTCTGCTTCTGACTCCTTCAAGCTAACACATTCGGGATAATACTGAGCTCCTTTTAAAAAATTTCCTCATCCCCCTCTTTTCCCTAGAGGTCATTAGCATTTTGAAGTCCTGCGTCCTTCTCATTGACACTCATACTACATATCTCTTTATTTATAAGTAGTAAACTGTATTATTTGGTGTGTATCATCATACTGCATGTGTCCTTCTGTAACGCTCTGTTACTCACTCAAAATTATTTGTAAGATTTTGTCCATGTTGATACACACAGATCCAGTTGGATCCTTTTAACAACTGTGCCTCTATAACCATCAGGGATCTTGGTTGCAAACAACAGAAAGTGACTCTCGTTAAATTAACCAGAAAAGGACTTAATGAGAAGGATGTTGAAGGACTGATAGAAGAAGCAGATAAAAAGTCTGAAAAATAGGGGATCTGGGGGAGAGATCAGGCCGCTGAAATCACAGGTACAATCTTATCAAAGGAATGACGCCAGTGACCCTGCTGGCACTTCTGGACCACGCATGTCACCAGGATGGTCATAAGTGCCGACACCACCACACTGCCTATCACTCAAGCATGACACCATTGGTGGTATTGCTGGAGCGTGTGAGTCACCCTGAGCAATGCCTTGCTGTTGACACCACGGTACCATGCACACCACCCCTAGCATGGCCACCTCTGAGCTGCCCTGCCACCATCCCTGGGGCTCGCTGGGGCTCACTGCTACTGCTCCATCCATCTTCATTCTAGTATTCTATTTATTCTGTCCTTTCTCAGGCATTCCTATGCCCTGAGAACAGAGCACTGAAGAAGACTAAGTATTTATTCTCACAAGGCTTATACTCCAGAGGGAAGATAGATAATAAACAAACTGTATTATATATGCACCAGCTTGTGATGCATGTCTACATCACTGGTGACACTTGCTCAGGACTCAAAGTCCCCAGCAGAACGTTGGTGGAACATGTGATTGCTCAAGCTCAGATCTTATCAAGGCTCTACCTGCCAGAAGGAAGCCAGAAGAAGTGCTATTTACTCCCCATTCGCAGCCTGGGATAACTATGTTTTTTTTTTTCCTACTGAAAGACAGCATTGAGTCTTGGTAGGGCTATTTTCTTCATTTCAGTCACTCCAACAGGAGGGAGATGATATCTAACATTGTTTTAATTTTCATTTCCTTGATCTGTAATGAGAAATGCGTTCACCGCCCAGTTGGGTTTACTCCCCTATGACTTGTTGTTCATATCTCTCCCTGCTTTTCTGTTTCTTTCTTATTACAGAATGGGGGGGGGGATGAATATTCTGATCTAAATGTACTCATCCTGGATAGGTAAGTATGTTATGAGTATATTCTCCTGGACTGTGGCTTGTCTTTCAACAGTGTTTATGCTTTAAAAAAAAAAAGAAGCATTATTGAGTTATAACTTACATAAAATCAAACTCACCAGTTTTAGTGTATCATTTAATAAGTTTGAGCAAATGGACATATTCACAATCATGGAATAGACTATTTCTATCACCCCAAAAATTCTCTCATACTTGTTTATACTCAGTCCTCTCCCCCACCCCGAACACAGGTAATTGTTTTCTTCCTGCTCATATATAATTTTTTAATTTCATATGAATGGAATCATATAGTATGTAGCTTTCAGTGTTTCGATTTCTCCATTTAACATATGCTTTTGAGATTCGTTAATGTTATTATGTATTATCAGCAATATGTTCCTTTTCATTGCTGAGTAATATTCCATTGTGTGAACATACCACAATTTGTTTATCCAAGTGCCAGTTAATAGATATTTAGGTTGTTTCCAGGGTTTTGCAATTAAAAAAACTGAATATTCAAGTACAAATCTTTGTACATATGTAGGTTTTTTATTTATCTGGGGAAATCTAGGAATAAGATTGATGGTCATCAGGTAAGTACTTGTATAGCTCTATAAGAAACCACCAAAGTATTTTTCAACTGGATGCATTTTTCATCACGACGAGCTGTGAATGAAAGTCACAGTTGATACACATCTTCACCAACACTTGGTAATGTGAGTCATTGGGAATGGAGCCATTCTAGTGGGTGTAAACTTTTTTTAATTGAAGTTTCATTTCTTTATCCTCTAAAGGCAAATGATTTTGAGTGCTTTTCCATGTATTTACTTGTCATCCCTGTATCTTCCTTGAAATGTTTGTACAACTCTGATACCCACAATTTCTTAAATCAGGTCATTTTTTTAAATTATCAAGTTGTACAAGTTCTTTATATATTTGGAATACAAGCCCTTTGTCAGATAAATGTGTGTGTTTTCTCCCAGTCTATGGCTTACCTTGTCATTTCGTTAACTGTTTTATGAAGAGCATTTTTTTTAATTTTTACAAAGTTTCCTTTATTTTTTCTTTTTGTAATTCATGTTTTTTGTGTCCTAAGAAATCTTTGCTTAGCTCAAGGTCACAACTATTTTTTTTCTGCATTTTTATCTAGACATTTTACAGTTTTTACTGCTGTTACATTTAGGGGTATGATTCATTTCTAATTCATTGTTTATATAGTGTAAGGTAAGGGTTGAGCTTCATTGTTTTCCATCTGGATGTCCAATTATTCAAGCACCATTTGTTGTAAAGACTATTCTTTCTCTTTTGAATTACTTTGGCAGCTTTGTTGAAATTCAATTGGCCATATATTGAGGATGTATTTTTCCACTTTCCACTCTCTTTCATTGATCTATTATGTCTGTCTTTACACCAATAACACAATGGCTTGATTACTATAACTTTATCGTAAGCTTCAATTCAGGTATTGCAATTTCCCAAAAACCCAATTTTTTAAGTATTTTGAATTTCCATATAAATTTTAGCATCAGCTTGCCAATTTAAAAAACATCCTGCTGTGATTTTGATTGGGATTTTTTAAATCTATAGTTGAATATAAGGATATTAAACTGAGTGATACTAAGTCTTCCAGTACATTACATGTTTTATCTCTTCATTTATGTACTTTTTTTAAACTCAATTCAGCAATGTATTGTAGGTTTTGGAGTACAGATCCTGCAAATATTCTGTTAAATTTGCCCTTGTGTAGTATTATTTAAATTTTGATTTTTACTTGTTCATTGCTAGCATGAGAAATACATTTGATTTTTGTGTAGTGACTGTATCTTATGGCTTTGCTAAACTCATTTATGAGTTATAGAATTTCTTTTATATTTTTCTTAGAATTTTCTACAGAAACAATTATGCTTCCATGAATAAATATAGTTTCACTTCTTCTTTTCCAATCTGGATGCCTTTTATGTCTTTTTTTTCTTGCCTGATTGCACAAGCTAGGACCTCCAGTGCAATATAAAATACAAATGGTGAGCGTGGACATCTGTGCCTTGTTTCTGATCTTTGGGGGAAAGCATTCAGTCTCTTGCCATTAAGTATAATGTTAGCTCTAGGTTTTTCCTAGAGTCCCTTTATCAGGTGGAAGAAGATTTTATTTTTGCAAAGAGTTTTTATTTGTGTTTAAATCATGAATTAGTGTTAAATTTTAAAAATATATTTCTGCATTTAGGATGATTTTTTTTTTCTTTAAACCTGTCATTATAGTGAATTACATTGATTTTAGTATGTCAGGTCAAATTTTTCATGGCTAGAATAAACTTCTTTTGGTTATGATGCATTATTACTTTCGTGTGTGTGTCATTGGATTTGATTTGAAAACAATAATTCTTATGTATTTTTACCTCTATGTCCTTAAGGGATATTGCTCTTTTTTTAAGTATAATAAAGAGAAACAGGTCTCGTTTTAGTATGATGATGTAACGATGTATGATAATGGAATATCATGATAATGATGGAAGACTCATAAAATGAGCTGAAAAGTATTTTCTCCTTTCATATATTCTCCAAGAGTCCCTGTAGAGTTAGTTAGAGGTATTCTCCAAATATTTGGTGGAATTCACCAGTGAAATAGAAAAAGCCAGGAGATGTCTTTGTGTTTAATTTGTTTGAGGTTGTGTGTGTGTGCACAGAAAAGTTTTAAATTAAACATCTGATTTATGCAATAGATACAGCAATTTTTAGTTTATCTTCTTGTATTAGTTTGATACTTTGTGTCTTTCTTGGTCCACTGAAAGGTTGCTGCTTTTTCTCTTGCCATAAGGTTGCATAAAATATTTCATTATTGCTCTTTTAATATTTTTACCATCATTTGGAATGTCAGTTCTTTCATTTCTTTTAAGGGTCATTTATGACTTTTCTCTATTTTATCTTAATCAGCTTGTCTAAGGATTAATTAATTTAATTAATCTTTTCAAAGAATCAGATTTTAATCCACCAATTTTTTTCTATGTTCAATGTCATTTATTCCTTTTTTGTTTTAGTTGTTTATTTCAATTTTCTAGGTTTATTTTGCTCTTTTCTGTTTGAAGTTTCTTTTTTGGAAGATTTGAAACACTCTTTTTTCCACCACAAGAATTTAATCCTGAACATGTTCCTCTTAGAACTACTTTAGCTGTATCCCACACATTAAATATATATATATATATATATACACACACACACACACATAATATATGTGTATATATAATATGTATAGATTTTCATTTTCTAGTTTTTAATGTAATTTTTTCTTGGAATGGTTATTGAGAAGTAGATTGTTAAATTTCCTGGTATTTTAGGGTTTTCTAGATATTTTATATTATTGATTTTAACTTTAATTTTAGTATGGTTAAATAATTATATTATTTTATTGGATTATTTGGATCCTCAAATTTATTGAGACCTTTTTATGCTCTGTATTGATAATAAACACTCTCTTTTTTTGGTTTTTCCTGTTTATTCATCAAAAGTGTGTATGATAAATTTATGCTAAATTTTATTAAATTGTTTTTCTGCAGCCATTGAGATGATCATATATTTTTTCTCTTTTAATTTGTTGATACCATGGTCTATTTTTATAGACTTTTTTACATTAAACAAATCTTGATTTTTTGAGGTAAGTCTGGTATGTGATAATTTTTAACATAACTGAATTTGATTTGCTGATATTTTAACTCATGATTTCTTATCTCTATCTCAGTAAGAGTAATCTATATTTTCTCCACTAACTCTGTCCTCCAGTTTGGGAACCGAACTAACACTAGCGCTATATGGTAAGTTGGGTAGCATTCTTTCTTTTTCTTCACTAGAAACACTTTTTAAAGTCATATTTAATTTGTTCCCTGATGGTTTGGTAAATTCATTCATAAAATAATCTAGACCCAGAGTCTTTCTAGAAGAGATACATCAATATAATCTATATGCCAGAAAGTTTATTTTGTAATACTAACTTGTCTATTCAAATGTTTTATTTCATTCACTTCAATACTAGTCATTCACATTATTGCAATGATCATCCATTTCATTTAAATTGTCACATTTACTGTAACAAAGTTATTCATGAAATCTCTGTGTCTGGTATTAATCTTTATTGTTCCCCATTTTCTTTAACAACAATATCTTTTCTATTTTATTTTATTTTTTTTATTTTTTATTTTTTATTCTTTGCCCCATGTTCCCCATATTTTTATTTATAATTTTCTCCTTTTTCCCTCAGTTAATCCTATCAGAGATTTTTCTGTTTCAGTTTTTCATCAATTCTTTTTATTTTTTTCAAATATCTGCTCTTTATTACACCTTTGCTTCTATTTTCTTTGGGTTTTTTCTATTGTTCTTTGTCTAACTTATTGAGTTAAGTACTTGCTTCACCAATTTTTAAACTTAGTTCTTTTAAATATATACCATTAAAATTATACATTCCCAACAAACACTTCAATTTTACCTTCTATAGTTAGGGACTTTGCTATTACTTAGTTTTAAATAATTTGTTACTTACATTATGTCCTTTTATTTATTCCATGAATTATTGAGTTGTCCTCTTTTTTAGTGTCTAGATACATGGTGGGCTTAAAAATATATCATTATTTCATTGATCTCTGATTTTCCTGCAATGTGTTTAAAAACAATGATCTATTTGAGATAAGTTTTTTGGTATTGGTTGAAACTTCTACTACAGATTATTATTTGGCCAATGTTTGTAAAAAAGACATGGATAATCTTAAAGAATTTGTATTCTGTGTTTTTCAGGATTTTATGCGTAGCTTGGTCTTTAAAGTGTATTGTTCAGATTTCTTGTGTTCTTCTTACGTTTGAATCATTTTTTTAACAGTTATGAAAGAAAGGTATTAAAATGTCTCACTCTGATTATGGACTTGCCTATAACTCTGTAAACTTTTGCTTCATAGAGATTATAGTTACATTTTTAGTTGCATTAAGATTCATGATTATTGTATATTCTGATCAAGTGTTCCTTTTATTATAAGTAAAACCTTCCAAACCCCTAATGACAACTTTGACTTGGTATTTACCTGATAGTCATTTGAAATGTCTGATATATTCATTTTTTTTTAAGATTTTATTTATTTATTTGACAGAGTGAGAGAGATCACAAGTAGGCTGAGAGGCAGGCAGAGAGAGAGGGGGAAGCAGGCTCCTTGCCGAGCAGGAAGCCTGATGCGGGCCTCGATTCCAGGACCCTGAGATCATGACCTGAGCCGAACGCAGAGGCTTTAACCCACTGAGCCACCCAGGCGCCCTGTCTGATATATTCTTTTATATTCTTTCACTTTCAAATTTCCGCATCATTTTATTTTTAGATGTGTCTCTTACAAAAAACCTTTGATTTTCTGATTCCTCTGGTCCTCAATTTGTCATTTTGTTGGACCAACCAAAACATGTTTGTCCCCTTCATATAATTATCATTAAATCCACTTTAAAGGTGAGGAAATTCATGTTCAGTGAGGAATTGACTTGTTACAGGTGAAAGATCTAGAAAGTATCATTTTATTATGTCATGACACATCCTTTTAAAGGCATCTGCTATGGACTTGTGTCCCCCCAAAATCTATATGATGAAAGCCTAACCCCCCCCCCCGTACTTCTGATTATGGCCTTCCTTGGAATAGAGTTGTAACAAATGTGGTTAGTTGAAGTAAGTTATTAGGGTGGGTCCTAATCCATTATGAGTAATGTCCTCATACAAAGAGGAAATGGACACAGACAGGAATGCAGAATGCCATGTGATACTTCTACAAACCAAGGGACAGCAAAGAATGCCAGCTTCCCACCAGGAGAGAAGCATGGGACAGAATCTCCCACCCAGCCCTCAAAAGAAAGCAAACTTGCTGATATCCTGATCTTGGACTTTTAGACTCCAGATCTCTGAAACAATTACGTCCTACTGTTTAAGCCTCTTAAATTGTGGTGCTGTGTTATTGCGGCCCTACCAAAGTACTACAGCATCTTTATTATAACTAGAAAAGTTTCTGCTGACTGTCTTCTGCAAATATGCACATACATAAGTACCATCTTGCAGACATACGAAGGGGGATGTCTGTCTGTACATGACATTGAGAACAAAAATCTCACCATCTCCTTGGAAGATCTTCCAGGTAGTGGAGTTTATATATAAAAGGGTAGGACCCTGGGCTGGGTCAGGAAACTTGAGTGTGGGCATTAATTTAGACAAAAGCATTTTCTGCTGGCTTTTGGTGTAATTTACACGTCGAGAAGGCTACCACAAGTCTAACTTGACTGAACTTCACATTTTCAAAATATTTTGCCAACAAATCTGCCTTTATGATGACATAATTAATTTGATTGCCCAATGTTTATTAATCAAAGACATATATAACAGGATATGCAATAAAATCACTTCTCCAAATTCCGATGATGTCACCAGCAGCCAACCAGAGGCGAAGGGGCATTCTTGTGGATTCGTCCTAAAGCCCCTGCACAGCTGGACCAGATGAGTGGGGGCCTGGCAGGGCAGCCCAACATCTGCCTGAAACACCCCGTGTGTCCATAGGGAGGCTCTCCCATCTGGCCCGAGTATCACGCGTTCCCTGAAAACAGCGGGTGAGAATGGAATCCTATCCTCTCCCTGCTCCAGCCTGGGTGTGCATTCCCATGGAGGGGCCCAGGACAGGGGGAAACTAGACAGGGACAGGGCAGGTTCAGAGAAGCCAGTGGTTGTCTTACCCACATGTAAGCATGAAATTCAAGTCCCCGCCAAGCAGCCGTGGAGAAGAGACCCCAGGTGGGCCTGGATTAGTGCTGAGTGTGCAGTGACCTTCAGCACAGAGCCCACGGCCGCTCCATCATCTCTGCACATCAGCAGGCCTGGGTATCAGGCCATCTCCGGCTGGCGAGCATTTTGTTCCTCAGCAAGTTGCTTGACTTCTCAGGATCTGTTTTTTCGGGGTTTTTTTGGTTTTGGTTTTTTTTTTTCTTTTTCCTTTGTTAAATAGGGATGGTAAGCCCTGTGCTTCCTACCTCATCAGAATATATGGGAAACGTTTGTTTCATATTCTGTAGTCCAGCAAACATGTTCTAAGTATTCCTCGTTGTCATTTGTTCAATCAGCAAAGACATAAGACAGTAAAACAAGCTTACTATATGCCAGGAAGCAAATCTGTGGCCAGAGGCCAGTGGGGAGCAAAACCAAATGTGTGTGTTATCCTAGAAACATGTGGAAGGGGCGAAGGGACCTGTCAGAGTGCAGAATGCCTCTTTCAACTTCTAGGTAGTAGGTGGTGCTATTTAGGGGAAGCATCACCAAGGCTGGAGCACCGGCCTGGTGAGGGCTTTGGGGGAGCAGAACAAGCTGTCAGGGAGGGCACTTTGGCATTCTGGGCTGGGAGGGCCCAGGTGCAAAGGATGGAGGCCCGAGGAGACACAGCAGGGCCTAGGGAGGGCAGAGTCCTGGGGCTAGCCGGAGAGTCTGGGCAAGCTGGAGAATTAGATTCTCTCCCTCAAAGAGTTCAAAACCTAAAAAGGAGATGGGGAGAAAAGGGCAATGAAGCAATATACTCGGTAAATCTCACATCTGGAATTTAAAATAAAACATGATTTTCTGGTGCCAAATGAGAAACGGTATGCCAAGTCTCTGGGCAGAAAGATTGCTCAGAGCCTGGGCGGAAGTAGGGCTGCTCCCGATCTGGACTCCAGAGTGGCCAAAGACTCTGGAAACAGCGAGATCAGGGTCTACAAAGTAGGAGAAAAAGAGAAGCCTGGTCAGGTCCACGAGGTCAGGAGGGAGTCCAGCCTGCTCAGGCAGTGGGGAGCTGAGTCATCAGGTGAGTGACAGACAGCCTGGGGCCTGAATGTCAAGGGGAAGAGATGTCAGAAATCCACAGAGGTAGGACTGTGCTCTCTCGCTCAGCACAGTGTCTCCAAAAAGCACAGCAGTCATGGGCATAGAACCACTGGTCCCAAGAGGACTGACCTGGTAGAGACCTTCAGACCCAGCTCTGAACCTGGCCCTGCCACTCAGTAGCTCAGGGACACTAAGAAAGCAGTCACCTCTCACCTGGCTTTCCTCAGCTGTAAAATGCCCATTATATTGATATCTGGCTCCTGGAGTGGTGGCAAGGTTTCAGGAGCTCTTACCCCATGGCCCCCCGCTCAGAGCCTTGGAGGAGAGGCTTCCAAGCAACAGTGTCAAGCCCTGCTGTGAGCAGGAGGAGATGTCTACCGCAGGGGCTAGCCAGCACCTTCCCTCAAGCCTCCACCTCTGCCAAAAGCATCTTGCACAGGAAAAAAGAGACAGGGCCCTGCCCCACGATGCCATCCCGGCTAGGGGGAGAAAGCTGTGGCCATTCAGCCACGCTCAACAGAGTACAAAATAGAACAACAACAAAAACAAAACCGAAAAATCAATTTTAAAAAATAATAAATGTCCATCATCATTTTTGTCAATTTTCCTTGGAACTGCTAGCATTCAAACTTGGGGATGTTTTTAGAGAAATGGAGAGAAAAAAAACAAAACAAAAAACAAAACTGCTTGCATTTTCTGCTCAACCAGAGTCCTGTGAGTTCACTTTCCTCTCCCTCTCAGTTTTGCAGCCACTGGTGCCCCGGGTCCTCAAAATGCCTCCCCCGTCTCCTCGGTTTCTCCCCCATCTCCTCGGTTTCTCCCCCGTCTCCTCGGTTTCTCCCCCGTCTCCTCGGTTTCTCCCTCTGCCGGTATTGCTGTCCTTGATTTCCCCTGTTCTACACTAGTCCCACTTTCCTGGGGTTTTCCCTGCGACCTTCCTGGGAGCCCCGGGCAACCGAAGGGCACACTGATCCCAAGGAGAAGCACAGAATGAGGGAAGGACTCTCTGACATCCTGCTTCAGCGATGCGGAAATATCACCCCTTTGCATAGGATTCCATGGCTACCCCTTCTCTGTCTCCCCATGGCCTCATTCCTGCACCAGTAACATTGGCCCCATTTAACAGATGAAGAAAGTAAGACTGTGCGTACCAGGAGACAGGAAAGGGGTTTTCCATCTGAGTAGACCGAGCTCCATCCAGGTTGGCCTGGGGCTCCCTTGCAGGGTTTTCCCTCAGAACAGCACGTGCCACTCACGATGCTGGGAAACCCCTGTTCCTCCCAAGGGGTGGGACGTCTTGGCAGGGAAGCAGCCAACTGCTCAGTTGGTTGCGGAGATAATGATGCTTAGAGCTGTTTATCAACCATCTTTGAATGGCAGGCCCAGAATTCCTAATTAACTAGCAGCCGTGGTCTGGTAACTCTTCGAAGAGTCCAGCCATATCAGATCACTAACATTTCTGCATGGGTCTATCTCTCCCTAAAACCTGTGCTCAGCGCCTGATAAATAGAAGTTTCTGACGACAATAATTAATGAATGGGAGGGGAGGAAGGGGAAGGCTTTGTGGCCTGCCCCAAATCCCTGGAGCTCCCAAGAATTAAAGTTGATTTTTCTGCCAAAAGGAGGCCTGTGTGGACAACGTGCCATGAGGAAAGGGCCAGGGATGCTCAGCTGTTCTGAATTTAGCCAGGAACGCAAAGGCCGAAGTCCTGGGCCACCTGGCACCCAGCTGTTCATAGCATCAGGGCCCCAGAATCCTGCCCTGGTGGGGCCTGCAGGAACCAGCTCACATAGCCCTTCACTGCCCATACCTTGCTGGGGTCACCCTGCTCCTTAGCCACAGACACAGGACGGAGACCCGGGTCACCCTCAATGGGCCTGAGTCTCAAGTCCCATCCCTGCCCCCCTCCGCTCCAGTCACAGTGCACAATATCAGTACCATCCTTTTTCTACTAAGTCACTATCCTTGCTCACCCTGTTCCTCCTCCTCCCCTTCTCCTCCAGGAGAATCCCAAATCACTGCGAAGCCTTCCATGACTTGTTCGCTCTTGGTACGGAGTTAGCCCCCATCCTCCGTGAAGCCTGCTTGAATTCATCACCTCCATCGTGACACTTTCCACACTGCACTGACGTTGTCCATGTCTACGTCTGAGCAGCACACTCAAACCCCGAGCCTCTCAAAGTCACCTCTGGGGTCCTGTCCCCTGCTGTCACCCCAGAACCCAAGACAGAGCCTGGCAGAAAAGAATCCATGCACAGATCATTTCTCGTGCATGGAAGAATGGATAATGAGCACATTCATAAAGGAGTCTTTTCTTTTTTAGGAAGATTTTTTTCACTCTCGAAGGACAGGGATGCTGGTTGGGTCATAAATAAATTACCGGGTCAGTAGGGCATGCTCCTGAAATGAAGCAAGGAGGGAAGAGGTGTCCGGTGAGCTCCTGATATGCTTAGGACAAAACCCACAGTAACAAGGATGGCTCAGGGCCAGCCAGCCCAGCATGCGGGCTGCACACCCTGTCTGTGTTTCTCTGAGCACTCTGGCCCAGCGAGCGTCCCCTGTCCGCAGCTGACCAGGCAGCTCCAACTCAGGCCTGAGAATGACTATTTATCACTCCCACAGGAGACAGAAAAGGAGACTCATATGATGAAGGGGACCCAGGTCTGGCTGGACCGGAAGGCTTTCAACCCCCAGAGGAAATGATCATTGCATTTGCTCAGATCTAGAGACACAGAAGTTCAGAATCAAATGTGGAGTGTTTGTTAAGCAGTGCCATTTCACATTAATGGAATAGGGACACTCAGGCCACCCCAGCCTCTGCTTCCACAGCTAAGGAACAGGGTGACAGTGTCCCCTGTGCCGGGAACGAGAGGCACGTCATGCCGGGAAAGGGTTGGATGCTGTGTCTGGAGCCTCCTAGGGCTCAGCCCGTATCCTCTGTGTCTCTGCAGGCCGGGCTACGGGAGGCAGGGAAGGCTCGGGGAGCCGCTGTCTTGCAGACACGTCCCTTCCATGTTCTCTCCTGGGCGTGTTGCTGGCTCGTAGCTTCCACCTACCTTGGCTCTCGGCTGCCATTAAAGGTTTTTCCTTGAAAACTCACACGGAAGATAACAAAACAGCAATCTCCATCAGCCCATAGTGCACACACCACACACCCGTCTATGGCCGGCGTTCCTGCCGTGGCCCACAGCAGTCTGCAAGGCTAGTTAGTAATCAAGTGCTACCCCTCACCCAGACATGTTGTGGCTTCCAGGCTCTGTGAGGACACAAGCATCCTTCCTCGCTCATGACCGGATCTCTGGTGTCCACGACTGCCCCACACAGTGCCTGGAACCCAGTGCCACCCAATCCATTTTGTTGAAGCAGCAAGGGAGGGATGCAGGAGGGAGAGTGGGAAGCCGGAAAGGAATCTCCCATGTGACATCTAGGGCCATGCCTTGTCTTAGAATGCTGTTCTTGTTTGCTGGCAAACTCCTGCTCACGCTGCCAGAGATGGCGTGGCTCCGTTCCACACGGCAGCCTTCCCACATGTCCTTAGGAAGCAGCCCTCATGACCGCATCCACGCACCCCTGCCTCCTGCTTCCTCTGGCACCACAAGGACCCGCCACCCCAGAGGGCTTCCTGGGGACATTTGTCAAGTTTGCTGCAGCTCCCCCATCCCTGCCACGCCCCTACATCCACCACAGCCGTCCACTCCTACGACGTCTGCACGCTGGGCATCGGTCACCCCAGTCACTGGCGGCTTGGGCCTGGTTTGTGATCTGCAGTTCATGCTCACCAGCACCCCACGTGGGCCCTCTCACCAGCTGGAGGGGTGCACACCAGGTATGCACGCTCTTGGCTTCGTGGGGGAACGTTTAAAAGGTTGTGAGTGTTTGCAAGGGCCTACCTGGCTCGCAGTGGTCAACAGGATTTGAACGCAGGTACAAAAAACACTTCTCAAGCCCCCGCAGAAGTACTGTGTTTGGAACTCACACATTTGATGGAAGAACAGAAGACATGCGAGTTTATTGATAACAGTAAGTCTAAGGACCCACTTCTCACAGAATGGAGGCCTCGTTACCTGGCACCCATTCCGAAACACGCTTTCTCAGGTAAGTCTCTCATTCATTCAACCAGCATTTCTGAGAGGCTGACAAGGTGCAGGCTGTGTTCTCGTGGAGGCGGGGGGAGGGCTTTGACAGGCAAGGTGGAGAAAGTCCTTGCTTTCACAGTGAGCGAAGGGGACAAGCAATCAGCAAAGTCAAATCATTGTATCTGAAGCCAGGGAGTAAAGAATTAAATGAAGGAACATTGACAGGTTTTGGGGCAGAGGAAGGTTCCTGAGCCTCTGCTTAGGCAGGCTGAGTTCACCAGGCCTCTAAGGAGCTAACAGTGGACCCCGAGATAAGTAAAGCTGTGAGCCACAGGCCAGTAGGTCAGGCATTCCAGGCAGGGGCCAGAGCATGTGCAAAGGCCCAGCAGCAGGACTATGCTTGTCATACATTAAAAACAAGGGTCTGTGGCCATCGGCAGCCAACTGGGGAAGCAGGGGCTGGTGGAAAGCATTTTGGTTTTTATCAGGGAGCAAGAGGAGGGACTTGAACACCAGGGCCTTGGAAACCACTGCAGTGAGTGCTTTGCTTCTACTCTGAGGTCAGGAACATCATGAGCAAGGAATGATAAAGTTTACCTTACATTCTGAAGGTATGGCTCAGTTGGGATAGAAAGGACTTGGAAAGGAGACAGGACTGAGCCTGACATTCCAGCTACACCACACATGTTCTTTTCCTTCCCTGTGTATGTTCCCAAACCCAAGACTCCCCACGGGCAAGCAGCTAACTGAAGGTTTCTGGTGCACACGTGTCTGATAGAGCTATGAAAAAGTAGCCCCTGTTCCTGAGAGGACCACCCTCCCCGGTGGGCACTAGTCACACCCTAATACTGAGGGAGCAGTACAGTAGTCCTCTCTCTGTGCCCAACACAGCCAACGATCGGGGTCATTTAGGCCCATGTCCCTGCCCACACGTCCTCGTCCAGACATGCTGACACACCCCATGAGCTTAACTTTGCTGGACACACTTCGCATGGCCTGCACCCTTACTCAAAAAGCAGTAGTAGCAGCAATCATCATCATAATAATTAGTAATAATAATAAACAACCTGGATGCCCACCGAGGCTCGTCTGATGTAATTTCCATGTGAAGCTAGTACAGGTTGTCTCTTCTTTTGCTACTGCTCCTCAGAATAAAAATTTCAGACCAAGGAAGACTCTGAAATGCTGAAGCAGGTGCACACACTCACCTTCGAGGCTACCAGGCCCGCCCTTCCTGTTGCATCCGACCCGCTTTCCAAATTGCCTTTGCAAGTCTAATACACTTAACTGAGTCAGCGGAGAGGGGTGTTTTGAAAGATTCTAGGAGAAGGTGGGGTATTTGTCCAATCCATGCAACTTTTAGGGGCCCTGCTTCATCCTTGGAGGAGAGCCAGGCCTGCGGCCGTGGTCTCTACATCTGTTTATCCTCCGCGTCAAACGCCTTTTGTCTAAACCGTTGACTTTGGAGCACAAATGTGTTGACCTCCACAGACCATTCCCAAACTGGAGACAAAAGAGGCTCATTGCTTTTTTTCAAAGAGCAGAGTCAGAGGTTTGTGTTTTTTGCCCCCCTCCCTGCCCCTCCTCACCCGCCTTGTCCGAGATGCCCATCGGAGGCAGTCGCTGGTAAGACCAGCCTAATTCAGCAGAGGCGTCTGGCTAGAGCTGCACAAAAGCTCAGACTGCCCTTTTGAGGGTGTTATCAATAGTTCATTCTACTGCTGTTCACCCTGTGCATGACGGGCCTTCGACTTGCCAGCTTGGCAGGCGACTTGGGGGTCTGCTCGAAGACCTTCCACGAAGCGTTGCCATAGCTACTGCATAGTGAGTGCCCACTATGTGTCAGGTGCTGTCTCTGAGTTTCGTCCAAATCCAGAAATACTTCTGGGAGGGTATTTAGTCCTCTGAGGAAACTGAGGCTCCAAGGAGACACGGAAGTTGCCCAGAATCCGCAGCTCACACGTGTGCACACCGAGACCGGAGCCCAGACGCCTGAAAACTCACCACTTCCGTCCCGCTGCCGGTCATAAGACACACAGGCTGTGTCCTCCTCCTTGCCAGCACTGTGCCGACTGCAGGGACATCTGAGATCGAGCAGACATGCCAGAGCCCTTGGAAACTCAGGCTGAGTGTGAGTTCCCGCAGAAGCGCAACATGAAACAGGGTTAGCAAGCAGGCAGTTCGTTTTTGTTATGATCTTTATTTCTGGCCAAAAAAAAAAAAAAAGGCAGTTAAACTAAGTCACCTTGAGAGAAATTGGTATTATGGTTGTGACCCCATAGCAGCTATAAACAAATCTGGGCTCAACCCCACCAGGGACTCTTGGAGACAATACACAACAAGCCCAGAAATTATCCACTCTCAAACCAGGGGCGAGGGATCTGGGGTATTTATCCTTCATCTTGCCATCCACCGTTAGCTGAGGGTTGCTTCAAGGGCATTAAGTGTCAAGTGTTTCCACCTTCTCCCCATGTGAGCAAAGCGTGCTCCTCTGGGCAGGAAGGAGGGCTGTGGGGCAGACGTCAGCTGCAGTTGGCCACAGGAAGGCACAGGGCTGGCATGTTTGAGCATCTCTGTGCCAGGCGCATGGGGCATCTATTTCCCTCCCTCATACAGAGAGAGAGGCAATGCATAATTATGATAAGGAGTGCAGATATCTGGAGTCCACTTTTATAATCTATATGATCTTGAACAAATCACTAAATATTTCTAATGTCTGCAGGAAGATGAGAATGGTTATAATGCCCACCACGTAGAGGGAAACAGATGAGGTGTGTAAAGCAGTCAGCCTAGTATCTAGTGAGTTCCCAAAGCTAATTCACGTATGAGTGAGCCATAATATCCTAGCTCATTAAATGCCCATACTGACCTGTGATAGAACCAAGTCTCCTGGGGGTTAAACAGGTGCCTGGTGTCCTCCAGGCTTCAGACAGCAGAAGAAGATCTTGATCTAAGTCTCTGAGACACAAGCTCGCAGAGGGAAGAGGGAGCTTTAAGGACCCATGTCATGATGAAAATCAGGATGTGAGCTCTCTGTCCTCCTTTTGTGCGCCTTCTTCCCACTCCGAGGAGCACGCGGCTCAAAGTAGAATGAGCTCCTTGCCCCTCTGCCTCAGAAGCATGAATACTGGAAGTGGCGAACTCTAGCTACGTTTCTCTCTAGATTTATAATATATCCATTTCCCCCAAGTGCTTGACGTGGATGTGTCGGAGATTTGAAGGTGCTCTCTAAAGCTCAGTATTTCTGTGATTAATGTTTTATTGGACAGTGGGCAACAGAAATGCTATCTAGGCTCTAAAGAAATAATTCAAATAGGGGACATTGTTGCATAAAACCTCCATTTAAAGGTTTTTCTTGTCTTGTCTTTTCTTTTTTTTAAGTGACTTTGGAAGGAAGTTTCAACCTAAGGAGAAGGATCAAAAGTAAAATTGATGGCTTCAGGGTGAGATTTTTCCCTTCGGTAATTTAACTGTCCTGACAGAGATAATGATGTCCACCTGTCAAGGCGAGCAGGCAGGAGAGCAGCAGAGAAAGATAGCAGGAACCTTCCAGAGCCTGCACCACTCTGAGAGCTCCATGAATGCACTGGGAGGAAAGAGCCATTTCCCCTCCCTCCTGGCCTGGCACTGCCCTCTTTCTCCAAACTGGAGAAAGTATTTGAAGGGCACTACCATCCCCAGGAGGCTGATGAGGATGAGTGTGGCTCACCATTCTGCATGACTTGTTAGTTAGTATTTCTTCCTACGTGCCCTACTGTGCAAGGCACACTACCTAAATTAGCTGACAAAGCTTCCCAGCAACCCCGTTGGTGTCCACATTCCTAATTTACAGGCGGGGAAACAGAGGGCCCGAGAATTCAGCATTAGGCAGAGGCTTGGCCCGTTTGAGCTCCTACCCATCGTGCCATACTGCCCACATTCCCTGTAACCCCAAGCACAGTGCTGCTAGAGGTCGAGTTTTTAGCTCATTTCAGAGTGAGGTGACCAAGAACCAGAGAGGGGTAATAACTTGTCCAGGGTCACACAGCAGGTGCATGGCACAGCTGGCCCTTGAACCACAGGGGTCTGACTTTAGGCTACATCTCAGATGGTGGGGGTTCGAAGGACTTTTAGCTGGTTGGTTTTCCTTAATGGTTCATCTTAGTTATTGAATCTGTCACCTTAATAGCTTTTGTTATAATTAGCTTATGCTTTGTGCTATTGTATCAATAAAAAGTAGTTAAAGTATACTTGAAATTTGTGTTGATTTTGTCCTTTTCTCCTGGAATAAAAGAATGCATACACAAATCTATATGTGTGTCTAAACTTACACATAAGCATTACTACAGGCATGTTTCATGTGTACCTATTTGTTACATATCCATTAATTAATAAACACATGAACACACACATCTCTCTCTTTGTATTGCTTCAAATTATTAACAGTCATTGAATATGCTGATCTCTGACACTACTACTCCTGAACATAGGATTGACTTCATAATAGGCAGGTTTGATCTTGTTGCAAAGCAAGACTGGAATGAAGGTCAAAGATTTGCCCTTGTGACTCACAATGTAGAGCTCATTCTTGGAACCACTGTTCATCTTCTTGGTCCACAGCATTTTCATACTATAATCTATCTTTCCTGAGAAGCCATCATATACACCTCTCATCAAGCCTCAAAGTCAGCTAGAGCTGCCTGCCTCTCTTGGAAAGGCCACCAGAGTCCCCAAAGTGAACATTACGCATGCCATAGAGTACAAGTTTTGTCTCTATCCATCCCAAAGTCAGTGTGCAGAAATCTGTTGGCCATGTTTGTTTGATGTAATGACAGAAAAAAAAAATTGAATTTATTTTATGGTTTTAGGTATACTTCAATTTATTCTGCAAAGTATCAAAGGTGGTGTAAGTAATATGTAGATTTAGATGGCCAATATATCATGTCCATTCCAGAGGGCTTCATATTTCACTCAGCTTGAAACTGAACATGATCAGGTCATTATGTAAATAAAATGTGATGTGTAATTTTTTTAAAGAATATCTGATAAATTATCTGTGATCATTTTGGTATTGATTAAGTTAATATAATAAGCACTTACCTTACTATGAACCCCTCATGTTAATAATCTGTCTGCACATATAAGCCAGGGTCTGTAAGAGGTTAGACCTGGCAGAATGAGTGTGAGTACACGCTGACCTCAGCTTACTTCTCAACATACAAGAGACTGAGAAGAAGCTACCCAGCCTCAGAGCCCCCATTCTTTCCTTTCCTCCTCCCTTCCTTCCCTTTTCCTTCCTTCCCTCCTTCCTTCCTCCCCCCTTCCTTCTTTTAGAGAGAGAGAGAATAAGAGAAAGCACAAGTGGGAGAGGCAGAGGGAGAAGGAGAGAGAATCTCCAGCAGGCTCCATGCTGAGCGCGGAGCCCAACATAGGTCTTGATTCCACGACCCTGAGATCATGACCTGAGCTGAAGTCAAAAGTCAAGTGCTTAACCTCCTGAGCCACCCAGGTGCCCCCTGCCCCATTCTTTTCTAAACAGGAAGTCCGTTGCCTACAATTCTTACCAACTCAATGAAATTGTCTTTGAAACCCAAGCTGCTATCATAATGACCTTGCACCAAGTCATAAGCAGGTCTGATTATAGCTTCTAGTCATATCTCAGTCTCAGGTCTACCCCTTAAAAAGGCTATTCTTTCTTTTTCTTAGAACTCCTCTTTCTAAGTAAGTTTGCAACCCCTCACCTGTGTTTAAAGTGTGAGATTTTCTTAGTTTCCATGTGTGGCTAATTTGAATGGTTAGCTTCTGTCTCTCAAAGCCGTGATCTGAGTCAACATTTGGTTTGTCTTGAGTCAAAACCACTTAAGTCAAAGCCAGTAGCTTCATTCATTCCCTCCAAATCATTTGATTCAAGGAAGTTTCACAGTGGAAGCCACATGAAGATCATTACATCAAACTCTTATTTTTAGGTAGTCTATCTGAAGACCAGGAAAAGAACGCGAATTAGCCAAGGTCACACAACAAGTTCATGGCAAAGTTGGGGATTGATCCAACCAGTCTGAGAGTAGCGTAATCATTCATTTCACCATACTGCTTCATCCCAACTCAGAAACATTTACATTTTATGAAAAGGGGATTATCCCTTGTCCTGCCTGTCTGTCCCAGTCGTTGGCCATGGGTCAACCTTGCCTGGTGTGACCGTCTACCTTTTCACGTTCTCTTCCAAACTTTATCCCTTGTTCACTGTTGCAAACACTGCTCAGAGAGCCCACTGCCACCCAGGTTACACTAAGTCTATGTCCAGAAGGGCTGCCAAATCAAACTCCGTCTCAGAGGAGAGTCCGTACTTTATGTCAGCAGGTCCTACCAGGATGGACCTGGGTGTAGCTCAGATGAGAGTAAATAATTACAAAGGGAAAAATAGACCCTAATGAATATTGTCTTCAAGTATCTAAACTTGTAGCTTACATGAAGAGTTAAAATTGTATCCACAGAGGGCCATTCAAGTGGCTGCTCTCTTTATTAACTAACTAAAGACCTTCTGTCCATGACAGTGTCTTATCTTGTGAGGAAAATGTTGCCCAATCTAAGAAGAACAAGGTAGCCCATTACAGTGACCAAGGCAGATCTATCTGGGTTTATGTCATAGCTCTCATATACAAACAATGAGACTTTGTAATGCCACACAAGAGTGAACATATCAAAGATTATGATAATGGTGATGATGGTGATGATAATGATGATGATGATGATGATGGTGATGATGATGGTGATGATGATGATGATGATGGTGATGGTGATGATGATGATGGTGGTGACAATGAGGAGAAAAACAGTGATGAGGAAGACAAGGTGATAAAGACATAAATAATGCCTGCATCTGTGAAAAATGTTGAGTAAGAGATCCTTGCATTGGTAGGAAGTCGAGGAGCCAGGTGACTTCTACAATTCCTCACTTCCCTCATGATTTCATGACTCTTAAGGAGTAGAATAGAAACAACAGTGTTTTAGAGTCAGATCAACAACTGGTCATTTTCTCTAGGTAAGAACCACATGATCTTGATCAAATTATTTATGTTCTTTGAACCCTTTCTTTTTTTAACCCTGGAATGTGGTGATAAAATATCCATCATGCAGAGTGGTGGACAGAATTAATGTTGTTTAATTTTGTAAAGTACCTTGTCACAACTCCAGGTATCTAAGAGTCACCCAGTGAATATTAATCAATCTTTGATGAAAGATGGAAGGAAAGGGGGGTGTTGACCTAGAGTCTGATGGCTAAAGAGCCAACATGACTGGACTGATGTTTATCAGGGACTTGAGAGCCAAGTTCAGTAGCTGTGCCACGTGCCTTTAGAAAACCAAATAACAGGGAACACCTCTGTTGTTCTAACAAAATGCCAGCTGGGCTTACATCTGGGAATAGACCCCCTCCTATGCCTGGACTGTGTTAGATGAAGTTGGCAATAAAGGGTAGGTCCCTGCCTCCCCCAAGACCCAAGGATACAAAGACAGGTCTGCACACCGGGGCCCCTGTGGCCCCTGGCACTGAGTCCTGGCACTGGCGGTCACTGAGTATTCTGGGTATGCTTCCTGCATGCCCAGGAGCATCTGCAGCTTCATGGATAGGCCCCCATCCCCTGAAAGAGCAGTCAGCATGCCATCTGGGACAGCAGAAGATTCCCAACCACGCTGCTGCTCACTCTGACTTTGTTCCGGCAAGCAGGGAGATACATAGGAACCAGCGGAGACAAGTGAGACTCTAGGACAAGGGCCTCCCTGATTTCTCTGCTCCCACAGCTGTAAGAACCCACAGGTGGCAGCCTAAGTCTGCTGCACATCACCCCTTTTTATTATCACTCTGAGTGTTGTCCCATTAGCTGTGGATGAGCACAACCAGGGTCACAGTGAGCTTTCAGGGAGTGCCTCCTGATTGTCCATCTGGGCCAGGTGCTTCCTACAGATAGCATCAATCCTCCAAATAAACCGAAAAGTTGAACCCCATCTCCCTGAAAGAACCACAGGTTCAAAGAGGTGGGATTATGTGTCTATGGTCAGCTCAGTAGTGAAGGCCAAAGTCATAAGCCCTTCACTGCTTCACTCTCTTATCTTCCCACTGTGCCTGTAGAAGTCAAATAAAAAAGGCAATTTCAACTGTCAGATCAGAAACACCGCTGTTCTTGTCTTCTGCAACATGAAGTGGGCTAACCCATTTAGTCAATGTGCACTGCATTGAAATTTGCCTGTCCATGTGTTTGTTTCTGCTGGCAGATTTAGCAGTGGGGGCCTGGCGCATGGCTGAGTCTCAGTTATCGGCAACACAACATATGAAATGGTGGTTGCCCGAGTGCTTAGCAGGGTCTCTAACTCTTAAACAAACTCTTTTTGCCTGGGCCAGTCCATGCCTGCAGGGCAGCTCCCTTACCACATCCAACCAAGGTCACCGAACTATTAAACAAAGTCAACATTCACATTCTGTCCATTCTATTTCGCCATGTTACCACTGCCTTAACATACTCCATATAGACTGATGTGATCACCAAAGCCCTCCAATGTGCTCTGATTGTATACTTTCTGTGTGCAATGGGCTGAGAGAAGATGCCTTTACAGAGAAACAGGGCCTCAGTATCTTGGTATGGAAAAAGTAAGTCGACAGTTTCAACCAAGATGCTACATCAGTGTGAATGCCAACTACAGAAGACTTATTTTCCCAATTAAATAAAAAAAATTTTTTAAAAGAAAGAAAAGAACAATACCTGGAAGGCAAGAAAGCCACTGTCATCCTCACCCAAGGTGGGGAGCAAGCCAGAAGCCAAAGGCTGGTGGTCCAAAACACGATTACACTTAACACAAGTTCTTTGTTGTTTCTACTTTTTTTCTCTTTTCTTTCCTTTTCTCCTTTTTTTTTTTTTTTTTTTGGTCATGGCTGCACTATTGGCTTATGCTGTCTAAAGAGAAAATAGTTAATTGGTTTATTTAGCCAACTATAGATGTATCCAGTTTATTCTTCATTGTGTGAATTAAATTAAATAGTTTATTTACCCCCATGCAATTCACTCCGTTCATTTAATTTAATTTCATAGTTATAACATGGGGAACAAACTAACTAGATTTCTCCCTTTGGGATGGAAATGGGCAAATATTTTGGTTCTGAATTAACAAGCAGCAAAGCTGATATTTATAATAAATCATCCATTGTTAGCCATCCTGATAATTATTCCGTGAATGGTCTAAAACACACATGGGCATGGAATAGACATATTGTTGGCTTTTACTGCCGTTTAGATCTTTGTGTTAATGCACATGCGGAACTGGAAATCCGAGGTGCCTCTAGGGCAGATCGCTTTGTTTCATGGGAATGGACTGAGTGAGGACCTACCATGCCCCTTGGCCCTGTGACAGAGGTTAGGCATCACAGCAGCCCTGCCCAAAACATGCCTGCACCTTTTATCTTCCCCAAGAAGACCCCCAAGCCCCTTAGAGGCTGGCGGGACCCTGCAACCTGACCCCACTCACCTCTCTCCCTCAGCTCCTGGCTTTCCCTCCCCGTTCCCCACTCACCCCGAATTTTCTATGAAGATCAGCAATGCCAAACTGTGTGGGGTTGTATGAACACGCTGAGTAGCCCTGGGACTGCGGGTCTGTGTTCCTTCTGCCCTCTTCCTGGTGAACCCTCATTCAGTGATCAAAATCTAGCTTCTCCCCACCTCCAGGCAGCCTGCCCTGAAATGTCGCCAAGCATGGTGAGCCTCACACCCTAAAAGCAGTGACTTACTGTCTGCTGTAGGAGTGTGCCCTTTGCCATCCCCTGAACAGGGAAGGAAACTATCTGTACTTCCTCCTTTCTCAGCTGAAACCCCCACTTCCGTGAAATGGGCTGACCATTACTACTGGGTATTTACCCCAAAGATACAGTTGTAGTGAAAGGAATGAATGGATAAAGGAGATGGGGTCCATATATACAATGGAATAGTATGCAGCCATCAGAAAGGATGAATACCCAACTTTTGTATCAACATGGACAGGTCTGGAGGAGATTATGTGGAGTGAAATAAGTCAAGCAGAGAAAGTCAATTATCATATGGTTTCACTTGCTTGTGGAACATAAGGAACAAAATGGAGGACTTTAGGAGAAGGAAAAGAATGGTGAATTGGGGGAAATCGGAGGGGGGAATGAACCATGAGAGTCTGTGGACTTTGAGAAACAAACTGGGTTTTAGAGGGGAAAGGGGAGGGGGGTGGGCGAGCCTGGTGGTGGGTATTAAGGAGGGCACGTATTGCATGGAGCACTGGGAGTGGTGCATAAACAATGAATTTTGGATCACTGAAAAAAATAAAAATAAAAAAAATAAATATTAAAAAATGAAAAATTTTAAAAAGTTTAAAAATAAAGAAATAAAGAAACTGGTTATTATACCTTCCATTGTACTATTGTTTGTTTTGAGGATTAAATGACATTATGGTATGTAAAGGATTAAATGACAATGTATGTATCAGTAAACCTCTAATCAATATTGATTCTCATGGTTGGTTTATGTATCATACTTTCTACTAGACTGTGAGTTGGTGGAGAACCAAGACTTCATCTTGCTATGTCTCACTGTTCCCAGTAAATAGCCTAGTGCTTCAACCAGAACTTTTCTTCTTTGATAAATGCATGTATCATGGTGCATGAAGACGGCCGGAGAATTTCAGGTAAAAATTTAGACGCATCTGGGCTGTGGAAAAGGAGAGACGAAAAGAGATGAGGGCTTTGTTATTTGTGGGACAAAAAATATTGCCAACAAAACTCCCCACTCTCTGGTAGATTTTGGACCCTGTCATGGAGGCCAGGTGGGCTTTGGGACCCGGGCTGATTTCAGGAGTATGCAGAGAAACTTCAGCCTTCAACTGACATCCACTGAGAGGATTTTAAGCAGAAGGGTAAGTTCCCACTAAAAACAACGCAGTTCTCGGGGCACCTGGGGGGCTCAGTCAGTGAAGGGTCTGCCTTCGGCTCAGGTCATGATCTTGGAGTCCCCAGACCAAGTGTCTCATTGGGCTCCCTGCTCAGCAGGAAGTCTGCCTCTCCCTCTGCCCCTCACCCAGCTTGTGCTCTCTGTCTTGCTCGCTGGCTCTCTCTCTCAAATAAATACAAACAATCTTTAAAAAGCACATGCACAATGCAGTTCTTGAGTTCTTCACCCGATAAGGACAAGCTCCGAAGCAATATTTGTGGAAAAAAAGGCCAGAATCCTAAAAGAGGCATAGGAGATGTTTTCTTGAAATGAACCGAGCAGATCCAGAAAGTGGGAAAAAAAAACAAACAACAAATAACCAAACCCAAAGACTCACGGGGCCACTTGTGATCTCAGTGCTGTCTGTTACGAGGTATGTTACCTGTTAGGAGGTGAGGCACCACCCTGGGGTTGAAGATCCCTCACCCGAGAAAGGGCTAGACGAGGGCAGGAGAATGAGGGTGCTAGTGAGCTGATGTGGGGAAGAGGTCCGGGAGAAAGTAGAAGGTGTGCAAGTGGACACAGGGGTATGATGCCCAGCCCTGCAACTCTAACTCTCCTGTCCCACACTGTGCATATCAGCTAGTCCCAGGCTTTAAAGCTGAATGCAATTAGTTCTAGAATGTGCTGCCATCCCTGCTGCATTCCAGTAAAATCATGCCATGAAACTGGGGCCTGATGAAGGAGTTCTGACAAAGTGAAGGCCGATCTGAGTCAACCTTCCATGGGTTCTTCATACCAGGGTCTGGTCCACGACTCCTGAGCCTAGGGAGGACCTGTGGATGTCCTCTGTGTGCTCTGCAGAGGGGAGGTACATGGGCCTGCTGAGTTACACCCCTGCCCAGGAGACTGCATGGTGGGGGTGTGGGGGATTGCACACAGCGGGGAGGGGAAGGAAGGAGGGAGGGAGGGAGGGAGGGAGGGAGGGAAGGAGGGAGGAAGGAGGGAAGGAAGGAAAAGACAAACATGTGCCCACTGACTCAAAGCCCATGAAACTTCACTTGCCTGTATCCTATCTGCAAAAATGTTGGGAAACATGATTGATGACAATATATTTTCGTGTAGTAAAAGATACAGAACACAAAATTTACCATTTAACCATTTTTAACCATTTTTAACAATTTTTAAATGATTTAGCGGCCTTAAGGGCATTCGCATTGGGCCATCATCACCACCATCCATCTCCAGAACTTTCAAACCGTGTGCCCATTAAACAGTAATTCCATTCTCTCCACCCTCAGTCCCTGGCCTCCATTCTCCAACTTTCTGTCTCCGTGAATTTGCTTATTCTTGGCACCTCATGTAATTGGAACCATAGAGTGTCTGTCCTCTTGGGTCTGACATACTTTACTCCATGTAATGTCCTTAAGGTTCAACCATGCTACATCATAGATCAAAAGGTCATTCTTTTTTTAAAGCGGACTAATATTTCAGTTTTAAGTGCAGCATATTTTGTGTATCCCTTCATCTTTTGATGGACATTTGTGTTGTTTCCACATTTCAGCTATTGTGGACAATGCTGCTGTGAACACTGGTGTGCAAGTATGTGCCCAAATCCCCGCTTTCAATTATTTTGGGCATATTATCAGAGATAGAATTCCCGCATCCTATGGTAATTCCATTTTTAATTTTTTGAGGAACTGTCATTCTAATTTTCTACAGCCACTGCACCATGTTGCAAACCCACCCACAAATTACAAGGGTTCCAATTTCCCCAGATCCCCACCAACACTCCTATTTTTGGTTTTTCAGGGGAAAATACTATTTCTAAGATGGAGGCATTGCTCCTTTCAACAACATAGAGGTTCTGCTAGTAAGGAAGGAATGGAGAGTGAATGTTGGGAGGAAAGAAACTTTTTTTTACCCCAGCACCTAATAATAGAACTCCCCAAATACAGAAAACAAAAACTTGAATGAACTGCCAGGAGATTTAAAATAAATAAATAAATAAAAGAAAAGATAAATACCCAACCTACATGAGTGTCTCTGACACACTTAGGTGAAAAGAAGATAGAACAGCTGTAACACAAGTAAAAGGTATAATAAGGTTAATTTCACTATTGAAACTCTGGCACATGGCAGGCATGTGAGTGTCTACCTGTGGGGTAACTTCTAGATACAACATAAAATGCGTACACCAACGCACAGGGAATGGACGTCACAAAAATGTATTCAGTCTAAGGCATCTCCCTCCTCCCAAAATAAGCATCATGCAAACTAGGGGCACAGTACAATGAGAAACCAGAAGGATAACCAAGAAGCAAGAAACATGCACTTCAGAATGAAGAAAGACAGAGCCTGGAGGCAGGCACCAGAGCTGGATGGAACAGAGGTGGGACCCCGAGGTGGCCAGCACCCACCGTCCCACACCATCCCTTCCCATGGACGCTTCGTTCCTTGACCACTTTTGGGCTTCTGTCTTGGATTTGTCCTTGTTCACAAACGATCAAGGAACACTTGTGTCTAAAAATTCCAGTGGGGGCAATTTCCAGGGACATTTGTTTGTCCCGTGCATCATGGTAAAGAACCCATGTTGTCTGTGAGCTGAGCTCAGGTCAGGACCTCTCAGTTAAGCACCCAAGTCAGGATTGTGTTCAGACGACTGAGCATCTCCCCCCCCCCACCGCCTTCCTGCAAGGCACCCATTTTCTCCCACTTTTCTTTCTTTCTAGAAAATGAAGACTCTATGACCAAAGCAGTCACCACCTTGCCACAATCAGACCACCAGACTGTTTCCATGAATCTTGCAGAACCAAAATATTTCAATACCTTTAGCAGGTACTGCAAGTCCTTAACCTTATACCTGGTCTTCCTCTCACCTCCAGCATCTTCTTCGTCCCTTTGTCTCTTTGAATTCCCTCTTTCTGAGATTAGCATTGACACACCTGCTTTCTTTAGGTGAGGCGTTTGTCTGCCAATCTTTTTCCACCTGTTCTCAATCCTTGGAGTCATTTGTTCTGCTGTGTCTCTTCCAGACAGCATTTCTTCCTATGTCAGTAGGTCCATTTTAGGTGAGTTTAACTTGTTTTAGGAGGGAATTGTTCCAGTGTTGGACTTATTTCTGCCTTCTTATTTCATGTTTTCTACTTACAATGCTTCTCCTTGCTTTCTTATTTTTCCCTCCTCTTCTTCTGTTAGATGATTAAACTTTCTTTTAATCCTTTTGCTTAACATCTACTGATTTGAAAATTTACTTTATTTTTTAATGTCTCTCAAAAAAATGATTCACAGACCTGTACCCCTTGGGCAAATAATAAAAATAAAATTAAAAAAAAATTTAACCTACATATTTAGAGACCTTTTCTCTAAAAGACATAAGCATCATTAGTACCTCTGCTTCTCTAAGCAAGACAATCTGCACAGAGCATTTACTTCCTTCCAAAACTCTCTACTCTGTGACATTGTTGTTGGAAATGTAGTTGCAGTTTGTTTTCACACATTTTAATTTTTTAAAATAATAATTATGTCATGATTTATTTAGAATCCTCAAACTATTTGATGATTGTAGGGTTTGATTTCATCTCTTACATCCAATTCCATTTACCAAGGCTCATGTTTCTTCTTGCTAACGTACATCCTTTTGGTTGGCAAGCATTTTTGTAATAGCCCAGATCCAAAAGAGTTTAGGCTTTGTGGACCCTGTGGTCTCTGTCACAACTCAGCTCTGTCCCTGTGTCTTGAAAACAGCCCTAGACACTATGTAGCAAATGGGTTTGGTTATGTTCCAATAAAACTTTATTTATGGGCCCTGAAACTTGAATTTCATATCATTTTCGGGTGTCACAAAATTTTATTCTTCTTTTATTTCTTTTCAATCATTTAAAAACATAAAATCCATTCTTGTCCCACAGACCACTCAAAACTAGGTGGTAACCTGGATCTGGTCCACGGACAGTAATATGTGGACCTCGTTCTAAGATTTCCTGTTCCTTCACATGGAGGCTGTGATCAACTTCTTGGTTTGCATGTGTCTTAAATTTTTTTATTTTACATTATCCTCCCTCCTAAAAACAATTTGGGAAGAATAAGAAATTCATGACAAAAATCTATTTTCTCTGCCAATATATTGCTTGATTATTCTTCTGGTACCTGATACTGCTGATGAGAAGTCTGGTATCAATGTGATTTTGGCTTCATTGCAGGATTTTTTTTTAATTTCCTCTGTGATGCTGTGGGAATCTCCTTTGTATGTGTTATGCTTGGATGTTTTTTCCTAGGTGAAATCAACCAGCATTCCATACAGCACATCTTCAGATATTCCTTAAGCATGTCCTGAGCTCTGTCCTGTCCATTCTCTTCCAGGACCCCGGATGCTATGGTTTCTGAGTGGGTCATCGTCTGTGTCTCAGCTTTTACAGATAGTTCTCTCTGTGCACTGCTATGGTCTTAGAGGGTTCCTAAGTCAAAAACATCTTTGAAGGTACTTACTTTTCTTTTTTCTTTTCTTTTTTTTTTTTAAAGATTTTATTTATTTATTTGACACAGAAAGAGAGATCAGATCACAAGTAGGCAGAGAGGCAGGCAGAGAGAGAGGAGGAAGCAGGCTCCCCGCCGAGCAGGGAGCCCGATGCGGGCCTCGATCCCAGGACCCTGAGATCATGACCTGAGCCGAAGGCAGAGGCTTTAACCCACTGAGCCACCCAGGCGCCCTCTTTTTTCTTTTTTAACTTGTTATTCGAAGCACCCAGTGCACATCATGATAAGTACACTCCATAATCCCTATCATGTAAAGTACTTTATTTTCAAAAGGATTTATTTTTATATATGGAAATTGTCATTGCTTTTTCTAACTTCTTGCTGTTTCACACTTTCCTTTCCCGCACAGACTTCTTGCCTTCTCTCCTGGCTATTCTCCCTCTTTTATTTCTTTCTGGATATTAAAATATTATAAATTTGTTTTTAGATTCTTTAGTGATCTTTTCTTTTCATCATGTGAATAGTCTTCTACTCTCTGCATTCTTGTTTGTTCCCCACAGGCTTCGTCTTCCTTCAGTGTTCTCTGAGTCTTGGTTATGAGGTCACCATCACCCTGGGGGATTTCTCCTTTCTGTGCCCTAGGAAATCCCGGCGTGCATCCTCATGGCTCCTACTCACGGGTTCTGTGTAGGTCTCAGTCTGGATCCCACCCCACATGCTGGGCTTCTCTAAAGACAGGCCCTACCCTTTGGTGACTCCAGGCCCTGCAGCAGGCAGAAAGCACTGCTCAAGTCCATGGACCAGGTCCTAAGCCACACCTCTGGGTAGACAGACACAGAGTAGTACAGACTCTAGAAGTGGGCCTCAGGGAGCAGACTTGCAGCCTCACTGAAAATTCACAGCCTAAGTGCAGTCCTCAGCCATGCCCAGACTCCCAGATGCTGCTCTAGGCCTTCCTAGGATTCAATGGCCTTGGCCCAGCCTCATGCTTGGAACTGGGCTTTTCCCAGCATCCCCTTGGGCTTCAGGGATTCAGAACTTGCTAAGCACCACAGGTGCCTTTTTCTTGGGAAATATTGCCCTTCTTGATATTTGGAGTCTCCATTCTTGTTTATGGGCACCACTATGTGTTCAATATACCTTACTAATATTTCCCCCACCTTCCTGATTTGTTCAGGAAAGTGAGAGAAGGTTGCAGCATTTATTCTGTGTACTGTGTGATTCATTGCTTGTGTATAACACCCAGTGCTCATTACAACACATGCCCTCCTTAATACCTATCACCAGGCTACCCCACCCCCTTGCCTCCCTCCGCTCTGAAACACACAGTCTATTTCCTGGAGTCCATAGTCTCTCATGGTTCATCTCCCCCTCTGATTTCTTCCACTTCATTTTTCCCTTCCTTCTCCTAATGTCCTCCATGCTATTCCTTGTGTTCCACAAATAAGTGAAACCATATGATAATTGACTTTCTCTTCTTGACTTATTTCACTCAGCATGATCTCCTAAAGTTCCATCCACGTTCATGCAAAAGTTGGGTATTCATTCTTTCTGATGGCCTGGTAATATTCCATTATGTATATGAACCACATCTTCTTTATCCATTCATCTGTTGAAGGGCATCTTGGCCTTTTCCACAGTTTGGCTATTATGGCCATTGCTGCAATGAACATTGGGGTACATATGGCCCTTCTTTTCACTACATGTGTATCTTTGGGGTAAATGCCCAGCAATTTCTGCATCATAGGGTAGCTCTATTTTTAACTTTTTGAGGAGCCCGCACACTGTTTTCCAAAATGGCTGCACCAACTTGCATTCCCACCAACAGTGTAAGAGGTTTTCCCTTCCTCCACAACTCCTCCAGCATTTGTTGTTTCTTGCCTTATTAATAGTCGTTGTTCTAACTGATGTAAGGTGGTATCTCAGTGTGGTTTTGATTTGAGTTTCCCTGATGGCTAATGATGATGAACATTTTTTCATGTGTCCGTTAACCATTTGTATATCTTCTTTGGAGAAGTGTCTGTTCATGTTTTCTGCCCACTTTTTGACTTGATTATTTGTTTTTTGGGTATTGAGTTTGAGTTCTTTATAGACTTACTTTAAAACCAAGCAAGGTAAACACTTTAGACAAAGTGTCTAAAATGTAGCAAACAGTCATGATTCTCTTTTTTTTTTACATTGAAGCTAGACCCCACAGGTTCAGTACCAATGAGAGAAATTAAGATTAAGTGGAAGAAGCATTGATTTATGTGATCCCAGTGTAATGATAAGGGGGTCCTGGGGTGAAATACTTTGCGGAGGGAGCAAATTGTAGCACCCTTCTAGAGATTCCAAATGCCCACCTGTGTATGACATGCTGTGCAAAGTCCTCCTGTAGACTCGGACCCCATTTCATTTTGTCTCATATTCCAAAATCATTGATTGTGAAATCTTTTACCTAGAATAACTAAGGGTGCTCCTCGAGGCGTTTTGGTTTTGCGAAAACACTGAATTACAAGAGTCTGAATGAGGCTTTACTAATATTAGGCACAGAGTAAACAAGCAACCTCATTGTAAGTATCAAAAGATCATAAGCAGTGATATATTGTAATCCAAAATAGACTTACCTCATTCAAAAATGTATCATAAATAGGGGTGCCTAGGTGGTTAGTTGGTTAAGTGTCTGACTCTTGATTTTGGCTCAGGTCATGATCTCAGGGCCATGGGATCAAGCCCCGTGTCAGGCTCCATGTTCATCAGAGAGTTTGCTTGAGATTCTCTTTCTCCCTCTCTCTGCTCCCCCACTACTCTCTAAAAAGAATGCATAAATCTTTAAAAAATGTGTCACAAATAACAATTTATATCACACATCAGAATTACCTGAAGGACCAACAAGTTGAAGGTCTACTTTGGGGATTGTTAATAAGATTGGGGCCCTTTTAAGAAGAATGGGCTTATGTCATAGATATGAGTTTAAATGTTAATTTCAACCTCATGTAGTCTCAGTGTCACATTCTATATAATGGGAATGATCTCAACCTCAAACGTATGTTATAAACATGCAACACCGGGGCCACAGAATAAACACACATTTTCTTCTGCCGTAGCCACTGCACCCTGCCCAGCCATGAAGAAGATATTAAACAAGAGCCACATGCATTAACCTGCAAAGTTGTAATTATTAGTGCCGAAAGGATTCTCTTGTTTTCTAGTCCTACATTACGTCTTAAATAGTAGCTGATAGATCATGGAACTTTACAGCTGGAAAAGTTTGAAGAAGTCATTTAATTAAAGCATCTCCATGTTTAGATAAAGAGACTGAGGTTCGGAGGCAAGCCGTGACTTGTCCAAAGTTAGTGGCAGGTGGCAATTAGAACCTTGTCTCACTGGCTTCCCGCCCAGTGATCTTCCAGGATGCCATGAAACAAAAGTTTATCCAAGTTCAGACAAGAAACCCAGTGCTTGAAGGAGACAAAAATTTCAAAACTTATTTCTTTCAGCAGATCTTCAAACAAAAAAGAAGGGGATGAATCACATTCTACTTTCCTTTAAGTCACGTTCCTCCTTCCGATTTCTACAAATAAACTAGAGTTGGGCACGATTTTGATTGGCCAGCAGACAGGGTGAACTTTTGCTCTGTGTCAACACCATGGCCACTTTACCAGCCTCTCCTGGGAGAGGCTGAGCCTGGAGTTGCTTATGCTGGTCCCCAGGAGGGGCACATGCTTGGGTTGTATTTCTGTCACCTGGAAGGCAATCATCAAAGCCAGCCATGTATGCACGTGAGATGCCTCTGTGTATTTTTAGAAAGTTTTTAAGAGGGAGACAGCCAAAATATTTTTACCGCACAGCAGGCACTGTTTCATGTTGGAGTGTTGGAAAGAAAAAGAACAAGAGAAGAAAAGCGGAGAATAGTTAAGACAGGCTCACAGATTGCAATGGTTAATGGCTTCAGTGGGCCTGGAGAGCAGCCACAGAGCTGAGAAAGCTGCATCTCAATCTATGTCCAATGTTGACACAGAGATTCCAGGAACTACACGAGGGAAGCATGTTCCACCATGTGCTTCATGCTACCTGAGTATGAACCTTGATCAGGTAGGGCTCAAATGAGAGAGGGCACAAGAAGACAGTGAGTGAGAACAGAGCAGTGCATGGAGGCAGGTCAGGTGGAGGATCCCAAGAAATGAGATGGAGGAGAAAACGAGATCCACTAGGGACAGCCTGCAAAGTAAGCTCTGGGATGTGGACGCCACCTCATGAATAAAAGAGTTATGAAAGAATCTTATACTTGGAAGAGCTCTCTGCAGCTCAGAGTTTATTTTTGCCCCTCCTAGCTGCTGGGCCCCCAATACCAATAGGTTGGCACCACCGCTATGTGCATTGCACAGATGAGGAAACAGGCTCAGGGGGCCATGGAGCTCATCAACAGTGGTATTGGGATTTGGAAGCAGATTTTCTCAGATGACCTCCAGACTGCTTTTCTTACACTCAAAGGTGTTTTAAAGATTTTTGAGCAAGGTGGTGATATGATGTGCTGGGCTGGGTGGGGGTGGGGCCCATGGAGCTAGGTAAATAAACAGTTATGTTACACAGTGAAGAGTGGTCGAGAGCAAGGGTCAGTAAGGGGGATCTGAAAAAGGCCAGATCACAAGTAGTTTAGGCTTTATTGGCTTTACTGCTTGTTCTTCTTTATTTTTACTCTTGTTTGGTCAGTTTTTATAAGCCTTTAGAAGTGTAAAAATATTCTTAGCTAAAAATAGCCCAGGGGTAGATTTGGTCATTGGCCATAGTTTGCTTACTCCTGGTCTAGAGTCCGGATGTAGAAAGCCATTCAGAAGGCTGCCAAATTATGCCAGTGAGACATGGGGAGGTCCTGGGCCAGATGGAGAGGAAAAATCGGGACCCAGCTCTACGAACAGTCTACAACACATAGAGACAAAGGAAGGACAGATAGCAGGAGAGGGGGCAGCCTGAAGACCTGGTTCCCTCCCAAAAGCCTACAGCAGGTGGACATCTGGACGCCAGTCTCTCACCAATCTTCCTCCCTCCACACCTCTTTTAAAAATATTTTATTTATTTATTTGACAGAGACACAGCAAGAGAGAGAACACAAACAGGGGAGTGGGAGAGGGAGAAGCAGGCTTCCTGCCAAGCAGGGAGCTTGATGCGGGGCTCGATCCCAGGACCCTGGGATCATGACCTAAGTCAAAGACAGATGCTTAACAGCTAAGCCACCCACAAGCCCCTCCACACCTTTCTCACCAGTGCATGGAAGCCATAGTCAAAGGCCCATGGACATTGGTAGTAGTTGGAGCCAAATCACTGCCAGCAGGACTGTGTACCTGACAAAGCCAATGGTCAGGCTGGAGCATAAGAAAGGGGTCTGCCAGGGAGCAAAGCCACTATTTACCTTCACCCACCATGGTAAAGGGAGAAATCCAGTGAAGGCCCGAGGGTTGCCTTAACCCAACATGAAACAACATACCTTCACATTTCCATGGCCAGGTGATGTGCTAGGTATTTACCTGCTTAGCCTTGCTTAATTTTCCTTTCTAACCCCACGGGGTTGTACTGGCTCTAATCACCCCTATTTCTGCTAATATAAGTAACAATGACTTAGAAAACTCAACCATGGTGGTCATGATGACAGTCCCAGGCCTGACTCCACTATCCCAAGACCATTTCCCAGCAGTGGGCTCTGGGGCATCAGGCTTACTTCACTCTGCCTCAGTCTTCTCACCTGCAACATGAAGATCACAATCATAAGGGGAGGGGAGGGGAGCCTGGGTGGCTCAGTCCTTAAGTGTCTGCCTTTGGCTCAGGTCAGGATTCTAGGGTCCTGGGATCAAGCCCCACATCGGGCTCCCTGCTCAGCAGGAAGACTGCTTCTCCCTCTCCCACTCCCCCTGCTTGTGTTTCCTCTCTTGCTGTGTCTCTCTCTGTCAAATAAATAAATAAAATCTTTAAAAAAATAAGGTGAGGGGAAGGGAAGGTATGATCAAATCCTTAGACTAGGGCCTGGCAAGCAAGTGAGCAATGTCGTCAGGGATGGTGAGAGTGTGGTTCCCACATCACACAGCCGGTAAGTGACAGAGTCAAGATCTGAATCCAGATACCTTGCCAGTTGATTATAGGAAAGAACCTGACAATTCTAAGTCTCTAAATTTCCTTCCATGGAAAATGAAGTTAGGTGTCATGTCAATTTTGGGAAAAGCGTGAAACGAGATAAAAATCTGTTAGAGTTCTTTACCAAGGCAAGGAGTGCCACTGCCTAGCTCAACGATGACAATGATATGTATTTATAATGTGGACGCAGGAGTGACATCACTGTCAGAGCAGGGCTGGCCTTCGGGACGTCCGGGAAGGATGTGCACTTTGCAGACGGGGCAGGGGAGGGCCACTAGCAATCCCAGGAGGCCTCCCTCCTCCAGACTTCCACACATTTCACTTCCCCTCCAGGCCAGCATCCTACAAGTTTGTTGTTGTTGCTACTTTTCTACATAAGAGAAATCCAAATTCCAGAGAGGTGAAGAAAAGTCTCCAGGGTCATGTCATCGGCAGAGATGTCAGTTGACAACCCCTGACCTTTGGGCTACACCAAAGATCTAAGTCCCCATTCAAAGAACAGTAGAAGAGATGTCATGGATGGAAATATCCTTGAGAGCAAGTGAGATTTCATAGATGGACACTGGCCTTGTCCGTCTGCCTCTTCCATCCCCATCACTTTGGATAACGGGTTGTTATTGTTGCAAGGCTTATGCATGTGTCAGAAGGCTGCCTGAGCAGAGTCATCTGTGTGGCAGACCCCCGGGGTAGGGAAGAGGAAGTCTGCTCATGCTGACAGTTCTAGAAAATTCTCCATTTTTTGTGAAATATGCACTTGTCAAGTGATCATGAGACAGTTGGAAATCTGAGTCATGCCACAAGAGCAGAGAACCTGAGGAGGGAGAGGCTCCCTAGGGCATCCTGAGAGCCTCTGCCTTGTCCACACACCGCCTCATCCCGCAGCCCTGTCTGTCTGGCTGGGTCAAGAGAGGGGATTCTTCTCCCATTCCGTGGGCAACAGCATGCCATCTCCGTTGTGCTTATGAATCTCTGGTGAGGCCCCTTAAGAATATACATTTATAGAACCTACTTTCTGGAATTCTGATTCAGTATGAGGACCTCCGAAAATTTGCATTTTTCACGTGCTTGCTCCGCAGGCAATCCAAGCCATCCGCAAGGAAGCTCTGGCCCAGGGCCCCACTGCATTCTGATGAACTGATCACACGTGCACCAAGAGCTTACAAAAAAGAAACCCGGGATCGTGCAGGAGTGTCGACCTAGGGTAGGCAGTCAAGAACGCATCCCAGAGAAGGTCACGTTTCTGGGACCTAAGTCTGAGTGGGGGAATAGGGAGCAGGTCAGAGGGAATGGCTGGGCATCCAGGAAGATCACAGTATATGCAGAACCACAAGGAATGTCAGCACGTTAGCACAGCGAGGGAGGAAGACAGGAGCTGGAACATGGCGGGGGCGTAGGCAGGAGTCTGAGCAGGCAGGACATTCTGAGCCGTATAAAGACGTTGGGTTGTATGCTGACATCCAGGGGAGCCGTGGAACGATTTCAAGCTAGAGAATCACATGACCAGATTTGTTTTTTTGTTTTTTTTTTTTGTTTTTTAAAGATTTTATTCATTTATTTGACACAGAGAGAGAGAGATCACAAGTAGGCAGAGAGGCAGGCAGAGAGACAAGGAGAGGAGGAAGCAGGCTCCCTGCTGAGCAGAGAGCCTGACGCGGGCCTCGATCCCAGGACGCTGAGATCATGACCTGAGCCGAAAGCAGAGGCTTCAACCCACTGAGCCACCCAGGCGCCCACATGACCAGATTTGTATACTTAAAACGACTCCTGCGGCTCTGTGGGAGATGGTTGGGAGAAACATGGGGTTCCAGGGGAGAATTGTCTGCTGCGACATCTGGGTGACAGATAAGAGTGGTTTTAACTAGGATGGAGGCTGTCGAAACAGGGCAGCAGACAAGAAAGGTACGTAGGAACTCAATCCATAGGGCAAGGTGGAAGTTTGCATGGAGGGAAAAGAAAGCATCCAAGTGGCTCCCAGATACTTGATCTGGGTGACCGGTACATTGTTGGTGACACTTACCAGGATAAGGGTCTCCAAAGGCCAACCAGATGTGAGCTATACAAGCTCAGGACTTGTCTGACTTCTACTGCTGCCTCCATAGCCTCCTGCATACAGCCCAGCGCACATCAGAAGCTGAAAGGAATTGCGCAAACAGTGAAGAAGGATGAAGAAACCTGTCTGGGAAATGTTGAGTCTGAGACACCTTAGCAGAAATGTCGGTGGAGGGTCTCTCTAGATAGTGATACCTGGAATCTGGAGGGGAGGGCTGGGACATTGTTTGGGACCACAGGAACATGTACATCGTAACTGAAACCAGAGAACTGAAGATCATTAGGGAGTGCAGAGTGAGGAAAGGCAAAGAGAAGAGAGAGGGGAGGGAGGAGGGAAGGAGGAAGGAGAGAGGAGAAGAGGGCACAGAATCAGGGTAGAGAAACCCCAACACTTAAAATGTGGTCTAAGTTGGAGGAATAGTCTTAGAGTCTTGTGCTGAGTGGTAGATGGGAACAGAGAGTAAACAAATGGAAGTTCAAGGTGACGCTGGATCTTGGGGCCAAGAGAAACCCAATTATCAGAACTGGACTCCATATCAAAATACCCTGCACAAAAACTTTAGTCGGGCTTTGCATCTGGAGGAAGCTAGTATTTATTTTGGAGCATCATTTACATGGTCCCTTAAATTAGCACCTTTGAAAGCACTAAGAGTAATTCATAGAAGACCTATATTGTGCCATGAACCTCATACGTATTGACCATAAAAATAAAACTGTATCAAGTCTTTTCCATTGGCAAGACACCAAGCTAATTGCACATAGTTCATCTCATTTAGTCCAAACAGCAACGCTGGGTGGCGGGGTTTGGGCGGGGGGGATGTAAGTATTATTATGTGCAATTCTCAGACAAGGATGTGAAATGTCAGATCATGTTAGAGAGGCCCAAGCTCACGGAGCCAAGCAGTCAAGTAGGGATTCGAACCTGGCTCTCAGCTTCCTCACTATAATGCCTGTCTTTGGAAAGACTTAGGAGCAACAGAACAATGTAAATTCCCAGTGAATGTAGACTGGAGAGAAAAATTCAGCTATGCAAAGTCAAAAGTGTTCATTCCTTTGTGGCTGGATTAATGGGGTCTTTGAAAGCCGGTCCTTCTCCCCACACATTGAGCAGAGCCTGGCCAAGCAGGACCCCACACACTCACTCGTGGACTCTGCTGAGGGCAGCAAAATGCTGCAGCGGCTACCTGAGAGCTTTCTCGGCCTGATTTATAGGTATGTTTGTTGTGCTAGGATCATAAATCTCCACCCCCTCAGGACATTTCAGTTCTGGTATTTATTGACCAAAGACAACTTGTGTTAAAAAATGTTTTGAGATTTTGCCAGATAATCACTACAGAATATTTGAGAAAACATGCTGTCCTCGGGTAAATGAAATCCGCAAGTCGTTCGGTTTTGCTATCAGGGCAAATATCATCCCTCTCTACTCTTTCATTGCCTTTTGTTTTGTTTTATTTTCATCGAAGAGGCAGGTTCTTCATACGTGTCTCTTTACCAACTCACGGGTTCACCGAGGGGAGACTGGAAAGACGGTTTATGAAAAGACGTTTCCCTCAGGGTCCAGAAGAATTTTGATTCTTTTGAACAAGAACTTTTGGCCAAGTGCTTCTCAGAAGCAT
Organism: Ailurus styani; assembly: GCA_002007465.1. Classification (NCBI taxonomy): domain Eukaryota; kingdom Metazoa; phylum Chordata; class Mammalia; order Carnivora; family Ailuridae; genus Ailurus; species Ailurus styani. The sequence continues at coordinate 297,402 of LNAC01000192.1, forward strand.
TCATGTGGCAGAAACACCTGGTAGCGATATACAGATGCCTTCAATATTAAAAACCAGAGAGAAATGCAAGCTAAATCTGGCACCAATGCCAGATTCTAGTATAGACAAGCTTAAGACTTTTGAGAGTAATTTTGGAGAAAAGGTCAAGAAAACTTCCAATAATTAGCTTTGTTTAGTGCAAGGACACGTGCACCCTCGTCTATGGCTGTGTGAATTTGGAAAATAGTGTCAACCACCAATATGGACGGTGGCGAACCACCTTATCCAGTTGCAAGAAGGATAATGTTCCCAGTTAGAATGTAGTAAACCATTGTTTTAGAGAAGGAGCCCAAAGATTCTAAAGTCTATACACCTCAACAAGTCAGAGGACAACGGGGAAGAGTCACCCCAGGACTCCGGACAGCAAGTGTTTTCCATAAAGGAAATGTCCACTCTTGAATCCTGGCGACTGCGGCTGTGTTGGGATGTGAACCAAGCTTTGTCAGATCTTTGGGTCTCTCAGTAGAACCTGGAAGTTCTGATTTAATTGTGGCAAATCCAAGTTTTAAATGTTTACGGCTTCTTTACGGTGCATCTGTCTGTCTCAGTCCGTGGAGCATGTGACTCTTGATCTGGGGGCTATGAGTTGGAGCCCATGTTGGGTGTAGAGATTACTTAAAAGTAGAATCTTTACAATAAATAAATAAGTAACTAAATGTTTATTGCTCATTAAAACAAAACAAGTAACTAAGGGGCACCTGAGTGGCCTAGTCAGTTAAGCACTTGATTTTGACTCAGGTCATGACCTCGGGGTCCTGGGATCAAGCCCCAGGTTGGGCTCTGTGATTGTCACAGAGTCTGCTTGTCCCTTTCCCTCTGCCCCTCCCCCCACTCGCTCATACGCACATGTGCATGCTCTCTTTCCTTCTCTAAAATAAAAAAAATCTTTAAAAATAAATAAATAACAAAGTAAACATTTTTTTAAAAAATGAAACCATGTGGGGGCCAAACAAAACACAACTGCAAGCCAGACATGACAAGGGTTACTGGCTGTGGCTATGGCCAAGGCTAGACTAGCCCTACAAATCCAGAACCGGGGTTGGGGTGCCTGGGTGGCTCAGTGGGTTAAGGCCTCTGCCTTCGGCTCAGGTCATGATCTCAGGGTCCTGGGGTCGAGCCCCGCATCGGGCTCCCTCCTCAGCAAGGAGCCTGCTTCCTCCTCTCTCTCTGCCTGCCTCTCTGCCTACTTGTGATCTCTCTCTCTCTCTCTGTCAAATAAATAAATAAAATCTTTAAAAAAAAATACAGAACCGGGGACAATTGAACAATGGCTCCTCCTTGGATTTCTATAATTGTGCAGACTTCAGTGTTCATTGGCAAGCCCAGAAATCTGAGCCAAGCCCCAGCCTCCTGCCACTGTGCACTTGCTTGTTCTTTCTCCCATTACCACTTGACATCAGACCATTCCCCAAATGCTGCCCCTGCCTTTGGCCCCACTTGAGTATTGAGTCTGATATTTGCTCTCCTGGTGGAAATAATAATGACACTAATGTTAGTGGTCACCTGCCTCGTGTGAATTGTGGTGTTCAATTGTGTGCCCCACGGTCTCATTCAGCCTTTACTCTGAGGTAGATGCTATCACCAGCTACATTCCACAAGCTAGAGGCTCGGGAAACTGATATGCATGCCCAGGTAAGGGCAGACCCAGGATTCAAGTCCAGCTTTATTTTTCTTCAAAGCCATGCCCATGCCTGGCCACACGCCCTGTCTCCACACATAGCTGTGCTGCTTGTAACCAGCTCCCACATCCCCTGCCTGGGCTCCAAGTTCTCCTGAAGCCCACCTGGGCTGCGTGCACTTCTGCTCTCCAGTCTCGATGCCTGCCACCATTCTTAGCCTCGAGTTTTCTGCCCCAGCATTGACAGCTTGCCCTCGAGCATTGACAGACCTGCCCTCAATGAATGGCACGAGGGTCCCCTCACCCCTGTGTGCTATGTCTCCACTTGGGGGACAGAGGACAGAGTGCTTGAATTGCCTTTCAGGGTTGAGCAGACTGAGGCTGGCTCTCTGAGATATTGTATGAAGTTTTGTTGCAGCTGTCTTGGTGAATTCACTACCATCCATCCATCCAGCAGCCCTGGAGTCACATTTACACAACACTGCATCCCTCATCCTGTCTCCAATCTAATCAATTACAAAACCCTGTGAATTTCTGCCCAAACATCTCTGAGATTCACCGCTTCTCTCCATTGCCTCTTCCACCCTGTGGCCCAACCTCACCTCCCTCTCACCTGGAACCTCAGAGTCTGGAACCCCATCCCCCTTCCCACCTCCCCTGCAGCAGCCCTCAGTTTGTTCCCTATAATTAAGAGTCTCTTATGATGGAGCACCTGCGTGTCTCAGTGGGTTAAGCCTCTGCCTTTGGCTCGGGTCATGATCTCAGGGTCCTGGGATCAAGCCCCTCAACGGACTCTCTGCTCAGCGGGGAGCCTGCTTCCTCCTCTCTCTCTGCCTGACTCTCTGCCTACTTGTGACCTCTCTCTCTCTCTCTCTGTCACATTAAAAAAAAAAAGAGTGTCTTATGGTTTGCCTCCCTCTCTGTTTTTGTGTGGTTTTATTTTTCTTTCCCTTCCCCTATGATAATCTGCTTTGTTTCTTAAATTCCACATATCAGTGAGATCATAGGATAATTATCTTTCTCTGATTGACTTATTTTGCTTAACATAATACCCTCTAGTTCCATCCACATTGTTGCAAATGGCAAGATTTCATCCTTTTTGATGGCTGAGTAATATTCCTCTGTGTGTGTGTGTGTGTGTGTGTGTGTGTGTGTGTGTGTGTGTGTACACATCATCTCCTCTTTATCCATTCATCTATGAATGGACATTTGGGCTTTATCCATAGTTTGGTTATTGTGAACATTGCTGCCATAAACATTACGGCTCATGTACCCCTTCGGATCACTACATTTGTATCTTTAGGGTAAATACACAGTAGTACAATTGCTGGGTTGTAGGGTAACTCTATTTTTAATTTTTTGAGGAACCGCCATACTGTTGTCCAGAGTGGTCGCACCAGTTTGCATTCCCACCAATAGTGCGGGAGGGTTCCCCTTTCTCTGTATCCTCGCCGACATCTGTTGTTTCCTGACTTGTTGATTTCAGCTATTCTGACTGGTGTGAGGTGGTTTCTCATTGTGGTTTTGATCTGTGTTTCCCAAATGACCAACAGACATATGAAAAAATGCTCGTCGGATCTTGACCACTTCCAGTGCATTTTTCTCCCTGAGGCCAGTGTGATCCTTGAAGTTTGGTCATGACACTGCTCTGGCTGAGGTATTTCAACAGTTCCTTCCTGGCCTTCAGATAAAACTCACAGCCTCCTGCTCTCCACACAACCTCATCCCTGCCCGCCTCTCCTGACTCATTTAGATGCCAGTTCAAAGGGCATTTCCTGAAACCCCACTCACCAGCCCCCCTTCTTACATATTACAAAAGTTCCTTGATTTGTTCTTTGTAGCATCTACTACCATCTTTATGAAGTAACTAACAGCATAACTGAGATAATGTCTGCCTCCCTGCCAAGAATGTAAGTTTCACAAGATAGAGGGTGGAGCTGTTACCCCTAGATCCTCAGTGACTACAGGGCATCTGCCTAGTCCAACCACTCCATAGCTCTTCATCCCAACAGGGGAAAGAGAGAGTGGAAAGAAGGAGGGATTCCTTCCTCAGAGAATAAGCAAGACATAAAGTCCATTGATGCCCAAGTGAGTTGCTTTGGCTGGAAACTCACTGACTAACCCAAGACTGATCTTGTTCTTCTCTTTGAGAGTTTAACAGTTTCATCACATCTGTAACCCCTTATCCAGGGACATCTTCCAGCCAAACTCCAGTAACGTTTTGAGATTTGGAATCTTCATCTTTGGAAAATAAGATCAGTTTCTTCATGTGGAGATTCTGTTTTATTTTATTTGCTGGTCCCATCAAATCCACTCCCCCTTTAGAAGAGGACCGAGTCATCAGTTGCAACTCATCACCTCTGCCCAGAGCGCAGCCATCAGGGGTGTCAGAAAGAACCACCAGGCAGCTGTGTGATATCACCGCCCCCAACCCGTGGAGTGGTGCATGCTCCTCATTGCCAGGCCTTCTTAAAATTAATACATTATTTCAGATAATTTGCATAAGAAGAATTTGGTCTTACAGAAATATGGGACCGAAGGCTTCTCCACCTTTATCCCAGATCCCATTCCTGGGAACTCAGAGTTGCAATGATATAAAAGCAATTGACTTGAGGATTACAGACAAGTGGCCCAAACACATTCTCAGTCTGCATACCTGTGGCTCATTTGATAAAGAGCACCGTCCTCTTCCACTCTGTAGATGTCACAGCTCTGAGAAGTTTGTTCAGGAGAACTGGGAAAGAGAGAGTTTCTTACTGCCAAGGGCTGGGGGTGCAGGGAGGGAGACTGGGCTGCTCATCGCCCAGAAAGTGTGCAGGCACTGGCTCTGCCATTACTGGAGATGTGTGTAATTATCACACAGCTTGGGAGAGGTCTCTGACTGAAACCCACAAATAAAACTCTCCAGCCTCCAGTCAAGCCAGCTCGATCCCTTTCCAGAGGAAACGATGCATCTGAGTAACCTTTTAACACATCTCTTTCTCTCACTGATACACTGGATAATTATTTATTTTGTTCTCTAATTAGTTAATTAGGCTGGCATTGTGTTTTAAGTCGAAATCCTGTTGTTTAGGTACTAGAAAATGGCTTTTTGTTTGGGTTTTGTTTTGTTTTGTTTTGTTTTTTTGCAGGGTAATGGGGACTTATTAATTGAGTGTCTGGCTCTGGGTGAAGCTGCTCAGGGACGTAGTGTGGATTTTCTGGGAGTAAACTGACGCATTAGCAGTGGAAGGCTGTGTTCAAAATAAGAGCCCTTGGGTGCAGGCTAAGTCTTGGTGGACAGTTTTCCTTGTCATTTCATTTCCTCAGGTTTATACGGCAATTGACAGTTTGCAAAGCCCATTCACTTGAAATAACTCATTTAGTCCTAACGAAAGAGCCTTTGGAATGCATTTTATTACCCCTAATTTACAAATGGGGCAGCTGAGGGTCTAGACAGTTGGCTGCTGGCTCGTGGCCCTCACTGTCCTGCTACATAAGCCGTCTGTTCTGTGATGCGCTGAAGAGGAAATAAATAAAAGGGGATGAGCTCCAAAATGGAAGGTCCCAGGTTTGAATCCAAATTCCTCCACTTTTTAAATTTCATCCAACATTCAACAAACGCCTGTCTAGTCCCAGGCACTGAGCCAGGTGCTGACGACCAAAACGTGAGCGACATGGGCTCCCTCGCTGCCGGGGACATGCTTGCACTCCTGATACATTGCAGGACTTTTGCAACCTCTCTGTTCAATGGGGACACACTACCAACTGTGAAAGACGGATCAGATGGAGAGATGGCACTTGCTAGCCTGAAACACAGCCTCCAGCACACAGTAGGTGCTCAAGGCTGGGAGTTATTCTTGCTCTGACTCAAGATGCCTTGCTCACCACAGTCGCCCACTCCTCCCTTTCCTCGGAGCTGCAGTGACTCTCAGACCCCAAAACTATCTTCTTTTCTTCTGATAACTTGGTCTCATGTAGCAGGCCTTGTGCTAAGTGATTGATCTCCTGGCCTTCCCATTGCTCCATCTTATTTTCACCCAGTTCTGTAACGTGGTTGTGTTAGTTTCATAATGATATACCACAAACTGAGTGACTTAAACAACAGAAATGGATTGTCCCACTGTCGTGGAAGCTGGAAGTTGGAGATCTAAGTGCCGGCGGTGGCAGGGCTGGTTCCTTCCGAGGCTGGCGGGAGAACCCGCTCCAGGCCTCTCCCCAAGCTTCTGGGGGTTTGCTGGTGATCTCTGGCATCACTGGCTGTCAAAGCATCTCCCCAGTCCCCACCTTTGTCTTCACAGTGCATTCTCCATGTGTGCATGTCTGTGCCCAAATGTCCCCTTCTGGGAAGAACATGGGTTCTATTGGATCAGGGGCCCACCCTAGTCCAGCATGACCTCATCTTAAATAATCACATCTGTAAGGACCCTAGTCTCACAGAAGGTCACCTTCTGAGGTACTTCTGGGTTAAAACTTCATCGTACAGATTTGGGGGGACACAATCTAACCCATGACAGTGGACATTATTTTTTTCTATTTCTCAGGGAAGGAAGTGAGCCCCAGAGAAACCATGTGGCAGGTGCCAGGGCTAGATCCCAACATAGCCATTTGAAACAAAGACTCTCTGACTGCTCCCAGGATCAGAGTCCTTTTCAACAAGTGACCTCTGCAGAAACAAGAGAAGCAAAACAGGCCTCAGTCTGGAGATGAGGGGGTTTCAAATTCTCACATGTTTGATGGTTGCTGTCCCTGTCACAGTGCCCCTGTCTGAGGTGCCATTTGGGGACAGCATCAACCAGGTCCCCTGAATGGCGAAGAGGCTAGCATCACTTCAGGGACTCCTGGTCAGGACTCCAAAGTCTGGGGACCAGCGGTGTGCCTGGATACCAACCACCTCACAAAGGTGCGTGCTCACTTGGCATCTGAGAGCATCTTCGCAGAGCTTCCCTCTCAGAATCAGCTAAACGCCATCTCTCCCTAGAGATGCCTGCCCCCGACACCCCCAGGCAGAAGTCATACTTCCTTCAGCTTGTGTTTTTGCTAAAACATTCCTTTGTTTCACTCACTCCACATATCCCCTTGAAATCATTTTCTCATCTTCTTGCTTCTGCCCATAGACTGTGCCTGCTGACAAAAACCTGTCACAGATTTCAACTTAGAGTTTTCAGTCTCTTCAGGTCCATCCACCTCCATGTTCCCAGCACCAGGCATCAGAGGTCTTACAAACAGAAGGTGCTACACAGATGTCACTAGAGAATTATCATGTCCATATCTGGGCACTGACTGTCTAGAGTTTAAAAAAAATAGATCTGATCCGATTATCAGTTATCTAAAATCTGGTCTAAATCTGATGGAAATCTAAATCATTGATATCAAAACCATAAAGAGAGAGAGTTCCTACTCAAGGCAGAAGGACAGTTGAAAGAACCACCATAGTTTCACCAAAGGAAGAGATGATTCCAAGGGCGCAAGAAACTGGTTTCAGTTGAGAAGGATAGAAGAAGTGGACGTGACCCTGTGTTGTGGAGGCAGCAATAGGACCCATTCATAGGACCTAGAGGGAACCAGGTTTTAGTTCAACATGGGGGAGAATGTCCTCTTGGAACTGTCAAAAAATAAACAAAATTGATCACGCAAAATAGCATAAGTAATAAAATAAAACAGGAAGGCTGTGCTTCCCCAGTCTAGAAAGACTTCTCCTACTAGGGCGGTACTTCTCCACCAGGGGCGATTTTCCCCCCAAGGGACAGGAGGAAATGTCTGGAGACATTTCTGATTGTCCCCCTAGGGGCGGGGGTTGCCACTGGCATCTTAGGGAGGAGAGGCAGGGCTGCTGAGAAGAAGCCCACGGTGCACAGAGCAGCCCCACAACACAGAAGCCTTTGACCCCAAACTTCAGTAGTAAGGAGATGAAGAAAGAGCCAGAAACTGTCACAGTGGTAATGACAGCCAAGCCAGATGACGTCTTGGGATTAAAGAAAAGGCAATAGAGTTGGTCGAGCCCAAGAATCACCAGGTAAACTGGTTAAATGAATGTGCTTCAGTCCCAGTACCCACCACTGTTATTTTAGGGGTCCTGGGGCAGGCTTGCGAATGGGTTTCACGTTAACAGACACCCCTGGTAATCCCAAGTAGGAATTTGGAGCCCACACTCTGAGAAACATCACACCAGACAATCCTTGGGGTCCCTCCACCCCATCATCTCCTGACCCCAAGCGAGAGGCAGCAGAACGATAAAAAACATTTACCTCATCACTCACCTTTGGAAAACACTGGTGGAGCGAAAGCCCCAATTAATTAGTATTTTATAAAGAACTTAGAGATCTATTTTTTTAATAAGAAAATGAACATAAGTGCAAAGCATCATGACTACTCATTATTTAATTTAATGATTTGTGAAGATTCTGTTGCCATGGTGACTGAGCACTATTTATAAAAATTAAGAACATAAATTATAAATAATAATATTATTACAAGCAGAAGGGACTCGAACCTCTCAATCAGAAAGGAATCATTTCCAGATGGGAAAAAAAAATATTGTTTGCATCACCTAAGGGGAAGGATGCTGATGAATTTGCATTTCCACAGTGTTCTAGAGGGAAGAATCAGGTCAAGAGGAAGATTTTATTCATTTGCATTACAGTCTGTCGTGGGGTTCAGAAGAGCAAGGGTGAGGCTGGCAATGGTGTCAAGAGAGCGGGAAGCAGGGGTGGGATGTTCACTCTGAGATATTAGAGTCACCCCATCACCACCCCCACCCCCACTCACCCCATGGTACATGTCAGCCTCCCAGGGGTTCTTAAACTCTGAAGGAGTCAGACCAGAATGCCCCATCCAATGATGGGCAGGGAGTTGGTGCTCAGTCCCACTAGACTCACTGTGATTTAATCAAGGTGTTTAAGCCCTCTGCCATAAGGCAGTTGAGGCTGGGGGAAGCTAAGCAGCCAGGGAGACTGGGCTGGGGACGGTGGGACGAAATTGCTGCAGCCAGACTCTAGGGGTCATCCTGTTTAGTGTAGGATCCCCGAGCTGTCAATCACTTCCACCCAGGAGAAGAATGGAATCCAAGTGCTCAGCAAGATCCCACTCACAAGAAGCTTGTGCCAGAGCCTGCACCAAAGCCCAGGTATCCTGCCTCCCAGTCTAAGACTCTCTCCTTGGTCATGCTCCACCCATCACTATTTTCTCAGGGTCCTGGGCAGAGTAGCTGCTGCCTCAGTAAGTGGCACTCCTGTCACTATCCCGGGGCTGTCCTGAAATCATCTACAAATTCTGGTTAGAATCAGCCTCGATTACCCAAAGAGATTACTCTAAGGGGCACGGGGAGGAAGACAATTCAGTGCTGGATCGAGTTAAACCACTTGCTTGCTAACAGAGGTGACTGTGGATGGCTAGTTGTGTTTATACTAGAGATGTACACTTAAACGCTATTTTCCTTACCTAGTGCCTATCCACACCCCGCCCATCCACAAGGACTAAACCAAGTCACTGCTGACTCCAGGAATCCTTCCCTGACCCCCTAATCCCTTCTTATATTTGAAGGCAACGTGTCGAAAAGCAGAAAGCAGGAATGAACTAGCCCTGACCATTGTCAGCATGAACCCCAAAAGAGTGAACCCCAATGCGATCCTCTCATCTTTTGAATTACTTCAAATTAAGGTGCTTTTAAGGATTCAGGGTTAACCAGGATATATTCTATGCACTGATAGCAAATGGAATGTTTACAGAATATAATTGCCTTCCCTCGTCAGGACAGAAAGAAGGAGGTCTCTGCAAAGCCCATGCTAAGAGAATACTTGAACACAGCCAGGACCACAAGACAAAGCAGGCAAAGCAAGTATGCACTGAAGCGAGACAATGCCAAAGCATTGGTACTCCCACATAACTGTACTCCATAAAAAATTATCTTCTTCCAACAAACAGAAAACAAAGTTTGCTCTCAGGGAAATTGTGGTAATACTCTTCAATTAAAAACCTAGCAAATGTTTTTTTTTTTTTTTACTGTAGGGGTGGGGTGGTTCCCATAACAATTTGAGTCAAGAGGAAAAGGAGAAGAGGCCTCCAGAATTGGAGAGATGGGTTTTTTTTCCAAAAGTCGTGTCATGCAGATGGGCCTGGTGCTTTCCTGGTCCCCCCCCGAGCTCAGGCGCCACTGTATACAGCATCTGAGGAAGAGGAACAGGAACATTCCTGGTTCTCCAGTTGCAGAGGTCATAAAGGATACCACTCTGGATCCAGATAATCTCCTTGAGGGTTCAATGGTATTCTCTCTCGTATCTCAATACAGTACTTTTTTTTTTTTTTGAGGAAAGAGGAGGATAAATGTGGGGATCATCCACACCATTTCATAAATGGTGGAACATGGTATCCAGAAAGGTCAGAATGACGTAGAGAGCTGTGAGCCTGACAGTCCGCAGAGACCTGCTATCTGGAACTAAGGATGCTCCTTAACCAGGCCTCCATTCCGAAGGTCAGACAGCCAACATGCCACCTGTCACTGCCTCCCGCTTTGCAATCTGACTCCCCACCTGCTATATTTATCTCCTCACCTCTTACCTGACCAATGTCCTGGCAATGTTCTCCCACTTCTTCTTGAGGCTGGGGAGAAATGTAACCCTCCCTGACAGCACAGATCATGGAGTCCCAGGGGCTACCATCTACATTCACCCCTAACAATGCGCCATCTCCCCGTGCTCGCTCCTCCAGACCAGTCCTAAAGCCAAGTCTTGGTGTCACAACTCTCCCTGCTTCACAACTGGGTCTGACCCAAGATACAACAACCAGACCAGTGGTTCCCAGTCCACTTAAAGCTGTATGGGGAACATGGCTCTCTAAGGATCTCCACGTTGGTGTGGCCTGGAGGTTCCTTGTCTATACCCTAGAAAGCTCAAATGGAACAGTTCTCTGGCATTTGATCACTACACCACTCTTCCTCTCTTCTCAAATGTCTGAGTGATTGATGCATAGTGATCAGAAACATTTTTTGATATTAGTTATTTCTTCCAAAGGAGAAAAGGTGGAGGTAAAAAAAAATGAAGCATTTGATATTTGACTAGTTCTAGGGACAAACTGTATGGCAGGTACAGACATCTCTCTTCTAGGACACCCGCAGCTCGACGCTGTGAGGATGCCCTCACAACAAGGCATGTGAAAAGAGGCACAGACACTGCCTGTGTTCTTCACAAGTCTGGCCTCAGTCCATATCTCCACAGGGCTTCCTTTACTGACGCTGAAGCTGCCACGACCTGAACACTTGTGTTTTAGGATCTGCCTTGGATGGACAGTGGTAAATATGTTCTGTTTTGTTTTGTTTTGTTTTCCTCAAGGGGAAGAGGGTGGGAGGGGGGATGGGAAGAAGAGGGTAGATTTATTGGCTTGTTTGACTCCCATAAATAATAATTCATCAAAGGTTAGAAAATGATTCATTTTCCATGGAGACACTGCAGGCTCCTTGCCCACCATTCAGATAAACATTTATTCAGGCAGATAGTTGATGAATTATACAGTGCTTTTTAAAATGGGGTGGTGGGGGGAAAACTATAGCATCGTGAAGTGCTTCCACGGGTTCCATGAGAACTGAATGAGGAATTCCCCTCAGGGAGGAGTCCCTCAGCCACCTCACAGACCACGCATAGCCACTCTCAACTTCCACAGTGGCAGTCAGAAACTCCTGGGCAGACCAAGTAGCAGAGCTGAAATGAGGTGTGGTAAGAATATGAGGACACCTATAGGCCTTCCTCCCGGGAAGTGGAGCACATGCATCCATACCCATGGTTTTCATCATTTCCAAAGTGCACACCAAAGTGCCAAGAACACCCTAAAGGTCCTTGGACCCAAATAAGGGTTCTGTTACAGAAAATGCCTATTTGATGTACGTGAGAAGGAAGCTAGGCCAGGAAGAAGCAGGTCGGGTGGCAAGTCTGTGACCTAGTGAGACGCACCCTGGAATGGAGACTTCCCAACTCTTGATCCTGTTCCACATAAAAAACAGGAGAATCAAAACCAGTAGGCAGAGACATAGCTTATGAGGCATGGAGGTATGTCTGAGACAGCTTCACCTAGAGCACTCTGACTGAGAATCTGAACCCTCAAGATGCTCCAGTGGCTGTTATGAGACCAGAAATATCTTCGCATGCTCAGGGTTTAATGCAATACCTGCCATGATCATTTGTGTAACATTAGTTAAATTAATTCAACAAAAATAAGCAAATTTCCACTCTGCACTTGGAGTTAAGGATGCAAAGAAGAACAACACATGGTCTGGAGAAGTGAGAAGAAGAAGAAAAACACAACAACAACAACAACGACAAAAGCATTGTACTCCACGTGGTTTGGAATAAAACAGACCGATGTTGACTAGAGAACAGGGTAGAAATGGAGGGGAACAATGGTTTCTTCTAGAGATCCCAAAGAAAGTTTCAGTTAGGAAATAAGATTTAACCTGAGTCTTGAAATACAATTAAAAAGTCCCCGTATTGATTAGGGTCCAAAATGAATTAAGATCAGGAGAGGAATAGGAAGAGGATTGGAAGGGAGGATTCAGTTAGGGAAACAGAACCTACACCAGGGGTTTCAACTAGAGAGGGTCCAACACTGGCAACTGATTGTATGGCTCACAGAAGAGCTGAGGATCAAAATAGAGGACACCAAGAATCCAAGGATGGGTGACAGCTGGAATCTACTACGAAGAAAGGAGGTGGCGCTCTCAGAACTCAGAAGCTACAGGACAACTGGATCAGAGAATCTCAGAGCCCCAGTGGATCCACCCCTTAAAAGGACCTGGGGAGGCAGCTTCCAGCACTGCCTGCTCTGTGAGATGAAGACGCTCGGACGCAGAGCCCTGAGCCACTTGCCCAAGGTAAAATATGTGGTGAGAGTAGGGTCTCTCTTTCCCCAGAGACTTTGCCCTTAACCATTCATAACCAAACTGCATCCCAGTATTGAGCCTTCACTAAATACATTGTTCATTATCCAGTTTTCAAAGTGCTTCCACATAATTCCTATTTTCCAAATCGGATTTATTTCCCTACCAAGTTTTCTGGGGTCTTTGTTCTAATCCCAGAATCTATCCATTGGCCACTACTTGGTTCCAAAGTATGGCAAAATTTTATTATTTTTGTAAAAAATTAATAAGAATTATTATTTGTGATACTTTGACTCAGATAATTGAGTGAAAAATTTCTATCTTAATAGATTTTATCTTTATTATGAAAATTACATCTCCAGCACCAAAAGCAGAGGTCTTGTGAGATCCCAGGATTGGTGGTCTGTGGGGAGCATTTAAGGTCAGTGACCCCAGATTGAAAATGTGAGACCTTGTGCTAATCTAAGATTCTTCCTATTGACAAGAGTTTAGCTATTACTAGCACCCCAAATCCAGATCGTTCCAAGCCCCTTTGGCAAAATAAGTGCCTGTGTTACAGGCAATTTGTGCTCCAAGATTTCATCTTGGTCATTACTGCTCCTGCAGCTGATTTAAATATTTTAATGAATGATGTTATTGTCTCTGTGCCTGGGGGTCTTTTCAGCAGAGGTCGCAATTTGAAGGAGGAAAAAAATACAGAAAAATAGCTCTAAATAAGTCAGTGACGATAGATGACTCACTTTGGATGTGTAGTGAAACCCAAGCATGAGACTCCCATGCTAATGAAGGACGCCCCTCCCCGTCTCACAGAGGAGGGTTTTCAGAGCTACAGAGGTGAGTCACTGGAAGAACTAGGGCCATCTTCCAAAAGCATCATCACCAGATTGTACTATCCACCAAAATTAAGGGACCGGATGGAGGTGACTTGTGAAGAGCACATATGGTGTAGTGACATCATGTGTAAAATCACTACAAGCACCCAGGGTTGGGGGGGGGCGGTAAAGGAGAAAGTGAATCATTTAAATAGTCTGGAGAATTCTTTTATTCTACTCAGAGAGAATATGGCCCAATGTGAACATGACTTGGGAAGTGTGACTTCTGGATTCTTACACTAAATAGGTCCCAGTTCCAAATGTGTGAACATGTCACCATGGAGAGTGTGATTCCAGAATTTAAAGATGAGTATTTCTCATGCAACATGGATCTAACACTTGCATCTGGTCCCACCTCTGATGTTCTACTGAAGCAACATGTTCCATAATAAAGGAAGAATGGGGGGTAAGGGATGATTCACATGACAACCTCTCAAGGGATTTCAGGAGAGTCTGGCCTTGTGCAATCTTTAATTTGTTAGAAAAAAATATTCTTGAAAAAGAGTGATCAGAGGTCATTTGGAAAAAGGGGGAAATAAGTCCATGGAGGCTCTTAGATGAAATGGTAGCCAAAGTGGTCTGGGGCTGAGTGCTGAGCTGCTGGCAGCCAAGGCCAGGATTGTACTGAGAATCAGTATGTGATCAGAACACAAGGAAGTCTCTCGGAAGAGGATTATCTGTCTCCAAATTTATTTTTGGGGTCCTCACGTCAGAGATATCTTTCTCAACTGAATCTTCATAGGTCATATAGCTTCTAGTGAGAAGGTATGATATAGCTTGTGTCTGTTTGTCAACTATCACTCCAAACAATTCCAGTGTGTACGCAGAGTGCTGGCCAGTTTTTGAGCCTCACCTGTGTCAGAATCCTGCCTGTTTGTCAGCCGCCAATTCTCCCCTAAACAACTCCCATAACATAGACAGACAGGGTGGCAGCCTCCATTGCCTTGGAGCCCTTGGGCTTGCTGTGGCCAGTGTAGACATGGAGAACCCAGGAGTCAACAAAGGAGGCATCGCCCACAGCCTACACCCTCGAAAATTGTCACAGAGATTCTCTGCCTTGGGGATCTCATCTTAAACAATGCAAACAGTGTGAGTCCATCATAATTAAAGTTTTCAAGATTTCTGCTTCAGTGATGTTGATAATCTCTTGGAGATTAAAATGATGAAACTAGTATTTACAAAGACTGAATGGACTCAATCCCTGGGCCTTAGTGGGGCAACTTGGGAAGGACAAGTTGGGGGAAGAAGGACAAGGGAAGGACAGGAAATGCTTTCTGCCCTGAGAAAGTTCTGGCAGGCAGCCCTCTGCAGCTAACATGAGCTTTGGAACGTTTACTCTATGGCCCTCCACCCCAGCCATCATGCCGCCATATTCCCTTCTGGGCTAATCCAGATCGTGATCCAGTGAAAAGGTTTAGAAATCTTACCTCCATTTTCAGACATCCTTGCTGCTTCAAGAAGCTCTCCTCTTCACAATCTCTCACTGGAAATAGGTACGTTTACCTGCAAATGTTCATCTCATGTCAAGATAAGACCAGCACTGTTGAGATGAATATGTTCTTCCCAGAACTAATGGGGATTGTGTTTAAAAAAAAAATCACATGCCTAAAAATCCATACTGATTAGATGGAGGGAATGCTCAGACAAATTCAGTTCAATTTAACAAACTTTGATTGAGTACATGCTATGGAGTAAACCCCACGCAAGACAGTACACTAAGTTCTAGCAACAATGACCAATAACTTCTGTGAAGCTACAATTTAATATGACTTTCAGAACCCTTGTCTCATGGATTTATGTCAGAAACTTGTGAGATTCTAATCATTAATGTTGTGTGAGGCTCAGAGACACCAAGTAACTTTCTCAGGGTCACACTTACTAAAGCAGTCGAAATAGAGCTGGAAGCTGTTTTCAGACTTTAAAGAGTGTGTCCTTCCTCTACTTTGGGCTGCCAGTGTGGATATAGAGACATCACAGAATTGAAAGATTCATACCTTCCTTTAAATAGGATGGAAATATGTTTTTTAATTCAGACTAGTCCATATTGGTCTCAGACCCTCTATTTTCCATCAGGGATGTAGCTCTTAAAATTGGCAAACAAAATTACCGGTGTACATCGCTGTAATCACATGCACACATATGCACACACCATTACACACCTCTGCTAAACACTTTACAGAGAACACCTATGGAACCTGCATGCAATCCTATGATGTAGCCTGTCCGCCTTCCTCACTTTGCAGAGGCTTGAAGAAATAAACTTGTCCACACACACGTTGTGAATATCTGTGAACTTGGACCTTGGTGGTCTCCAGAGTTCCATTTATTCACATGACACTATTGTAACTATATTCATTTTCTGTATCTGTCGTAACAAAGTACCTCAAACTTGGGGTTCTGAAACAACAGAAATTTATTCTCACAGTTCTGATGGCCAGAAGTCCCCAATCAAGTGTCAACAGGGCCACACTCCCTTGGAAAGCTCCGGGGAATGATCCCTTTTTGCCTCTCCCAGATTCTGACAGCTCCCTGCACCTCTGGTTTGTGTCGCCAGAACTTCAGTCTCTCCCTCCCTCCTCACATGGTCATCTCCCCTCTGTGTGTGTCTGTCTCCTAATCTCATCTTCTTAGGACATCCCTTTTATTGGATTGGAACCCACGCTAAGTTAGCATGACCTCATCTTAACTTGGTTCCATCTGCAAAGAGCCCTAATTCCGAGTAAGTTCACATTCACAGATACCAGAGATTAGAACTTAATAAATCTTTTACGGGGACTCAGTTCAACCCATAACACTTCCCATTGTCTTCCTCCTGACTCTCATGCTAGGTTCCCGCTATGTCATTTCAAATAATAGCCATTTTTTTTCCAGCTGAGAATGACAGTGTTCAAAGATGATAGAAGGAGAATTTGATCCCCAGAGAAAGATCCCAGAGTGTCAGGACTCCATTCTGAACCTGTTCCCCTTCCCCCAATCCATCAATTTTGACAATTTTTTTCCAGAACTTAATGAGTTTTATCTTCCAAATTATGACGTACTGATGAAAAATGGAATTAAGCATGACTAAATCTTTACTAAAGCTGAGTTCTAAAGCTTCCTTCTTAAAAAAAAATAATCAAGGAAATATTTATTTTGTAAGCTGACCAAAAGAAAAAAAAAGAAAGAAAGAAAAAAAGAAAAGAAAAAGTAAAATCTTACATTTACTCAGCACACATAACTTCTGTGGTCCTAAAAAATGATTAAGTCTTGTATCCAGTATATTTTGTGATTAACAGAGTTGTCTTCCATTCTAAATGTTGCTGTTTTTCTTGTCTGAGATTGTATTAGTTAAAGTCATCATATGGAAAGCCAATATCCTGATATAAATGTTGAGAAAAGCATTCACTTTATCCCCTTCATGGCTATGTAAGTATCTTGCACTGATAAGTTTGTAGGAAATCTCAAAGCGTACACAGCCCAAATGATATTAATATTCAGAAGTAAGTCAGCATCAAGTTACTCAAAATCTACACTGCCCAGGCAGAAGTCTGTATTTCTAAAATAAATTACTTGTAAAACTCAATGTCTCGATGAAATATTCAAGTTTAAACCCATTTGTATTCTCAATTTTAAATACAGACACAAACTTATGCTGTAGCTTCTCAGCCATATCTGAAAGTGAGCAGGTGCCTTGAATCAGTCAGCTGGACTCGGCAGAAGGAAAAATAATCCCCCCATCCAAAGTAAACTGCAGAAATCCATAAATAAAAAACAGAGCTACAGAAAAATCTCGGCTACACAGGAAAAGTCTGTCCATGTGCATTTAAAGACTTAACTTCTTTTTCCCCTCAGCTTGGAGATTTAAGGGTCCTGTTTTAATAAGCAAATATGTATGAACTTGACGTTCACCAAAAACCTGCCTACAGTTGCACCCAAACGTCTTGTAGTTTTTAACCAGAGTTACACTTGGGAGCAGAAAATTATTTACAGAGCAACGACAGAGGAATTAAAAAAATCTTGTTGAATCAGGATTAGCTGTGCATGTGAGCAAAAGGAAGAGAAAACCCATTTCCATAAGCTCCTTGCCTCCTCTCCCGGGAAGCCATCCATCCCCCTGGTCCTTGGGACCTGCGCAGACCTGACAACGGTGGGAAAACCCACACAGCAAACCACTCCGGGTATGGGAGTCCCACTGATCTGGCGTCACCTAGTGACTTACTTCCCAGCTTGGGGAGTGGAAGATGGAAGTGTCTTACCCCAGATCTCTGGGAGCCCGAGCTCCACAAGCCACTTTCAGCTCACTATCTTTCTGGAAGATTCCCACCCCTTCAAATCTGAATGACTCAGCTGCTCAGGAGTCTAACTCTGATCGGCACATAAAGCTTCACACACGTAAGTGGCATGTGTTGCGGTACCCTTAGATTCTCCCAAACCAACCCTGCCACTTCTACAGAGAACCTGCCTCATGACTCAGTATCTGAAAGTCTGTGTTTTCACTTTAAAATGGGCTTTACAAACCTTCCTCTGACTATGACAGAGCAGTGTACAAATATAAACAACAAGTTTTACCAAGTCCTGTAAACAGAATCAATTCCATGCAGCCAGAACAAGTTCTGAGACCTTTTGCTTCATATTTTCTCCTGATTTGCTAATCCACACTAACAGTAATGGCAACCCTATGTATTAGGTGCTATTTGCCTGGGTTATTTTTCTAATTTTTGTGATATTCTCCCTTTGATCTTTCTCTTCTTCATTTCCTATTTATTTCATTCTTGTCCTCTGGCTTTTATTTTGGATTCATTGGTCTCAAAATTTCTAGCCCCAGTCCAGAAGCAGTGGTTCTGTTCTTGGACATTCTGAGCCAGTTTAGGTAGAAGGAACCAACCAGAGGGGGAAGCCTAGGCTAGAGAGGCCTTGTACATCCTAGGCTTGGATGAAAGGGAGGATGAGGGGCTGGCCAAGTACCTAATAGGTCCTCCAGTCTCCCCCATTCCTCAATCCCCTCACCCTCTAGACATGCTAAAGCCAAGTCAATAGGCCATCTTTCTGGACAGCGCTTGCGGATGTTCTCAGAGTCAGGGGTTTGGCTGCTGATCGCACAACCCCCAGCCAATCCCATTCTTCCCCTTCCTGGAAGGTGCCCCCTTGTTAGCTCTGTTTGCAATGATCAGAAAGGAGATGTCTGAAGGGAAACTCCAGACTGGGAGAGAGGGGGAGGGCAAGGACGTTTATCCCACAAAGCAGACACAGCATGTGATGAATCCAGCCCAGGGATCTGATCTGGATTTATTTCACACACAGACACACACACAGACACACACAGGCACACAGACACAGACACACACACACACACACACACACACACATGCTCACTCCTCTTTCTAGATTGGAACTTACGTGAGTGTGAAGTCATAACTCTTTTCTGAATATATGTCTATGTGTACATGTCTAAATGTCAGAGAGACAGAGAGGGCGAGACCATATAGTTTATTTTGGACTTGATCTCATAGAATAGCTATGTCTATTTTTAACATCCCAGATTCCCTAACACCTTGATAAATTTTAGGTATTAGTGAAAAAATGAATGATTTGCTATTGAATAGTGAGCATGAATGTGTACGAGTCCCCCACTATGTTATTTTGTTCTATAAAGCCATAAAATCCCTCTTCTGTTATTTTCTTTAACTGTGTTCTTGGTTGAGAGGAGCCTTATTCTAGCCAGTCAGACACTCTGGAGCGGGGGGTCCTACCAGACCATCCCCACTGCATCCATATTCCAGACATGGCCCCCATCAGCCCCAGCTGGACCGGATATGACCAACCCAGCAGGAGGAAGACCACAACACATCCCCAAGGACACCTGTGAGGGATGAGGTGAGCAGAGCCCCTGCTGCTGGAGATTTTTTAATCTCCAAATATAATGTGGTAAGATGTGATAGTAAACACACCACACAGGGAAACAAATCACTCCTTCTCCCAACTGCTGTCTTCCTTGCACCAGCTGCTTGAAAGGCAAGAAAGAGACGTGACCCCTTTCAACTGAGCCACATTTTTAAAGCTAAACGATTTTTTTTAATGCTAAATGATGCTACTGGCTAGAGAATATTATTAGCTTTTTTTCTCAAAAGAGTCAATTGCAGCTCTTTAATATTTTTTAGGTACATTTTTAAAAAGAAAAAGAAGGAAGCAAGCAAGCAAGGAAGGAAGGAAGGAAGGAAGGAAGGAAGGAAGGAAGGAAGGAAAATAGAGGAAAAGAAAGGGAAGGGAGTCNGAAGGAAGCAAGCAAGCAAGCAAGGAAGGAAGGAAGGAAGGAAGGAAGGAAGGAAAATAGAGGAAAAGAAAGGGAAGGGAGTCCAGAAGGAACAACAAAAGCTCGTTGTTTTCATGAAGCATCCTAAAAAAAAGAGCCCTAGTTCAAGTCCCTCTCCAGGATGGGATGTAATTCTTTTCCCTCCAGTTTTATGAACATTAAAATAAATTAGTCAGACCAGGTCTGACTTCCTTTTTCTCTGAAGCCCTTCAAGCGTCTTTTAGGCCAAGCATACAGGATAACAGGTCATAACAATCTTTGCAAATACAGTCCAATTAGCACCAAATGGGGGAAAAAATAAATCAAAAGTATGAAAGGATGGGAAAACAAACAATGCTCTAGCCACACTCGGATGTTAGCATTATTTACTTAATCACAGTGCTCCCACTGAGAGAAACCCCAATTTTTAAAGCCCTTCTAATGAGCAAGAGCCCAATTTCTTCTGGCAGATTTCATCATAAAGTAGTCCTGTGTCCTTTAGCCTTAGCCAGCTAAAACCAAAACTCAGCAGCAACCCTGTTCATTATCCCCAGTCTTAAGGAGAACAAAGAGGACATCCAGACTTAATTTTAACAAAGGGGCAGGCTCAAGTGACCTACCAAGATCACCCAAAGTCAAGGCCATCCAGTTCAGGGCTCCGCCACTGCAGCCTCTGCTACACTCAGAAGTTTTTGTTGGTCAGTTTTAAACGAAGCTCCCCATTCTTAAATCTGGAGTGTCAATTTGATACCACCAAGACTGTAGGACTCTGAGTCCACAGAGATGTTTCTCCCCAAAATGCAATATGCCGTTCAGCCTGATATCAAAACAATGCCCAGGGCCAGAAGGGGTCTCCTTGAGCTTCCACATCCCTCCTTCCACCAAATATAACCCACAGTTTTCCCCACCAACTGACCACTCTTCTGTCGAATCTAAGCACCAAACTCAAGGTTGCCATTTTCAGGTTGGATCTAAACAGATCTATCAGAACACCGTCCAGGGTACTTTGACTAGAGACTTTACGCACACAGCAAAAGAGTTGATTATGACTAAGTGAGCTCATTCTGAAGTGTTTTCCCCATGTAGGTCACCAGTGTCAACCTAATGCCATCCCAATGTCTACCTAACCAAGAAGTAGTCCACAGACCCCAAAGAAGTTCTTCCAGTGTGTCCTCCTTGAGCTCCTTCATCAATGGGGCTCTGCTGTAATGTAAGCAAACTTTTTGCATCTCTTCTGGGAGCTGTTAATGATCTTGTTCCTTGCCTTCTGCAGTGAGATGCCCGTATTCTTGGGTCAGGGGCCTCAATCTGCTCTGCAAGACAGTCTGGAATCATTTGGGTCCACCAGTGTTGGAATCCCCTTTCACCTCTCTGTCCTGGGTCGTTGTTTTCTCCAGAGGCTTCTCTCCATTTAGCAGTCTGTGAAAGTCTACTTGACAGTTAACTGGGACACAGCTCCTGTCTGTCATGTTAGGACTCTTTGCCCTGTCCTTGATCCCAGCTTGCTTCCATAGAGGGAGAGATACTGTAGATGCTTGCCATGCAGAAAGGTTAAGGATTCAAGCCCACCAACAACCGGAGATCATATCTCCCCATATCCCTCATTCCCGGCCACACAGAACATGACATGGATGCCCTAACACTTGCTGCCTAAGAACCTTAATTTCCTCCCACCTGCCTACTTAGGGAAAGATCTCAGTGTGCTGTTCCATACAGGCTTCATATTCCAAAACAGAGACTGGGATCTAGCAAAATACTTCATCCTGTATTCCAACGCAAGTGTCCTGGGAGGCCTCCACCTGGAAAGGTAGGCAAAGAAGACCAGAGATATCCAGGGGGGAGAGTGAAGCTGGGGCTACACACATTCTTGCTCCTTGAGGGCCCACAACCCCGGTGTGAAGCCTTTGAGCCTGTGACCCCAGACTGTAGTCAGCCGTGGCACCTCATCCATTAATCCACTCTCTGTCCTGCAGTACAAAACATTTAACAGAGGTTAGTCTCTCTTATGGGAATGAACCTCCCATCCTGCCCATTTGGGAGTCCTTCTCTAGTCCAGCCCATGCCAAGATAACCACCCCATGCCCATGTTCCATTCTCACACTTCCACCACACTATGTCCACACCCTGGAGGGTCCTACTTACCCCTTTCTGTTGATTGCCCACATGGACATATGAATTCCATGTGGTCTCCCTCTCTCCTTTCTTCTTTCTCCTCTTCCTTTCCTTTTGTTATTCAATAAATAAAGGTAGATTGTTCTGCTACCACATGCTAGGCACTCTTTTGGGTGTTGGAATAGAGTGGAGAAAAAAACAGATGGGCCCTGCCTTCATGGAACCAATATTTAGCAGCAGGGTATGGTAAAAAGAGACTGAACTGTGGACTCAGAAAAACATAATGTGAACACAGTTCCTAATTCCACGATTTACTGAGCAACACTGGGTCAGTTACATAACGCCCTTCTTTCTGACATCCTTGATCAACTAAAAATGTGCCTCTCTCTAGGGTTATGAGGATTAAGTTGAATAATGCTTGTAAAGCAACTGGCACATAGCAGGTGATCATTAAATGTAACTGTTTTTATCATTATGCCCATTGTCTTAAACAGTGGCATTGAAACAGTTTTTGGAAACAGACATGCTTTCTTAATATATGTCTATGAATGTATAAGTCATGTTATAAATTACACATGTAAGTATTAACAAATATGTATATTGTTTTAAAAACGTATAACTCCCTCTTATATTTTTATATAAAATAAAATTTATAAATAGTAGTTCTAACATGTTTGCCCATACCACAGTAAAGAATTTTGCGTACCCCTATGAGCAAACACCCCATTTTGAAGATCATTGGTCAAAAAGACCAATGGTTATTTATGAGTATAATTTCACAGGAAAAGACTATCTCCCAAAAGTCCATGCTTTTCATAACTCCCTCAGGACTGTCTTGTTAATAACAGTATTGCCCAATTCACAGAGGAGAAACTGAAATAGAATGGCCAATAGACATTTGAGAAGAAGCTCCATCTCATTAGAAATCAGGGAAATGCAAATTAAAGCTATAAGATATTCTTTCTCAATCATCAGATTGACAAACATGATGAAGTTCTGAAATACCAAGTGTCGGCAAGGGAGCAGGAAATGGCTATTCGCATGGATTGCTCATGGGTGTGACAAATGAATGATAACATCTTTTATGAGACCTTTGTCCATTTCTACTAAAGATGAAATTGTGAACACCATGTGCCCTAGAAATTATGTTGTCAGGAGAAGGGCAATTGACAATCTCATGATGTGTAGATGTATAGTAGATACATAATATATATATATGCAATAATATATTGCAATATATGTATAAGTAATATATAATAATATATGTAAGTATAATATATAATTGTATATAAGTAAAGTATAATTGATATAATTATATATTTTATATTACGTATCTATGAAAAATTGTATTCATTATATTATATCATGTTATAGTGTATATAATAAATATTTACAAGGATTTCCAAGAAAACCAATTATATTGCAAACATCCATAAATGTTTACAAAATAAATGTTTGAAATTATAATCTGTTCTTTTTGAACTTATTACGATAAAAATCTAGTAATCTCATAATCCTGAATTTTGAAGTGCTGATGCTCATCAATGATATTTCGAGTTGCCTTCATCAACTGTAATGTGATCTGAAACTGTACTTCCCATTGGTGTCAAAGTCACAGCATTGCTGATGTTACTCAAGTTTGTGGTCTACATTCACAGTTGAAGGAAATGCTAAAGGTCAGTAAATATACAGATTAACTTTTTTTTCTTTCAAGTTCCAAGCATCTTAATTCTCTAACCTGCCCTGTAGAAAGTCCTCCCACACATTTACAGGAAGATATAGTCAAGGATCTGCATTCCCAAACTGTTGGTGATACTTAAATATGAAAAGTAACAGGCGTGGCTGGGAGGCTCAGTCAGTTGAGCATCTGACTCTTGGTTTTTGCTCAGGTCATGATCTCAGGGTGGTGAGATTGAGCCCTGCGTCAGGCTCCACAATGAGCATATAGTCTTCTTAAGATTCTCTCTCCGGGGTGCCTGGGTGGCTCAGTGGGTTAAAGCCTCTGCTTTCGGCTCAGGTCATGATCTNTTGAGCCCTGCGTCAGGCTCTACAATGAGCATATAGTCTTCTTAAGATTCTCTCTCCAGGGTGCCTGGGTGGCTCAGTGAGTTAAAGCCTCTGCTTTCGGCTCAGGTCATGATCTCAGGGTCCTGGGATCAAGCCCCGAATTGGGCTCTCTGCTCAGCGGGGAGCCTGCTTCCTCCTCTCCCTCTGCCTGTTTCTCTGCCTACTTGTGATCTCTCTCTCTCTCTCTCTGTGTCAAAATAAAAAAAAAAAAGATTCTCTCCTTCTGCGCTCCCCCTCCTCAAGCACTCGCTCTCTCTCTTTCTCTTTCTCCCTCCCTCTCTGTCTCTCTCTAGAACAAACAAATCTTTAAAAATAAAAAATAAAAGTGGATAATTAACATGCAGTATATTCATAAAATGGAATGTTACAAAGCAAGTAAGAGAGATTAAGTGCATGCAGAGCTCTCAAACATACTACTGCGTATATAAGGCAAGGTGCAGACAAAGTCACAGTGTTCTTCCATTTATATACACTTTAAAATATGGCCCAAAACAGTGTTGTTTACTGTTTACTGTAAAAAAATTGTTACCATGGATTTACATGCAATAGCATGATAAAGCATGGGCTAAAAGAACTCACAGAAAATGCCTAATTGTTACTTTGGGGGAAAGATGGAGGAAAATGAAGCAATGCAGGATAATAACATGACCTCAACTTGTATACTTGCATGTATTTCATATGATAGATAGATGGATGGATAGCTAGAGAAATAGAAAAATAGATAAGAGAAAGAGAAATGGGATAAAGATAGAATTACAGATGTGTTTTTTTAACCATTTGGTCATTTGCCATTTTACCAAAAATGTTACCATTTTCAAAATGTGAAATATGTGTGTGTGTGCGTGTGTGTTTATACGTGTATGTGTGTATAGATATGTAGATGTTTACTGTATTTCTGTTCTTCAGGAGTTCCGAGAAATTGCCTTTTGGCAATAATTTCTCAATTTTAAGATTGTACTTCAGCCATAACCTAGAGCTTTTTAAATTCCACAATCAATCATAAAGGAAGAAAAGAAAATGAAAATAAATCTGCACAGTTGATTAGTTTGCCATTCTGTTTCTCAATAGTCCTGAAATAACTTTTGGAAGAATATTAGAAACCAGAATTATTGGCAACAACATTTCATCAGGTTTAATTTTATCGCTCTATGGTAAGTTAGTTGCACCGTTAATAAAAATTGTTGCTCTATGGCAGGGTGTGAAGATTCAAGTTAGGAAGAAAATAAAAGACCTTCCTATATGGCGGTGCATCAGAAGTGGCAGGTTCGGGTTTTATTAAGAATTTATTTGTAATTTTGTAAATGGCATCAACCTTGGGAGACGGCATGACAAGTCCCCTGGTCTATCACTGTCACAGTGCAAGGCAGTGCCTCCCTTTGAATTGTTCTCATTACTTTGCTTCAAAGCAGAATTTGGTGCCTGCTGTTGCAAGGGTTGATCACAAATATCTCAGAAACCACAGAAGATAATGCAGGTGAGGGATAAATCTTTGGAATGAAACAACATGGAGAGATTATGTAAAAGCTATTTCCAGTCCAGAAAAAAATAAAATAAAATCAGTCTGAATAGAAAGAGCTGGCTCTGGGCGGAGCGTTATACACAGTGGCCATGCTGCTGGTATAAGACATTCCAGTGGACTTTAAAATTGTGACTGTAGCCAGTTGTGTGGGTCTTTTGCAATGCACAGTTTATGAAATTCCAGTGTCTGAGGAGGTCTTAAATATCACATGATCCTTTCCCTTTTCCCTTTTCTAACACTCAAATTAAGCCCATGATGATGATGATGATGCTAATTAAAATTGCTATGTGCCAGGTGCTATTGAAGTGCCTTCCACTCTTTCAATGATCTGGCCAAGGGACCTTAGTCTCTGCTTGCTTATCTTCAATGACGGGGAGCTCATCATCTCCAATTCCTCTTTGGAGAGCTGTGGCTGGACACTTCGATATCAAACTGCAAATAGTGTCCCTTGATTTCCACCCACTGGCCCTAGTTCTGTCCCTAAAAATGGAAACCCTCCTGCAGCATGAACCTCTTAACATATTTGAAGACAGCTCTCACATCTTCTCCAAGACCTCCCTCCACACCCAATGTCCCCAGTGACAACGAGGTTCTTGCACCACCTTCCCTATTGATCTTATCACTACCTCCTGACTCACCAATGCACTGTAATTGGCTATATCTCTTAAAGTACCCACACCAAAGGCAATAATTCTGATGTGCTCTGGTCAACAGAACAGTCACTGTATTTACATGCATGCAGCCTGACCTCAGTTTTGGGCTGTTGGAAGCATAAAAGTTTCCATCAGTATGGAGAGGTCATGGGAAAGAAAATGATTGGTCTGACACTAGAAAATACAGATAGGGCTCCTGAGATGTGACCCTAGAGGCACAGGGCTCCCCTGCCTTTCATGACTGGAAGAGTAACAGTGGCATCGACATCATCTTCCCATCGATCTTGGGAAGAGTACGAAGGAGATCAGGATCATTTGGGGTGAGAACAAGAAGACAGGTGAGTCACCAGGATGATAAAACTGGAAACAAGAAGTGCTTAGACCCGCCCTGAGGAGGTATCAGGAGAAAGGACATAATCGGGGTGCCACAAAATAGACTTTGCCCTAGATTTTCCGAGGGGGCACAAGCCTCTGTGTCCTGAGGACCCAGGGGAGACAAAGGAGGAGGAGCTGAGAGGACCCATGCTGAAGGGGTTCTGGGATAAGGCAGGGGAAGCTTGCAGATGAAGACCGAGCATCTGGCCCTGGAAACCGGACAGGAGAGGCTGTCAATTCAAGGACTAAGGGGGCACAGGAGGAGAAATAGGGTTGAGGCAGCAGAAAGAAAATGACTTTTTTCCATGCTGAGTTGGCGGGGTGTGCGGGACTTCCATGCCAAGACACCCGGCAGATGCTTAGAAAATGAAGCAGGTACTCAGCTAGGTGAGATCTATTTTGGGGTGAATTTCTTTTAAATCTATCAAATCCCACCTGTATTTTTTGTATGTAAATTTAAAATAACATCTTTGAACTACTTAAATCCACATTCTCAATTGGGATGAAGGTTTAAAAAAAAACACCTGTTTAAGTCAGATGCTAAAAGGACTAATATAAACTCACTTTTGAGTTTAAACTTTTAAATAACTTTCTATTAAAAAAAAAAAAACCTCCTTCCAGGAGCGCCAAGTGCTTATACACAACAGGCAGTCGGTGATAGCAGGTATTGAAATATCAATGTGTTTTTTCACAGGTGCTGAAAAATAAATACAAGTCATGAGAAAAGTAATGAATCGACTTGAAAACCCAGTGGGATGTTAACCTCCCTGAGTTATAATAGCACACTCTCTGTCAGGGCAGACTGCACGTCAGAAAGGTATTTGCACCCAACTTTGTTCCCATGAAAAGCCTAGAAGTACCCAGCAATAAGAGCTGCTGGCAGGATCCTGACAATCTTTAAAAATATCTACCCTCTGAAAGAGCTTGTCACACCAGACTTATCTCTTCTACAGACAGCCGTTGACAATGCTGATGGGCGCGGGTTGTATGGAGGAGAAACTCAGAGCGATCCAGAGGCAAGTGGTACAGGAAGAGGGTAGTCATCATAGCCAAGGTCACTCCAAACACAGAGGCCAAAGGAGGGGAGGAGGAGCAAGATGGCAGAGGAGTAGGAGACCAATTATCATCAGGTCCCAGAAATTCACCCAGATAGTTATCAAACACAGAGGCCAAAGGAGCCAACATGGTAATTTCTATGATGTAGAGACAGGTGCACTTTGGGCTTTTCATTTTTCTTTGCTCTGAAGAAAGATGCAAGGATACGTTTTTGGGTGGGGCAAGTGGTGTCAACCATTTTGGAAGTGATCTGAAATTTGTCACTCCCTTTTGCAAGGCAGCATGTCATGCACTTGAGTCCCCAAGGATTCTTTCTTCTGGCCACGTCGGGTCCGTGGGGATTCCCCCCAGATGGTGGGACCTGAACCTTGTAAATCTCCACATCCATGGCACCTAACACAGGGCCTGACACAGTGTATCTGCACAGGAGATGTCTGTTGGGTGGATGGTTAGATGGATGGATGGATGGATGGATGGATGGATGGATGGATAGATGGATGAAATGAACTGCCTTAGAAAATATGCCCAGAATGGCCAAAGTGCTCAGATGTAGGAAAGGGTTGAGTTCACTAAGGAACAACCTGACATGAAGGAGGTGAGCAAGGATAGTCACTGGGTCCAGGGACCATCCAAGCAGGACAGGCAATGGGTTCTGGAGTGACAGCTGTCAAAAACTGACGTTGTCTAAGTCGGCTATTTCCACCCCTGTCAGATTCCCCTCAACTTCCTACTGCAAGGATTCTAAACACAGAAAATAATGCTAAGGTCGATAAACGATTCTGAGCATTAAGGGCCTTTTTTACCAATGATAAAAGCTTGGCACAATGTTTACTTAGTTCTCACAACTGTCAAGGTTATAAGTTCACAGCAGAGAAATCAGAGGATCAGAAAGACAGAGAACAAAAGCTCAGTAAATCATAAGTTTCAACTAGGTTTGACCATCAGCCCATGCAAACATCTGGCCAGAGCTAACCTGGTGCACAGTTCAGGGGACAGGACCAAAGATGAAACTTCCCACCCTGCCCTTGCTCTACCACTGCTGAGAGAGTGGGAGGTTAAGGAGAAAACCTGTGCAGCCACCCTCAGGATGCCTCTGGGACAGAAATGCAAGACACGGCCAACACAGGGAGCTAGGCACCTCTCTCATCCTAACACCCCTACAGCTTTGAGTGATAACCTCAACACTGTCTCCTCCATCAGCATCCTTGCCCTCTGGGGGCTAGAGGTGTTAGGACAGCAGGCTATGACTCTTTTTTAGCTATAAAATGGGAATTTTAACAAAATGGCAAACCCTCACAATCGTGGATTGACACAGGTAGTCTGTACTCTTCACACAGTACCCAGCACATCATAGACTCAAAATAGGTTAGACATCCCCTTTGCTACTGCTTGTCTTACTTTTTTCTAGTTCTTATGAGACCTTAACACTCAGAAAACAAGTGAGTCAAAAGGTACCCAGTGGACACATGACAGGTCCTGGAAGGTGTGGTCTCCTTTTTTGGCACAAGAGGACCAGATGGTCCTGGTAGCCATTCATCCCGGAAGTGGTAGTTTTGTACTCATCCTTTGTGCTTGCAGAAGCTGAGCCTGATCTGGGAACTATGAAAAGGGGTGTTTTGGGTGCATAGAGCCTCTTTATATGACCCTACCAGATCCATCCCATATGACATGGTGGGCTCAAGGCCAGATTCTGCAGCCTTGAGCAGCTGGGTCACCTCCACTCTACCAGCCCGCGTTGTCCTCACCTGTGAAATGCACTGCATTGGATGACACATACCTGGCGGGTCATTGCAGAAAGAAAACAAGCTTATATATGTAAAGCACTCAGCATAGTGACTGCCAAGTTCTTGAAAAAGTCCGTGAAATAGTGCATGTAAAAAACAGGACTAAGTGAATAATGTAGTGTTGAATTAAAAAAAGGAAAGAATTATTGGGCATGTTCAATGGGAGCCAGCTGGAAACAAGGATTAGTAACAAAGCCAAAGTTAGAAGGTATGGAAATGAGAAGAAAGGGGCTGGATGTGGTGGCGAAGGAGGGTATGAGCACGAGAGATACCTCGGGTCTGTGAAGGAGGCATGAGGGAGCCCCGCTGGCACTGAAAAATGCAACGTCACTGACATGGAGCAAATGTGACGAGGTCATTTAGAATTGGGATAAAAAAAAAAGCAAATACTAGTAAAACTGACAAATTACAAGGAGAAAGAAAAAAATAAGTCCTCAAAGAATCTAAGCATATAATACAGATCACTTAAGCAACAATGAAATTCGGGATAGCGTCAAGCTTCTTTTGGGATTTGTTGACAGGAGATCAGGAAGCTCCAGAAGTTGGGGGTTGAGAAGAGAATCAGACCTAGCAAAATTATCCTCCGTGTGTGAGTGCAAAAGAAAGTTATTTATTCTCTGCTGGACGAGAGGTCAGAACATATATCAGTACAAATTGTCTCCAAAAATTTAGTTGAATAAGTAAGCAAAATCAATCACTGAAAGGAATCAAAATTAGGAACGAATGATGTTATTTAAGAACTGGCAATGGGCATGAAAGCCAAAGAAACTTAAAGTGACATCCAACCTGCTTCTGATTTTTGGTGAGCTCTCTCACTACTGAAAATTTTATAAATTGAGGCATTTTTTTGAGAAAGACAATTTGGCAATGTATGTCACAAGTCTTAAAATATATATACACATTGATTTGATTAGTCCAATCTAAAACTTCATTTTAAAGACATAACTAAATTTGCCCTCAAAGATTTGGTTGTAATATATTTATTTTCTCTTGTCTTTAATATTGAAAGGTTAAATACTATCAAAAAAGTCCAGATGTAAGCCTGATGATTCACAGACCTGTACCCCTTGGGCAAAGAATAAAACAAAAAAATCCAACAAAATAAAAATGATTTAATGAATTATACAGTCGTACAGTGAAAATTTAAGTTCCTTTAAAAAAATCAAACATAGAATATGCTTATGATAAAATGCTAGGTGGAAAATAATGAAAAAATAAAACTGTATTAATATTACTGTTTCTCTTTTGAAAATACGCTGATGTTTATATCATTAAATGGTAGGTCACTATTCAGATAAATGTAGAGGAAAAATTGAAAAAATTATCAAAATATTAACTATGTTAATCCCCTTCTATGGAATAGGGTTTTTTTTTTCTATACAAGTTCATTTTTTAAAAATTCTTACAGCAAATTAGGATAAGAAGAAATTTTCTACACATCACACAAAGAAAAGAAAAAATGCTTATATTTTAAGGCAAGAGATCACAGTAGTCTCATCTTCAAAATGTATAAGAAAAAAGCAGCTAGGAAGGGTCTCCGTTACCTCTTAGCTGCATTTGTTCATCCATCTATTTACTCATCCACTCATTCACCAAGAATGCACAGATCCCTAACTCCTGTCGGTGTCTACCTAGACCTTGGGAACACCAAGGTGAAAATTCCAGGTAAGACTTTGGTCTTCACGGAGTTTACAAGCATGCTCTACAACCGTCACAGGGCAAATAAACACAAATGAGGTTGGAGGTAATTGTTGGGAGGGTGAAGGAGGTTACCAGTGGGTTCGTGGAGAAAGATGAAGCTACGCTGCATGGACCTGGGGTAGAGCCTGGGAACACAGCAAGAAGAAGACCCACCAGACCCAAGGCACATGGCAAGTATGAGGGATTCTTTTTTCATTGTGGTAAGCATACTCCTAATCCCCATCCCCTATTTCATCCCCTCTTCCCGCCACCAACTTGTTCTTTTTTTAAGAATCTGTTTCTTGGTTTGTCAATAGAATTTGTGAAGCATTTTCAAGTCTGATATGGCACCTCTTCCTCTTTCTGACATCGAGTAGGGGAGTAAGAGGTTGTAGACAGTGAGACAAGGATGTACTTACTGCAGATGGGGAAACCAGTGGGAATGAACTGAACTATTTACCCTGCATATTCAAGACAAATCTGCTGGGTGGGTGAAGCTAGATGAGGTCTGCAATCTTACGACCCTGACCACTCTCCACCAAAATAGCCTCCTGCTTCTTCCCTCTCCTCTTCCAAGATCCAACTCAAATGCCTCTTCTGACCACCCCACGCCTGCTGGTAGTTATCCCTCTGGGCTCTCAGAGGACTGACTTCTACTTATATACTCTTCACATCAAGCTGTATTATCTTTTATCCAACAAATAGCTTGGGAGGAAACTCCTATGACTATCTTCCAGCTACAGTGGGAGATCACTAGGTCCAGGACTGGATCTTTCCCTCTTTGTTTGTATTTTGTTCTCTCTCATAACCATGTATCCAGGCCATGGGAAAGATCCTGATAAATGGGTCCAGTTCAGTGTGAATCAGTGGAATTAGGGGTGAGAATAAGACCTGTATGACTCTGCAGTTTGTCCATGAATTATTCATAATTACACAGAGTAGCAGACATATTCTGGGTGTCCTAATCCTGAAACCAACAGAAAGACTCCCATACAAATCATCCCTCCCAAGGCAGATGACCAGAGAGATAGCGGATCTCAAACAGCTGTGCAGGCAGACACAGGCCCTGCCCTCCCAAACCAATCACATATCCATCCTTCTCCACAGTACCAGGCTCTGCCTCCCTACATCAGTCAGAAATCTGTCCTTTGGCACATCACTCATTGGTCAACAGCCTTCATTTCTTTTATCCAATACGCAGTCTACAAAATTTTATGTAGACATTACACCTGGGGCCACAGGACAGGACCAAGTATGACACATCGGGGGTTTCACCTCTTCTGTTGACAGGAAAGAGACCCACCAACCCACATGCCCACCCACGGTCAGGCACAGAGTCCTTGAAAGCTGCCCCCCCCGGGATTCTCTGTCCACATGAGTACCTTCCATTCCTGCACACAGCTTCCTTCCCTTTCTAATGCCTCTTCCACACAGGAAAGTTGGGCTCAAAAGTGTTTCCAGTCTCCTTAACTGCTCCCCTTTTGAAAGTTCTGCCTCCCTGATCCTCTCTCTAGAATCTTCTTGGATCTCTCGATCCAAAAGTACTTTCCAGAATGGGTGAGGGCAAGGATGAGTGTTTCCTGAATGCCTACCAAATACTGGACATTGCCATCTTACCACTGTGCTGAATGGAAAATAAATTTTCCTTTATTTAAGAACAATGACAACCACAAAAAGGCTAAGAGACTTGAAACAATCTATCCTATGTCACACACTAGTAAGGAGAAGCAAAACTGGGATTAAAAAACCAAGGCTGCTTGTTTCCAAATCTTATGCACTTTCCACTGCACACGACCTCCCAAGAGAGCGGCACCCCTGGATCCACGCTGTGTCCTTCACTTGGTGCATTAATAAAAAGGAAGATGCAGAGAAATGAAGGGAAAGGAGAGAAAGAATTTTTATAACACCCCCATCCCTCCCACCAGGGCAACCCCCCACCACAGCAATGACCAGACACCCAGGATGAGCGAGCTCTGACCCCTCTCTGCCCTGGGGAGGGGCCCAGCTCCGCACCCTCTCGGTTTCCCCATTTCTGCTGTATTTCCCTCGCCAGGGCCCTCCCTGACAGTGGGGTGGGTGAGGGAGCTGAGAAAAGCAGGGTGTGGAGTCGCCCGGAGTGCCTGAGGGAGTCCTTCCCACCACGCACCTGCAAGCCCTTCAGCTTTCTCCAATGACAGCTGCTTTAGACCTTCAACTTTCACAGAAGACTATTTCTGCTGAACTTGCACTAAACAAAGACCTGGAAACTTGGGTCAACAAAATCCATACATTCATCTCCTTCATGAGGTTGTCTGAGGAGCTCCAACCCTTCTGTGAAAATAGCATTAGCAAATACCAGCAAAGAGAACCATGTCTCATCCAGGAGGAAACCAGTCCACCATCCCCCCTTGACCTCAAATAAAGCTGGAATGCCTCACCTCGATTTGCCAGGCCCTGTGGGGTTTCGCCCTTGCAGCTGTCCTGCCTCACTACCATTCATCCCTGTGCAAACCTCTAGTCCATTTTCCTTCTCCATAAATATTGGGTGCCTATTTTCTCCTGGGTGCCATGAAGACACAGTTTCCAGGGCAAACAGGCTCAGTGCTCTCCCTCCATTCCAGATCCTCACATTTGTAGCCCTTTCCTGCAGAATGTCCATACCTACTCTACCTAGATAACCCTATCATCCTTTAAATTGGAAATGAAATATTAGTTTTGTCTTTTATTTTTTTTTAAAGATTTTATTTATTTATTTGACACAGAGAGAGAGATTACAAGTCGGCAGAGAGGCAGGCAGAGAGAGAGGAGAGAGGAGGAAGCAGGCTCCCTGCTGAGCAGAGAGCCCGATGCGGGCCTCGATCCCAGGACCCTGGGATCATGACCTGAGCCGAAGGCAGCGGCTTTAACCGACTGAGCCACCCAGGCGCCCTTGTCTTTTATTTTTTAATGAGACTTCCTTACTTCCTACCATCCCTCCACCAGTTGGGGTTGGGTGCCCCTCCATGGTTCTCTCTTCCTCCCCATTCCATGGCACTGCTTATCTCTGGAGTGACCCTCTGCTTACTCACCTCCATTCTCAGCTAAACCACAAGTTCCTTAGAGGCCAGGGCAAAGGCTGACTACCTCCTTAGAATCCCTGCTGGGTCAGCTGGCAGTGGATTCAAACTCAGATTCCCTAAGACAAACTCATCTGCCCTTCCAAACAGACTTCCCTGGTTTTCCGAGGCACCCCGGAGTAGTCACCGAAGCTAGAACTCAGGAGTTGAGCTTGAGATTTCCTTCTTCCTCACTCCCCGTGTACAAATAGCCACTGAATAACATTGATTCTGGCACCCACATATATCTATCCACATCCCTGCCTTGGCAAGGGCACCGTTGTCTTCCACATCCCCATCCCATGGTTTCTCCTGGGCTCATGGAACAGCCTCCTGATTAGTTTTCCTGCTTCAGCCTTGCCTCTTGACAATGCATTGTCTTCAGTGCAGCCAGAGCAATCTTCAAAGACATAAACCAGATGATGTCACTAGCCGGCTTGAAACCCATAAAGGCCTTCCTACTCCCCTGAGGATAATGTCTAAATTCTACAATGGAGTCAACAAGCTCACTCAGGCCTGACTCTTACTTTCTGTCTTACTCACCCCTGGTCATTCCCCCATCATAGTCTCTGATTAGACTCAGCCTTCAGTGAATGAAACCCCCTCTTCTCTGTGGCTCCAGGCTGTGATGGGAGAGGCTTCTCTGCCCGGAATATTCTTCCCCCTCCTCATTGTGTGGCTGGGTGAATGTCACCTTATTATCGCACACCAATCAAACTTGCCAGGCAGTACAGTGACAGAAACACCTTCTCAAGTCCTTGTGGCTCCACGGAAACCTCGAGTGCCATGAAGTGGCTTCTGTGGGCCCACCACAGCCCCGATGTTCCCTGAGATCCCCAGCGGGAATGCCTACTTCACCTCATTATCACTGTCCCAGTAAATAACAGCAGCATTGACACCAGTCTGCAGAACCAACACATGCATATTTGATCTGGATAAACAGTACATATAATATGACATTTCCTTTCAAAACTCCCTCACCACTCGGAAATTCAAATGAGAGTTTGTACTACCCTTGGACTGGAGTCTAATGAGGACATCATAAATGTTTGATTAAAGCCAGGCCAAATTCTCAGGGTTTTGCCTCAAAAAATTTTCAGAAGCAAGTGCTCAAAGATTTCTTGAGTAACATCAGGACTTTTGGGGGACAGGAAGAAGTGGCTTCCTTCTCAAGGGATTTTCCAGCTGTGTCTGCTCTTGTATGGGCTGCTAGCTGCTCTTCCTCTTGGATATTGACAGAGGTTTGGATCTCTCTTAGCTTTAAAATCACCTTCCACTTTGGTTCCTGGTCAATGAGTTGTGTTCACCACTAACGGACAGTGGCATAAGAATGGAACGTTATGCTGCCTCTCAGCCAGCCCAATCTGTGGCCCCATCACCTTGGGAAGAGGGGTTGAGGATCCTTCAGCCTCAGTGTTTCTGCAGATGATGAGGAAATAAATGGTTTCCAAAATGAGGGCCATTTTTGCATACTAGAAATTTTGGGGGGGAAATGTAAGAGATGGGAAATATGAGCTAGCAAGCTAGGCTAGAGGCCAAGTCACCTCGGGGAATTGCTTTTGTTGAGACTCTCCAGCAAAGCCACACTCAGATTACAAAATGGGTACTAACTTACTTTGCAATGTACTTTGCAAAACCATCTGTATTATGAGTTTTAATAATATCTATAACTTTTGCCCTATAGATCACACTTTTAATGGGAGTGAAATAATGCAAACTATGAAGAAAATACTTATTGAAAAAATAATGTTTTTCATTGCAGTGCACTCTGATATAGGAAATATCCTGAAGCAATCTAGACAGCCAGTAATAGGGTCAAATAAATTAGGATATTGCCCCTAACAAATCATTGTGCATAAAATAAAGTCATTATAAAAATGTCTTAATAATAAGGATGCGTGCTTAATATAATGTTAATTGTGTATATGGAGTACAAAGTCAAATAGTACAGTTCATGGGAAATGAAGAATAAAGCATTTTTTAAAAAGTCGAACTCTCAAAAATCTAAAAGAAATAATTGAACATTTATCTAATCTCTGAATAAGGAAAGTATTCTTAAGATTTAAAACAAAAGAGAGATCACCGAAAATATTAAAAATTAATTTCACTACACAAAAATTTTGAAATTCTGAAGTAAAATATACCATAAATAAAGTTCAAAGAAAATAACTTTGTAACAAATATGATAAAGAAACCACTCTTCTTAATAAAAAAAAACTCATACAAATTGATAACAATGTTATTATCACAGTAGATAATTAGGTGAAGAATATGGAGAAATCATTCAGGCACACAAAATGGGAAAAAAAACCATTTAGTCTTTAAATAATCAAACACATGAATACATACATACATACATACATAAAATGAATTATAGTATTTGTCAAATGATCAAGAGCTTTTTTTAAAAAAAATGGGACTGGCCAATGTTGGAAGAGGAAAGTTATGGAGTGAGCACATCCTGATATATTGTTGAAAAAAGGTGAAGAAAAATTTATAAATAGCAATTCTTATATATAAATCAGGAGCCTTAAAAATGTTCATACCCTTTCCCATTAATTTTTTTATTGATATCAGCCCTCAAATAAAGAATTCCATAAGCAGATAAAACTTTACACCCTAAGATGCATCATAGAATTATTTAAAGTAATTAAACCCTGGAGAATATCCATCTAAAAGATGTAGTAGATGTGCTTTGGATCCCATACTACTTATGAAATGAACACAACACAAGCGGGATGGGAAAAAAATTTCTATCTTCCATGAAACCAAGAAAGATATTTTTAAAGTGAAAATTAAACTGGCATTAGTGAATTTATTGAAACAGGATATCCAGTATGGCAAAGATAGGAGACCACATATTCTTCAAAAATAAGGAAATGGGGCGCCTGGGTGGCTCAGTGGGTTAAAGCCTCTGCTTTCGGCTCAGGTCATGATCTCAGAGTCCTGGGATCGAGGCCCGCATCGGGCTCCCTGCTCAGCAAGGAGCCTGCTTCCCCCTCTCTCTCTCTGCCTGCCTCTCTGCCTCCTTGTGATCTCCCTCCCTCTGTGAAATAAATAAATAAAATCTTTAAAAAAAAAATAAGGAAATGAAGGCATGGCAGAGACTTTCCAGGGACAATGGATAAGTACTTTCTCCCCACACCAAACTGCCCTCCTGACCTTTCTTCCTTTGCATAGTTCAGCAGCGTGTATCTCACCCAGAAGGAGCTCTCACATTCAAAGACAACAGGAAAACAAAACCCAGTAAAAAAGGACCTCCTCCAAATTCCTGGGGGGGGGTTGGTAAAATAAAAAGAGACAATGACTATAGCCTCAGAAAGATGTTGATATTCAGTAAGGCAATAGTGTGCCTTCACATTGTCCCACTGAAAGGAATAGCTACTTCTACAAAATAAGAAATCAAAGCAGAAATATAAGGACCCAATTATTAAGAAGAAGAAAAACAGAATAAAATAAATAAATTGGCAAAAATCAAGTAAAAGCAGAAGAGAAAATAAAATCATCCAATAAGTAAAGATCATTTGGGAAGAAGTCAGTAAGAAATAGGCTCTGCCACAGTAATGCCCAGGGACATAGAGGACAGGCTTGAGAAAAACTGAGCAGAATAAAATAGGAAAAAATAACACAAAGTTTAAAATTATAGAACAGAAAACAATGGCTAGAAAGATGACAAAGGAGATCCAATGTATGCAGAATTGGTGCCTGGGATTAATGAGCGAAATAAATACAACACACAAATTACCCAAAGATGTAAGATAAGGAAGATGGTTTTGAAATAACTATTTTAATATACAGAGAGAAATGGCCAGATGTTCCCAGATAAGTTGAGGGAGGTCCATGGGCAGAGGGTATATTTTATTAGAGTCATTACACCTCAAAAATAAAGAAGAAATTGTATAGCCAGGAAAAAAATCAGTTCATCTTTCAGGGAAAAATATCTGCCTGTCTTTTTATTTCTCCCCAAAACACAGAGTGCTAGAATACAATGGAAGAATGTCTTCAGAGTCCTCAGGGAAATTATGAGGCACTAATTTTATAGCCAGCCAAGATGCCCTTTTAGAATAAAGCAGTAAATAGGTCTTCGTTTTAAAAGATTCCATTGATTTATTTATTTGAGAGAGAGAGAGCATGAGTGAGGGGAGGGCCAGAGGGAAAGA
This sequence comes from Ailurus styani, assembly GCA_002007465.1. Lineage (NCBI taxonomy): Eukaryota > Metazoa > Chordata > Mammalia > Carnivora > Ailuridae > Ailurus > Ailurus styani. The sequence goes on from LNAC01000192.1 coordinate 335,522, forward strand.
GACAATCTCAAGCAGATTCCATGCTGAGCATGGAGCCCAACACAGGGCTCAGTCTCATGACCCTGAGATCATGACCTGAGTGGAACCAAGAGTCAGACCCTCAACTGACTGAGCCACCTCAGCTCCCTAACAAATAACTCTTTTTTAAAATTTTTTTGTTATGTTATGTTAGTCACAATACAGTACTTCATTAGCTTTTTATGCAGTGTTCCATGATTCATTATTTGCATATAACACCCAGTGCTCATTACAATATATGCACTCCTTAATACCCATCGCCAGCCTAACCTATCCCCCCACCATCCTCCCTTATAAAACACTCAGTTTGTTTCCCAGAGTCCATGGTCTCTCATAGTTCATCTCCCCTCCGGATTCCCCCTGCTTCATTTTTCCTAACATCCTCCATGCTAATCCTTATGTTCCATATGTAAATGAAACCATATGATAATTGTCCTTCTCTGCTTGACTTATTTCACTTAGTATAATCCCCTCCAGTTCCATCCATGTTGATGTAAATGGTGAGTATTCATCCCTTCTGATGGCTGAGGAATATTCCATTGTATATATGGACTATATCTTCTGTATCCATTTGTCTGTCGAAGGGCATCTGGGCTCCTTCCACAGTTTGGCTGTTGTGGACACTGTTGCTGTGCACATTGGGGTGGCTGTGCCCCTTCTTTTCACTACATCTACCTTTGGAGTAAATACCCAGTAGTGCAATTGCTGGGTCATAGGGTAGGGTAGCTCTATTTTTGACTTTTTGAGAAACTTCCATACTGTCTTCCAAATAGCTCTTTTTTTAAAACAAAATTAGTATCTCAAAGAAAAATTTCCATGATCTCATCTTAAACAAGCTATGAAAATGTGCTCTGTCACCAATCCAGAAATAAAAGAAGATACTGTAAAACTATTGGTGACTATTATATTAACTTTCTGAAAACTAATTGAAATAAGTATTGCCCAGTAGGAAAACACCGCTGTCAAATAGAATGCATAGTCTATCAACCATGTTATTGAAGCTATCAAACAACATAAGAAGAAGGAAAGAGAAAGTTACCACATGAATACTTCATCATCTTCTGTTGTGAGGGTCAAAAGGTCAATATCCATAATGTCTAAAACAAAGAAAACATATTAGTATATTATTTGAATGTATGAAGCATTCACTTGAAGAAATAAAATAACAATGTCAGTAACCAAAATCAGGTGATATGGAGAGGACAGAAGGAGCCCAGGTAAAGGAAATCAATAAATACTGTTTAATGAAATAAAAATTATGTATATTCTATAAATTTATAGCTATAAATATGACTACTAGAAGAAGTGAAAGTGAGCTCACAATAGAGCTTCCAAAGTGTTAGAAAACAGAAACAGACACACACACACACACACACACACACACACACACACTCCGGAGTACATACTGGCACAGTCGGTTAAACGTCCAACTCTTGATTTCAGCTCAGGTCATCATCTTAGGATCATGAGATCAAGCCCTCATCGGGCTCTTTACTGAGCATGGAGCCAGTCTGAGATTTTCTTTTCCTTCTCCCTCTGCTCTGCTCTCTCCCCTGCACACACATGTGCGAAAGAAAGAAGAAAGAAAGAAAGAAAGAAAGAGGAAAGGAAAGGAAAGGAAAGGAAAGGAAAGGAAAGGAAAGGAAAGGAAAGGGAGGGGAGGGGAGGGAGGAAGGGAAGGGAAGGGGATGTCAGGCAAGGATAAATTCAAGGCAGAGAGATTTAAAGGAGATACATATGACCATTTTTAATGAGTAAACAAGCTACCGTGGAGATGTTCCACTCTTTAATATTTATTCAACAATGAAAACAGCAGCAAAAGTGAAGTCCAAAAATATAGGGTACATAAGAAGAAACAGAATAAAATAATAAGGTTACAAAATTTTAATGTACCTTCCTCATCCCACGAAAGCACTAAATTAAGCGAAATAAAGTGAAACAAAGATGTCAATCTATAATAATCTTAAGATAAGAGGCTTTAGAAAGCTAAAAACAGTAAATAAAGTCAGGACATGGACAACCTAAATAGCATAAGGCAGAACTAACATATGGCTCTTTAATACATTATATACATAATTGCATAATATATAGAATCGACTTTTATACTTATGTAATAGGGTTCAAAGTTGCAACAACAGAAGCTTTGTCTGGGTGATTAAGCACAAAAAGGAATTCATTCAAAGATGATCATCGTTCGTGGAACTATGAGCTAGTCTGAGCACAGCAGGTGAGACGCCTGCAAGAAAATTCCCAAAATAATTATTCTAAAGTGGCCCGATGAGAACTCTCCCTTCACTGCCACTTTAAATTCCACACGCAGCAAAGCTCCTTCTGTCCCAGAAACTGGGGTTTTAAGCTTTTTAAACCAGAAACTTGCTGGTTTTAAATCCCTCAGTCTGCTGAATTCAGCTTCTAGCCTTCACATCTCTCAAGACATGCACTTCCAAACACAAGTGTCCCTGGGATGAGTCTGCTTGGTGGAGTCTGAGCTGGATGCCTGAACTTTAGCTGCAAAAGGAGCTGGGAGAGCTAATTTTAGGAGTCACACAACTGGTGGGCTTGACTCAGAGGGCTTAGCACACCCCAAACATAGCAAAGTTGTCCTAAAATGTCTTGGCAGCCAGAGCACCTGGCAGACATCTGCCCCAGTGGACAATAAGCCCATCCTTCGGAAGAGGGACCGTGCCTTCTTTTCAAAGTCCCATGGAACGTGTACTGAAAAAGTTAATAACCAGTAGGTCACAAAGAAAACATCACCAAATGTTCTCAGATAACTACAGCTCAGGTATTTTCCAAACACAAGGTCATATAAATAAAAATGGAAGCACGGAAAGGATCCCACCCAACCTGGAAGTTGAGCCAGTAAAACACACACACACACACACACACACACACACACACACACACTTGCTCTTAAAAAGAAGAAGTCTCCTTCATGGTAGATCATCTTTCTAATATAATTACAGTTACACAAATATTAAACACCTAACCCATAGTCTGTTGTTAAAGCCACATTTATCACAAAATGTCTTAAAATAATTACAAAAATTTTATATTGCTGAGAAAAATGAATACAAATACAGGAAGCAGGAAGCATTAAAAACTAATGGTGTACTATATGTTGGCTAACTGAACATAATAAAAAAATTGTAAATGATCAGGAAAGGCAAATTAACATAAATTACTCAAAATTAATATATATACATATATATTGTATACATTGTATATATATACAATGTGTATATATATATATACACACACACACACACACACACACACACACACATAGGAAGCATTCAACCAAAGAAGAAAAAGATCAAAAGATCAGTGCAAGAAATGGGAGAGGAATAAACTCAGAAAAAATGAAAGAAAATTGTAAAAACAGAGAGTAATAAATTTGAAACAAAAAATGTTGGGAAAAGGAAGTAAACCCAAGAACGTGTTTGATACCAACAAAGATTTTTTTTTTAAATTAAGCTAATCAAGGATAAAAACCTTTGAGAATACAAATACCTATATAAATATATATATTAGAATTCAAAAAATAACCAGAAAAAAATGAAAAGTGAGTGATTAATTTGCTTAAAGCAAATAAACTTGAAATTCTGGATGACATGGATGATTTCCTAAGAAATCATAAATGTGGAAGTTGACCTCAGATGGATAGACTGTCTATGGAAATAATGTCTCAGAAGAAACTGAAGACTTTTTTAGAAAGCTGTTCTTCCAAAAGAGACAGTGTTACAGGTGAACTCCTTCGGACGTTTCAGGATTGGATTATTTCTACATGCCTTCGTTCCTCGGGAGCGTGGGGAAGGAAAAGAGGCTTCTAAATTCCTTTTGTGAAGCTAGCCTAACATGGATGTTTAAACCTGACAGAGAGGATAAAATAAAACTACAGACCAATCTTGCATATGAATACTGATGGAAAATCCTAAATAAAATATTAGCAAATAGAATCCGGCAGCACATTAAACCAGGTTGAAGATGGGAATCTGAGCACAAGCGGAGCCCCCCTCCCTGCACCCGATCCACAGAAAGGATAGTAAAGCTATTTTTAAAACAAACAAATAAACGCATGCACAGGAAAATAAACAGGGCGCTCCCAGAATGTCAGAGCAGTGAGAACCCCCGAGAGGCGATGCAGCTTCAGCGTGGTGGCTTGAACATGTTCCTTCCTGAAATGCCACTCGCTCAGACGACAGTGAAGTAATACTTTTTAAGGCATAAGCCCACAAGAATAAGGGAGGCACGTATTAGTTTTATTGCTGTACAGCTAAGCTTCCAAGTCTCATGACTCAACAAAAAAGAAGTTTATTTCTCAACCGTGAAAAGTTCTACCTATGACAGTGGGAGACTCCACTCCCAGACCTTCAGGGACCAAGGCTGTTGGAGGCTCCGTGGAGTCCCATGACCCCCCAGGTAGTCCCAGACTTTGGCACCCAGGTGGCAGAGGCTGTGAGCCAGCCTCAGCATCTGTACTCACAGAAGTGAGTACACCTCTGCCCACACTGGATTGCTGCTGGTCACACAGCTCCAGCACTTCAGCCACCTGCAGGGAAGGCTGGAAGCACTTGTGCCTGGAGGTAAGTGTGTGAATACCTGCTGAATCCCCACCACACTCCACCTTTCCAGTCAACGAATACCAGCCTCACGTTTCTTTCCATACCTAAAATACACTCAGCCACACTCCCAGGAGAGCAACCTCCAATGTACTGTGCCCAGTCGAACCACTGGGCTGAACCCAGAGTCCAGGGTGTACGGTTGGGGCTCCATCTCCCCCATCATCAGGTTCAGACGTGAGGCTGCAGAGAGCCGGAAAGCACACTGGTTCATGCAGCAAAGGCCCCAGAAAGGTGGCAAAGCCATCTTAAAGCCATGACTCAGGGAAGGATAAGAGAGGAGATTAAAAGTCTACACTCAAAGAAGAGTTTACGGATTAAATTCTGAGCCACATGAGGAAAGCTTGCATCATAAAAGGTATGTAAATACAACTAAGGGAGGGTGGATTTTGTTGTAAGGGAATGGAAACAAAATGTGCCATTGTGGAAAGACTCTAAATTTGACGATAAAGTTCTCAAAGGGACTCACGGATGAATAGTATACACAAAGTAAGACAGGAGACTAAAAGAAAGAAAAATAGATGGGTGTCAATTACTAATAGGTATATATTAAACTAGTTAATATATAGCTATTAAACAAGAAACGCTGAAATTATAAAATCTGGGACTGTGATCCAAACACAATATTTAAACTATACATGGGACATACTCCAGGATTGAGCTCGTGACACAGAATAAGAGCTTGAGTAATTCAACCAGAATGCAGTCCAGAGAGATGAAGACCTCGAAAATATGAATGGGGACTTAAAATCCTTGGAGAAAAACTGAAGGCAGGGCTGGCACACGGTAGGTCTACAGCAAATTATTGATGCATAAATGAACGAGCCATAATGTCCCGTTTGCCTGCTCAAAGTCTGCCAGACCGTAAGCACTTGCAGCAGAGAATCCGCATCCTGTGTGTGTTTGCGTCCCTGTCACCCGGTACACGCAACAGGGTGTCAGGGAAGTGTGCTGGGTTCACGAGAACTGCAATATATATTTATTTCTGGAGATTAAAATGCATACAGAGAAGTAGAGCCCATAAAATAGATAGCGTGGCCTCCTAGCCTCCCTGCTCCACAAATAATGTGATGGCATTTACAAAGAGCTTCCTATGTGTTGGGCAGTGTCCCACACGCTTTTACACGTTAGCTCACTTTTTTTTTTTTTGTATTTTACTAAAGTAACAGCCACCTTCTTAACAGCTTTTGAAGCTCACCATGCCCTCCTGTCGTCCATGGGTACATTGCTGTACAGAAGCTCACTAATTATTTTAACAACCCCAAAAGGCAGAGCTAACATCCTCACTTTATTTTTTTAAGATTTTATTTATTCATTTGAGAGAGCGAGCACAGAGGGAGAGGGAGAGGTAGAAGCAGACTCTTCACTAAGCAGGGAGCCCGAGGCAGGGCTCGATCCCAGGATCCCGGGATCATGACCTGAGCAGAAGGCAGACGCTTAACTGACTGAGCCACCCAGGGGCCCCATCATCCCCACTCTAGAGATAAGAACAGCAAGGTGCAGAGAGGTTGGATAAATGCCTCCTAGAGCAGGAAGTTTAGAGCAGACTCTGAATTCAGATGCCTCCTCGGCAGGCTCTGGGGAGCATATCCATGTCGCCAAGCTGAGCTAAACACCACCACGAAGAAGATCTCTTCCTACCTTCTGTTCACTTTAGAGCTACCTTTACTCAATACCGCTAGTCACATGTGATAGTCACATTTAAATGAATTACCATTGAATAGATTTTTAAATCCAGTTCCTCCGTGGCACCAACCACGTGTCCCCTCGATACCACGCACACTAGTGGCCGCCCTACCAGATGGCACAAATAGAGAACTTCTTTGTCACGGGAAGTCGTCTTGGGCAGCTCTGCCTCAGAACATAGATCCTTCAAGGGCAAAGATCATATCACACATATATCATAATTTTTCTGGTGGGGCGAAAGTGTCAGCTCCAGTAGTGAGCACAGTAGAAACCTTCATAAACATCACACATCTGTGAGGCATGTCCTTGCCTCCTAATGGCAGACCAGGGTAGCTTGTGGCTATGAGCAAGCCCTCACATAAAGCAAATATCCGCTGCTTGCTGAGGGAAAAGGCTCCATCCTATTGTACCACACAAAGAGCCAGCGTCCTTTATCTGCCCATTGTACACCTGATTGGGGATGTTTATTGTGTTCTTTGTTCATATGGATTTTTCTTCAGTAGATATATTTGACTATTTAGTAGTTCTGAACTTTCAAAACCCCGCAGAGAAAGCTTAAAGTCAGGATCTATTAAAGATGTTTGCAACACTCAAAGCAAAGTTTTCCAAGACTGTGATTTTATTTTCTTTAGGTTTTTTTTTTTCAGTAGCTGTTTTCAAATCCCATAACATTCTGATGGATTTCCAGAAGCATGTTAATCAAGTCTGCTTCCTTGGCAAAAGCCAGAGACAATTTCAGCAGTCCATACAAGTGATATATGTGAAGGTCCTACTATGTGCCTGCCCTGGGTGAGGCACTGGGGATTTAAAAGGTTCCTACCAAGTCTCTGGTCTTGTGCTAGGAACTGGACATCTGGAGGTGGTCCCTGGACATCCAGGGGCTCCCTAGCTTATGGAAAAGAGGGAATGCAAATACCCATTTATTCCTTCATTTGTTCACTCTACTAATATTTATTTGGTACCCACTCTGTGCCAGGCACTGTGCTACACAGTGGGATACTGAGGGGATCCAAACAGCTCAGATTCCTGCCTTTGTGAGAACACAGTCCATAAGCAAACAATATAAGAACATATAATATGTCATGTCAATAAGTAATATGAAGCAAATAAAGCAAGCTATGGTGACAGAGGGTAGTGGTCAAAGCAGGATTTTTGACAGAGTGACAGCAGCGGTTCTCTGGCGGGAAGATGGGAGTGTGGTGAGGGAGGGAGCCAGGAGGGTATATTTGGGGACACGCAGGGAGGCGCTTCCAGGGCAAAAGGCCTGGGGAGCCAACAGCCCTGTGGTGGGGGCGGGCAAGGGGGGGTCAG
>LNAC01000192.1:343322-376095 GCA_002007465.1 Ailurus styani
CAGCGTGGGGTGGGGGAGGGATGGAAAGAGCAAGGGGAGGGGAGAATAGCAGGCGTGAGGTCACGGATGCAATGGGGCAAAGTGAGAGGGGGAGCTTGTGGGTTTTGGAAGGACTTTGAAATTCATTCCAAGGGGTCTGAGCAGAGTTGAGATGTCATCAGACTCACACTTCGGAGAGACCTCTCTGAACAAAGACAGACATACACAGTCAGCGATGGAAACAAGGCTATTGGTTGGAAGACAACCACAGTCATCTAGGGGAGAGAAGGCTGCGTCTCAGGCCAGGGTGCTGGGAGCCCCGTGGTTTGCTGCTGTGACGTGGGGGAGGGCGACAAAGGAGGGAGGGGGCAGGATAAATCCAGGACCAGGAGGGAGTGCCGGGTGTCAGAGACACGAATATGGAAGACATCTGACAAGGGTGTCCAGGGTCTCAGGGAAATGTGAATTTCTGGTGAACAGCACACTTTTCCATTATAAGTTTGTCCCATGCGATATTTGGGACATACTTACACTAAAAAAGTATTCCTTATTCATCTGAAATTCAAATTCGTCAGACTGTTCTGTGTGTGTGTGTGTGTGTGTGTGTGTGTGTGTGTGTGTGTGTGTTTACCTATAATCTGAGCAACCTAAGGCATGAAACAGGGCTGCTGGGCACCCCTAAGCCAGAAGAACAGGCAGGTCGTGACCATGTGAGAATGGAAGAAAGGAGTCCCATGTGAAGAGAATCACATCCACCCCTTCTCTGAATTTCTGTGGCAATTACAGAGAGCAGGCATTGATCCTCTGAAGAAGGGGACCAGTGCCTCACAACCCACCTTCAGTGCCTCTAGAAGTCAGAAGTCAGATCAAGGACCAAAGATCTAAGGAGGCAGCTTTATTGTCATTTCAGAAAGAGTTTTCTCTCAAAGCCTGCCGTGTATAAGGTTCATGGTCATTCCTCACGGATGAGAGGCCAAGACGTCCATCACCACCCTCTTCCAACCTAAAAATCTGCTTGCATAAACTGAACCAGACCTTGAGAAGTTAGAGGTTCATCAATAATCATGATGATTTCATGCACACTCTGTGAGGGTCTATCATGTTTCCAGGGCTGCATCCAATGTCTCCTTCAAGTTCCCCAGACCCGCCCAGCTTCGGACCTCCCCACGGGCGTCTTCCTAAACTGCCTCCCCCAATCCTAATCCCCCACTCCCACCCCCACCCACAGAAAATGACACCAAGAAAGTGAGAAAAGAAGAGCTAACGTTGAGCTGTACAGATTACCTGAACAAATGTGCAAAGATAGAAAAGCATGTTGTGATCCAGGGGACAATGAAGAAATCAGTCTGATGTGAAAAGAATACAGGAGAGAATTGGAGCCATTGAGCAGTGGGCTCCCGCGCACCTGCTGCAATGGGAACTTTGGAAGACCTTGAGGTGGGAGAAATAGATAGAACAGCAGGGAGGAAAGCCAGAGAAACATTCTGCTTTCCAGAGCCTATTCACAGAGGTAGCCAGGGGTAGGAATGAGAAAACACCCTGCCTTCATGAGATTTTTATTAAGAAGCAGAAGAAGACGTTAAATAATGGCTTATTTGAGTGCACATCCTCGGCAGGGAAACAACCAATGATTGCAGAGAACTGTATTATTACTTTGTGTTTGCTTATCTTTTTCTCTCCTTACCTGATAATCATCTGTAGCTCTATCTGTCTTTTTAAGGACATGTAAGAAAGTAGAGAAGGTTACAGAGGACAGTCAAAGAATTGCATATTATTACCGGGCTTTCCAGAGCTGACTGTGCAATTGTTTGTTTTTGATGAGATAACAATGAAGATAGAATTGTTCAAAGCAAATGCTGCTCACATTTCATCAAGCCATACCTCACTGCCCGACTCTCACATACGGCTGCCCCTCCCACCACCAAAGTCTCTCAGAGCCACTGCCAGTGCAGTGACTGATGAGAGGTAAAATCCTTTTTTTTTTTTTTTTGACTTCCATGCCTACTGGGACCAATGAAATTCCTGTATTATTAGGGTGGTGCTAATTTCTAGGTACCAGAAATCTTACACAGGTTTTTCCCAAAAAGTCCTGTTGCTGCAGCCCTCCGTATTTAAGGATGCTGGTCCTTCCCAATGAAACACCCTCCTGACTTCCCCCAATCCACCTGCACCCTTTAAACATCCTTTCCTCTCTATGATGCCTCCCTCCATCACCCCAAGCATATTTTTTCACTGCCCCCTTCGTCCCCTGGATACAGCACATTTCAAACACACAAGGAAATGTTTCCACTTCTTTGTTTCCAGGTCTTCCTTCTATTCGCTCATGAGCTCCCTGGAGCAGGCATCATAGTCTCTGTATTTCTGGAGGCACAGAGTTACCTCTCCTTGGATTTTTGTCCAATAAATAAGTGAATAGCAAAAAATAAGAGTTTACTAGGAGTAGAGGAAGAGTATTACTTTAGGGGTTCATAGAATGTATACATAGCATGTATACAGGGTCCCCATCTTATCCATATGATGTTCCTGGAAGCCTTCACATTTCAAAGAAACTCCTGTCAATTCGTTTGGAGCCAGATTGCAGAAGAGAAACCTTTACCATTGCTGTAATGAAGGGAACATCTCTGCATGAGATCAGCCCTCTGTATTGTTTTCAGTCTCACCTGGAAGGTAGTACAGCCTAGTGTGAAAGACTGTGGGTTATGGCGTCCTAACACTGTATTCAAACACAAGCTCTCTCACGACGGTCCTGTGCAACCTTGGAGAAGTAACTATCACAACTATGAGCCTCAGGTTCTTTGTCTGTAAGAAGAGGAAAAACAAAGGAACAACTTTATAGCAGAGTAAGGCAAGCTAACACAGGTAAGTCTTAGCACATCACCTGCTGCAGCAGTATAAAAATATTGAATGTTATAACTGGTGTCATTTTTATTTTCATTTATGCACTTTCTATTTATGAATTCATCTTTTCAGCAAAATATCAGATCTAGCTTCATACTGCATGGCAGTCATCATATGCAAAATGGTTTTCATAAACCCTTGAAAAGTTCTTGGCTCCATCCAGAACCTCTTGCTTTAATCCCTGCTGTACTTCATTGCCAGTCCCACTCCCTGCCTTTTGGGACCACAGTCTCACAGCTCCCCTTCGCTGGATGGCTCCACCCTCCCCAAATCTGGTGATTTATCCACTGGCTGGTTTGACTTTCTGGTTTCCAATCTTGGTCACAAGATTGGTTCAGCTGCCTCCTCACCTTCTCGAATGCCCCCAAGTATTATATCTGCTCTAGTGCAGGCCCAGAGATCTTAGACCAGGAGAGAAATTTAGAATAGATTTCTTGGGCATTTCCTTTCAGATAAATGAGGAGATACTGAGATGGAGAATGTCACAGCTTCTGCATTCTCTAGAAGTAAAACCATCTTTTATAGATACATAAATATGGATAATCTTTTGGAACACAGATAATCTGGAAGTGATCTGCCATAGTTTATTTATAGCCGAGTTAATGGGTATGGGGGAGGTGGAATGCGGTGTATGTACAGCAGGCGCTGGCGAGACACTGATCCCGTTACTCATCATTGTGTGACAAACAATTCCAAAACTCACTAGGTTGAAACAATGTATTGTCTTTAGAACCTATGGTTCCATGGTTCAAGAATTTGGAATATATTTAGAACATGCAGAGAATATTACATATGTAATATTATCGTAATATCTCTTGAGGCCAGTCAAAGTCTTACCTCCAGAAATTGTAATTAGATTAGGGAGGAAAAGAAATCTTAACTCAGATTATATTAATTAACATGTAGAAATGGAATCTTGGCTTAGGAACAATGCCCATCACTCGTTAACATGTATGTCAATAACCAGATTTGTATATCAGATTAGGCAGAGTTGCTCCAGAAATCAACCCTGCATTATTCAGGAATCCAGAAAGAATAGGCAATGGAATTATGCTGATTTTTAAATATAATTTTCCAGCAGTTTAAGAAGAATAAGTTTTTCATTTAAAAAGCCAGCAGGATCAGCAGGCAACAAAGTTCTGTTTTAGTTGAAAATCAGTGGGTGGGAATATAAAGCCACTTTTTTTTTTCTAAATGGAACTAGAGAAGCAGCAGATCTAACAAGTTGTAATCAGCCAAATTTCTTTTTTTTTATAAATATATGAGTAAAAAGTTGGGGCTTTCTTTTTACATTATCTATTTTAATTCAACATAACAGTACCAAATCACCTTTGCTAATCTCAGTTTCTTTCCCTACATAAAAAAAAATCTTTATTTGGACAAGATCAAAAGAAACTCATCTGAAATCCCACGAACCCTGGGAAATCGGGATTTAGGAGGACAAAATAGCCCATAGCCTTTTGCATATGAAAGTAAAGATGATTATCTGCTGGTATCTCACCTGTTCCTATTTCACAGGGACCTATGTGGGGTGGCTGTGGGGGACTAGTTCCCTGGGCTGAGGCTGGGGATGCTGTCAAGCCAGGGATGGGTAAGATGTGGTTGGTCACAGCACATGACTGAGAGTGGACTGAACTAGGGATGAAATATAACCAGGGATCTGAGAAAGGCAGCTGGGGCTCAGGGCCAGATAAACAGTGTCACCCAGTGGCTACAGAATAAGGACTGGAACGGGTCATATTAGCCTATGCCCCTCACTAGTCACTATTCTTGGACAAATGACTAGATCAATTTCTTCACCTCCAAAACAGGACTTACATCACCTACACATTGTTTGACAATCAAGTGAGAAAAATGTGTATGAAGGGCTTGGTCAAATACTTGCAAGTAGGGATGTCCAATAAATGATCTAAGAAGAAGTGGCCAGTCTGAAACTGGTCAATGAAGCAATAGGTCAAGATCCAGCTAAATGCCCTGCCAGGGTGGGAAGTCAGAAGCAAACTGGGAGCATTTCTGGGGTGTTTCTAATAGGCTGTTGTTGGGTGGGGGGTTGGGCACTGATTCGGGGTAGTTGCTGTCCCATCCAACAGTACAATGGTATCAAACACAAAGGTGCTTTCTTTATGTCACAGATCTCTTCCCCCTAGAGCCTGTGTGTGTGTCCATTTTTGTGTGTATGTGTTCATGTGTGTGTGCATGTATGTATATGTGCATGCAGCTGGGAAACTCTAATAAGTCTTATCATAAGTTCACTAAGGTGACTTGCCATAGAAACCCTGAAGTGAATCCTTTTGAGAAGGAAAGAATCTTCTGGCCAATTAATTACTCAAAGTCTATTTTTCTGGGGTACACCTTTCACTGGTGCTCATTTTTACAACAAGGCAGTAAAAAGCATGTGCACACTCATGACAGAATATGAGGATGAAAATGCTTCTTCAGCTTAGCAAGTGCTTTAACCACCTGAAGGCTTGGTTTCCTCATTTTTGAATGGGGATTACGTCAGCTTCTATATTACCATGTTTTTATTAGGATCAAATCCCTCTCCACCAACTTTCATAAAATTTGTCACCAAGTCCTATAGATTCTACAGCTGGCATGTGTGAGAAGCCATGCTTCCTTCCCGTCTCTCACCGCCCCTGTCCTGTTTCACAGGCTGCCACTCTTGCATGCTGGGCTTTCAGTGACAGTCCCCGTATGACTTCCTTACCACCATCATTGCTCCAACTGCAGGGAACCCCAAATACCATCCAAAGCTAGTGTATAAACCTTCTGCATCTCCCCAAGACCAGCCCTGACCTGGCTCCGTTTTGCCTCATCTCAGTATCCCTCCAGAGTTTCACAAAAGCCATCTACACAGACCTTCTCCCCACCACCCACCTATCCAAAAAGCCCATGCTCTTTCTGGTTACTCACATACAAATGTGCTTTGCGTTTTAAAAGATGAGTGGTTTACATCCATTACCCTAAACACACCAAGGCTGTCCGGGACTAGCATCTTTTCTGGTTCTGTATTTCAACATGCCCCGCTAAGTCTTGCACCTAGTAGGTACATAATAAATGTACATTATATAATAAAGGAGGAAAGCCAGGTCACTCTAAAGGACAAACATCTTGGTGCAAATTCCAGATTTCTTGAGTTGAAAGTTACTCATCAAAGAATCTCTCAGGGAGAGATAAGCAAGCCCTACTCCTTGAGTTGTCTATAATTAGACTATGACAAATAGGTTCAGAGCATGTCATAAAGAGTAATCTCTTTGTGAGCAGAAGTTCTCTTGTCCTTGAGGTACTTTCTGTGTCACTCTAATCTTATATTCTAAAATCTTGGATATATTTCTGTCAAACGTAGGCAACTCTTGATTTCCTTTGCCGTGGGTGGAAGTAGAGATTTGAGCAGTCCCAAACATCAGAAAAACCCACAATTATATATGTTCAGCTATCTGACAATTCAATTATATTCAGCATGATCAGTATTCCCTGCTTGAACTCCTAACACGTGCAAAGTGCAAAGCTATAAAAAAATTTTTAAAAGGAAGGGGGATGGGCAGATGCAAATGCAGTGATTATTCAGCTTGACCAGACTATTAGGTGCTAGTGAATACTTGTGGAAAATGCCACTGACAAGGTACATTAAGGTGGAACAATAGAAAGACTGGAATGTCAAACCGATGGATGGATTACTAGCAGGGTGTCCATGGGTCCCATCTCTCTTAGCAGATAGTTACAGGCATCATGCCTTTGCAGTGTGAGCTCTGCTATGTTACACCAATAAGACTCAAGACTTAAAAGAAATTGTGTTCAGGTCTCCACTTGCCTTCTGTCCTGAGATGGAATGATCACAGATCAGGTTCTTCCTAGGATGACCGGAAGCAGATCAGCAGAGAAGGGCATTCTGGAACGGGAGCCAGTGGGTACAGACAATCGGAGGTGAGAGCACATGCTGCCTGCCTGCAGAAAGGGGACATGTCCAGTCACCATGGCAGCCCACTGAGTTCACTGGCACATGTGGGCACCCATAAATATTTGTCCGGTGGAAAACTCCAAGGCGAATGCGAACAAGCCAGTCAGAAATCAAAACCAAAGGATTAGTTCGCTCGGAAAGTTCACCAGGCTAGCACGTCTGCCACTGCATCGAGTCTGTGTTATTGAATAATGTGATGTTCAAAGACTTGAAGCTAAAACATTCTTTGTCTTTCCCTTACTACCATTTTTGTCTAAATAGTGCCAAGCAATATGGCTCTTCCTGGAATATCCCAGCACCTAATGCTTCCCCAGGAGGCATTGATAACAGTAAACTCTCAGAGGGGAAGTGACAGAAGACTCCCTTCCAGGTGACAGATCCAAGCTGACTTTTTGAATAAGAGAAACTGAAGAACTCCCAAAGCACCTTGTTGATTGGCTAATACTGAGTCTCAGTAACTGAGTTTGGCCAACTTCTTTTTTGCAACTCGACGATGCCTCAGATTAATCCTGAGGTAGCTAGGTTAGTACTAGCTAATAGTTAAGAACCCAGTTGCTGTTCATTTAACAAGCTAGGAAAACTGCATACCAGGACATGTGGGCTCTAGGGACCCGAGTCACAATATCCACAGCTCTCAGCCTCTCTCTGCACATTGTCCTTGCTCATCCCACGTGGCTCTTTGCTCGTTCTCTCTCTCCAGCTCTCCCTCATCTCTCTCTCTCTCTCTCTCTCTCTCTCTTCCTCTCTCTGTTCCTCTTCTCCCTCACTCCCTCTCTCTCTAAACACTTAGGATATGTGCTTCACCCTCAGTGTTTCAAATGTCACACGGCCATGTCTAGGAGGAGGTCGTTTCTCACGCATTCTGCTCCTACCAGGAAAGCATGTTTGACCCAATTACTCACATATTCTTTCAGCCCTGCGGGAAAAAAATCACTTATGTCTTTAATAATTTATTCCCCATCTGTTTTTCCTTTTCTCTCAATAAATTGTATATTGGGTGTGGTAGGCAGAATAAAGGTCCTCCAAAGATGTTTACATCCTAATTCCCAGCACCTGTGACCCACAACCAGGTAGCACTGCAAACTCATTCTCAAATGAAGGAAACTGCCAAGAGGATGTGTATTTCGTGAGCAGCTACTAGCTCCCCGGCAACCCTCGCCAACTGTATCCAGTGCCTTTGCAGCACATGGAGACAGTTTGGTGCATCTCTAGGAGCCAGAACTCTGAATTTCATTTAGCATTTAATTAACTGGAATAGACCAAGGACTCCATGGCAGCCCCCTGATTGCAATCTGTGGATGGATGGGCATTTTTATCTGGAAATGATGACCAGCTTATCTTCTGTCATGCAGTTATCACACGTGATATGTATCTCTCGTTATCCCAGCCAATCAAACACAGAAAGTTTATTAAGATTCTATCATCCGAAGTTATCACCAATGATAGGATTTTTCATCTGAATGTGCTCGTGTGCAATACCGTATTTTGTCTAAGAGATCCTCAGGGAGAACAAGAAAATGCAGTGAATCTACATGACCAGGCCATTTAAGAAGTGTGGTCACCCAGAGAATTATAATAACCAGGTCACTTAAAAAGAAGTTTGAGATTCCCTTTAAAAAATAAAAAAGAATTGACATGGCTGCAGAATAACGTACACAGAGGAAGAAATCAGAGTGATCCTACTGTAAGAAGGGGGGAAAAGCTGTTGCTTGGGAGAGTAACTGGAAAGGTAAGCCATATGGTTCTACACTTTGCTATCAATGAGTTCTGAGCTTCATACAAGCCATAGAGAAAAAGAAACGTGATGAACTCTGAGATTTTAGGGGCCCACGAAATGCATGTAATCCCTTATTTATGAAAAGCCAGTTTTCATTTAGGTGATTTGTAAACAGGAAATTTGAAGAATCCGCTCACTCAAACACTGAGATATTAATCCACACAATCAGCAAATGCCTCTTAAATTCTCACTTATGCTAGCCATCATGTTGGGGCTTGGTTTTCAGTGCTAAATCAAACTTAACTGTTCCCAGGTGTGGATGAGCCACTCTTTAGGACAAGCAGACAGTGAGACAATCACAGGAAAAGATGAGGGCACTTCCATGGAGGTGTGCCCAGCATCCACTGAGGGCCCAAAGGGGAGGCTGATCTTCCTATCTTTGTGCAATTGGGGAACTTTTTCATGGACAAGACAGAAATTTAAAGAGAGATGTCCATCTAGGTGATAAGGAAGATGACCAAGTGAAGGCAGGCACTGAGATTAGAAACAATTATCCATCTTGACTTGAGGTCCATACAAGAGGATATTGGTAAGTATTAGCTTCCCTTCCATGCTGAAAGCTGCTTGAGACCACTTCTGGCTTTGGTCTCCAGCATCAGACTCCCAGCATAGGCTCTGGCATGCTGTGGGTGCCAAGCAGGTTTCCAATGAAAGAATGAAAGAAACAAGCAATGTGCCTGGGTGATCTGGAAATGTGGCTGATGTTGTTGGTGCTTAGACAACAGCGTCCTCTGTTTACCTTAAGATTTCACCTACATAAATTGGGCAGCATTGTTCTTCCGAAGCTGTTCAGAAGACCACACAGATTTTATCAGTTTTCAGGAGACCTCTGGAGTTTACAAGACCATTTCACATCCTTGATCTTAGCAATGCCTACAAACATCTGGTAAGGGGAATAATAGCCTGGTGGGATATGAGGTTAGAGAAAAGACCAAGGGCAATAATTCTGCTCTAACTCCTTCCACATTCCATTGTCATTGAGTATATGTGTATCTGCCTCCCCACTTACACTGGGAGCTCTGAGCCAAGGACCGCATCTGCATTTTCAAGGCAAATTCCAAAAACCTTGGGTGGAATCCGTCGTGCCACCTGGGAACTGTGTCAACCTTGGGCAAATAAATAATTAAAACTCTCTGAATTTTAAGTCATTCTTCAGTCAAATGTGGAAAGAATGAAATTTGCCCATGTGAAACTCAAAACAGTTGCAATCCATTGTTCCCAAACTCAATTTAGCCAACCTCACTTTCTCAAAGTCCTCCATCACCCCCTCTCCATCCTTCAAACGGTTCCTACTAATTTGAAGGACTCTGTTCTCCCCATTTCCATTCATTTCCCCCTGTTCTCGAGAAAGCAAGAGTGGCGAGCCTCCCAGCGGGCTCTCCATCTTCAGCCTCTCACATCTCTCCAGCGCCCCAGACCTGCATCATTTCTTCATCTTCTTTGTTGTCCTGACTTTTTACCTAGTTTGGGGACCTATCCTCTGGATTTGTCTACTCTTTACTTCTAGAGCTGTGGGGGCCACTTGTAATGCTTCTGGCTCTGCCTCCTGCTTCCATAACTCTTTACTATTACCTCGACACCTCTGACGACAACCCCTCCTCGGAACTCATTAACGCAGTTTCCCCGTTAATTCATTAGCCCTCGGGAGCCCCAGCAATGATCTTTCTCTTCCTCCCGTGGTCTCTGCCCTTACAAATTTCATTTCTGAGGTTTCTCTCACATTCTGTTTATTGTGACATCATTTATGAAGTTCTCCCTCGACAGGAGAGGAGTCAAAAATAACTATATATTATTCTAAATTGCTCTGGTTGGTAACTCTACATTTTAAGAATATCAAGGGAAAAAAGTGTCTAATGACAGGACTACACGTGGATAAAGAGCTGACAGGGTAATTGCATTACCAGATGCTCCCATACACGAGTTAACTGCTTGCCTGGCCTATTTGAAGCAACGGGTGTCAGGTCAGTAATTAGGCTCTCACAGACAAACTGGAAGTGCCATCTGATCTCCTCTGAACACCCCCATCACTCTCATTTATGCCAAGTTCAATATGAAACACACCGTCACCATTTTCTTCCCTCAAGGCTGCCAAAAGTTCCCAGGGACATCTCCCCGCTCACTCCCACACGAGTTAATGAAGTCAGTGCTTCCCCCGCATGTCAGGGAACTTGCTCCCAGGATGGCAGTACTTTGGTGCCCGTCAACAACAAAAACACCCAATAGCAACCTTGACTCTGCTTTTTTGATTCTTTTCTTCCTACTGTAGGCTGGCTGACATTTTCACATTGAGGGCTTCTTTGTGCTAATTTCTTTGTTTGATTTCCCAATGTGATCGACTCTTTAGAACAATGCAAAGGGCACAAGAGCCTGGAGAACTGAATTTAAGTCCCACAAGAGCCATTAACTTGCTGTGGGGCCTGGGTTAGGATCTGACGCCAGCTGGACATGTTTGCATTCATTGACCCAGGGTGGAGTCTATGGGGGAAAGAATGGGAAGGAGTAGGACCTGACTAAGTCATGGGAGAGTAGAGTACTGGGAAGGCATACTGTCCACCATTCATCAAGAAGTAGCAATAGCAGGTAATGGCCCAGGTGAGCCATCTCTTTTAGGAGGGTGTTGAACTATTTGAAGATAGCAAAAGTGAACAAGTCATCTTTGTAAGTGTTTGAGAGCCATCATCCTTGAAAAGTCCATTAGTAGGTTTCAGACTTGGCCACCAGGCCAAGGGTAGTCAGGGAGAGGATGTCAATCAGGATACAGAGAAGCAGGAAAGTCATCTTGGATATCTTCTAGTGTTGCCCTACCAAATTATATTACCCTGTTTTCTGATAATAGGCATCCTGGTTTCCTTTTGAGAAGTTCCATTTTTTCATTATCAGCCCTATGGTCAAGTGAGGTTGACTTACCCCATTCCCAGACACCAAGGGATGAGTGCTATCCCCACTTTGGCCCAACAGAGAAAGACTTGGAATTATTAAGGAAAGGATGCTTTCTTTCTGGTGAGGTTACTAAACTCAGGATTTTCTGGGGGCCACCAGAAGGAGAGATATCATTTAAAAAATAAAGCCAATGTGGAGGAGAGATGGAGAGGGACCAAGCCCAAGTGATGGCACGCAGCTCCCAGATGTAGCCATGCCTGAAAGAAGAGGCAGTATTGGACTTCCCAGTTATGAGATTTAACCAATCTCTTTTTATTTGATTTAATCCAGGTTCAGCTGTGTTTCATTCCCTGACCAATAGGATAATCTTAAATAATAATGTTGGCTAGAGCTCAGCCGTAGAAGAATTGGGTACTGGTCAGCTCTATAAGAAAGATTCCCTTGGGAAACATTCAGCCGTGTAAGTTAAATATGAGTGTGGATACCAGAATAAAGTGAAACACACTTACCCAAACTAAGACAAAAAGCAGTGTCAGGGTCTTTAAATGTCTCCCACTCAGGCCAAGACAGGATGGATCTCCTGGTTGAGCTTGAAGTCCAGTTATAAGGGAGCAGGTGCTGGTTTCCATAATCACACTGATCCAGGAACTCTGGACAGGCTGTTTGGTTCCTGTGGTCCTGTGTTTCCCCAACTATAAAATGAAGAGGTTAGATCATCTGTCTTTTTGATGGCCCTCCAGGGTAAAAACTATCATCTCCTTCTCCCACCTAGACTGTGTGTGTAACAGTAGTGAAACCGGAAGATACAATGTCCAGGATTGCTAAAAGGGTCCCAAAACAATGATTCCTAAGGAATGTTTGAGAGCAAGGAGTCTGGTTCCTACCCCCACTATGGGGAGTTTTCTGACTTTCTCTTGTCTTTCAACTGACCTATCACATAGCTGTCCAGGAGATGTTCCAATGAGTTCTTATTGTTTTCCTGGCTAAAATTTTCAGTGGCTACAAAATACATTAAGTCTCTATGAAGACAATGCTTGGCCAAAAATAGCATTTGGAAGATATAACGTTAGAACACTCTGTCCACTGAAAATTTGGAATTTTATGAAATGCTCATTATAAGGCTTTTTTTATATTCTTTAAAACAAAGACATAAGTGGCATACATAAATGTTACATGCCATGATTTTCTATGATGTGAACTTTATTATCTTGTTTTGTTTAATTCTTCTATAAAATCAGAAGAGAAGAAATGGACATGGAAAGATAGGGTATGTGCTGCGAATGTGGGTTAAGATGGGGGTCTAAAAGCATGACGGTGTCTCACTGTTATAAGACAGTGTCACTGCCTCAGCCCAGTCCCACACTGGATGTGCTAGGAGGGGTCACATTTTTAACAGCCATAAAAGAGGTTACTTGGCTTCTTAATCATTTGGAATTTGAGTAAAGAAGCATCTTTGAAGTCAGCTAAGTACTGGTCCTAAATGCAATTTCCCATGAAACCTTTTTGGCTTCTGCTTTTGGGGTGAAACCCTAAAAACCATGAGCAGACCCTGTGTGGAGCAACCTCAGCCAAGACTCGAGAGTCACCAGGAAAACAAGTTCCCTTTTCCAACTTTCTTTCATGACAATGCCATTTTTCAGAATGTTCTATAAACATTAGCTTTTCATGATGTCCTATAGGAAACATGCTCTAGACAATAGTTTTTGCCAGTCTCTAAACTGGAGACTGAGGATGTAAGGGGAAGCTCTTTAGAGAAGACAGAAACTCAAGAAATACCTCAGGAGGACAGAATCACACATAACCCATTTCAACATAATACAGTGAATGCAAAGGTACCCCCAGAGTACCAGGAGAAGACAGGCTGAAAATACAATTTCAGAATGTTGGAGTAGGTATTTCCAGTAGGAGGATGAGGAAACCAAGTGTTTGAGAATGACCCAACCCAACTTGTCATGTTGAATTTAGCAGAAGATTTTCTCAATAAAGTAACTAATTTCCATGACTCAGGCTACCAGTCACCAATGGGGTTGATTCTGATGATCTTGTGGAAATAGTCACTTACAAAAAAAAAATAGTCTTACCAAAAAAATATTTTTAAAATATCTTAAACACTTTTATTTTTAAACAAATACAAAAGATCATGGTATAGGTGTCACTGCAGAATAATGATATGCCCACCGTGACTGGGAGTGGGGCATAGACTGCTGTGGGCAGAGACCTGTGAACCCACAGAAGAATGGAGATTTATATATGGGAGGAGGCATGGAGGCAGTTCATTTGCTCCTCCTAATCAGGTGATGAATTATCCCCACTGTCAAAACTGGACATAGCAAAAGGAAGCAAGGGATTGGGAGATGTGCCATGAGAAAGTAAGCGAATTGCAAGATTACGACTGAGATTTTCAGTGTTTTATTTGCCTCTCATTGTTTTATTTGCAGTGCCTGAATAAGTTCAAAGATCAGATTTACAAAGTCTATGAAGCTGGTTCTATTCAGCCTGGTACAGAACATATCCATTGGGAACAGACCAAATTCTTGAGCCCATTAACAATAGCTGTAAATGTACAAGGAAGAGTCCCTTTCCTATCCAAGCACCTCTTAAGAATCCCCACTATGAATGCTTGGGTGGCTCAGTTAGTTGAGTGTCTGACTCCTGATTTTGGCTCAGAACATGGTCTCCCAGTCATGGGATCGAACTCAGCATTGGACTCCGTGCTTGGCATGGAGCCTGATCAGGATTCTCTCTCTCCTTCTCCCTCTGCCCCTTCCCCCTCTAAAAAATAATAATCCCCACTAGAAACCAGTTAATGAACAGTAATGGGTGAGCCCAAAGAAGAGTAGCCAGGTGAGACCTGATGCCAAAGGAGCCATGAGGGGTTACTAACATAGCCACTGAAAATTAAACACAAGAAAAGGGATGTAAAGAAAAAAAGAATTACTAGGGCTCTCTATAATCGCTACTATCTTCAAATTTTATTTTTAGACCTAACACAGAGCACACAGAGAAAAGAAGGGAGAGGCATGGCATTGACTCACATGGTTTTGAATACGATCTAAGGGGTTTACTAGTCAGTCACCTAGTCTTCCAGATTCTGTTTCCTCCTTCCTCTCTGGTAAAATGGGGTTAACATGCTTCACCACACAAGGTTGTTTTTCAGATTAAAATTGATTAAAATTTGATTACAAAGCAGCTGGCTGGATTGAATGGAGTCAGCATTCAATCAGCAATAGTCAGGGGCAACTTGGTGGCTCAGTCAGTTAGGCATCTCACTCTTGATTTTGGCTCTGGTCATGATCTGGGATTGTGATCTCGGGGTCGTGAGATCGAGCCTTGTATTGGTCTCTGTGTTCAGTGGGAGTCTGTTTAGGATTCTCTTTCTGCCCTTTCCCTGTTCATACTCTAAATAAGTAAATAAGTAAATAAGTAAATAAGTAAATAAATAAATAAATAAATAAATAAAATCTTTTAAAAAATCAGCAGTACTCAATATTATCACTGTTCTACTCAAGTTCCTTTTGGTAAAACTTAGACCACAAAGTAAATACTGAACCTCTAATCCATTGGCTTTCAGCCCAAATCTGTAAGATAAATTCTCTTGTTTCACCAATTAAAATTTAGAGATATAAAGGCTCTGGATTTTCATCCCTTTTAATCTGACAGTCACAGGAATTGTTCACCTGAAGATGGTAGAGAAAACACATTTTTTGCTGTACTCAACTCTCAAAGCCTACTAAAAGTAACAATCTTATTTAAAAAAAGGAGTGAGAATAAGAGAGAAAATATACCATCTACAAATGATATGGGGGAATTGCCACCATCTCAAACCATAAACTATGGAACACACCTGCCAAATACCACATGATCTAAACTTAGGTGCTGGAGGGTGCCAAGTAAGGGTGCACTCCACCTTTGATCTTGAGCAGAGTATATTGTCCCTGAAATGTCAACATTTTGAGCAGTGTTGTCAATGCTTATTTGATTAGGATCTAGGGTGTATATAAAATACAGGGGAGGTGAGCAATGCCCTTTTAGACATCCCACCCAAGAACACAGATTGCCTTAAGAATAAGCCCCAGGATTGATCATGTCTCTGAGCTGATGAATACAGGAAGAGGTCAGGCAGGGTTCGAGAAGGAGAGGAGGCAGAAAATTCAAGAGTGTAGCACGGAGACTCTGTGGCCTTGATATTAGCCCCAGAAACACTTCAGATATTGAAAACTGAAGCAAGACACCCCCTGAGATGAAAGAAATTATAGATCATGTGACTTGAATGAAAGGTTCCTCGTTTGCCCAGAGCTGAGGCTTCAGTTGGTCCCAGCTCACTTCTGCCCTGTCTTCCTTATAAAATTCATCTGTAGGTGGCCTGAAAAAATTTAACCATTAAAATATGTTAATAATACCAAAAAAGAGAGATAAGAAAAAAAAGATATAAGCAAAAGATACATATGTGTATTGCAAGAGGCGTAGCCCATATTGATGGGGAAAGAGCTCAGAAAAATAATTTTGTATAACTTGGAGGGAATTTTTCTCTCCATAAGTGAATTAAGGGAAGCTTTATGTGATTCAGATTTTTAATCTAGAAAAGAAAGGAATGAAAAGGAAAATGATATGAGAGGTGAAATCCATTTTAGAAGCAAGAAAATGGATAAACACAATTGATAAAGAAAAACTGGAGAATAATCTTGAAGAAATCACACAAAATAAAAGAAAAGCAACCAAAATGATTATACATAGGCTAATGTATATAAAAGAGCAAATAGTGGGCCTGGGTGGCTCAGTGGGTTAAGCCTCTGCCTTCAGCTCGGGTCATGATCTCAGGGTCCTGGGATCAAGTCCCACATTGGGCTCTCTGCTCAGCGGGGAGCCTACTTCTCCCTTTCTGCCTGCCTCTCTGCCTACTTGTGATCTCTCTCTGTGTGTCAAATAAATAAATAAAATCTGTAAAAAAAAAAAAAAGAGCCAATATATGTATAACTGGTGCTTCTGGGGGAAGAAGCTATTCAATGACATCTTAAAAGACAATTTTCTTAGATTTAGACTAAAATATATAGCTACTGATACCTTATACATCAAGAAAAAAATAATGCAACATGATCAACATTAGACTAAATGACCCTCAAAGCTAAAGAAAAAAAAAATCATGAAGCTATCTTAACAGGAGAAGCAAGTTACCCAGAGTTGACCTCAGTATTCAAGGACAAAGAGAATTGACTATTATCAGCAAATTTCCGAGGGAAACAGTGTAACCTCCAAATCGCATACAAAGTCACAGTAACCCTCAGCCACAGAAGTAATACATACCACCAAGGCTGCCACGCCAGAAGAACTATAGCAGCCATGAGTCATTCTCTAAAAACATACTACACCATAAACTCAGTCAACACTGCTAGAAATAAAAATAATGAGCTCAGGACGAGAGTAGCTGTGTTAAGACTAGTGGAAGTTGAGTCCATTCCAATGTAGAAACAAGATGAAGCAGCTCTAAAAATATTATTAAAGAACATATTAGTTTTTTTAATAAAACACAAACTATAGGAAGAATGTAACAAAGGTAAAACACAAATGTAAAACTAATATAATGCAAAAACCAGGGAATGAAGGGAGTGGTAATGAGAGGAAAAAGTAAGAACATGCTCATTCTTTCATCAGGAGAAACTCTTGAAAGTTGAGATATTCCTCTTTAAAAAGTCTTCAAGTTTTTCCCATAACTTTTACTTCGTTTTTAATGGAGAAATATTTTTCTAAAGATGAAGTTGCTCTTTACTTTCTTATGGCTATTATAATTAAGTAAAAAAATACATTTGACTTTTGTTAAAATCGCACATTTTTTTATAAATACTTCCTCTTTCTAGCTGTATTTTAATTTGTTCTATTATATACATAAAGGTGCCCAGAATAATGATTAGAAAATTTTGATAATTGTTACTTCTGAGCAATTTAAAATTAGGATTTTTAAAAAAGATGTATTTATTTATTTTAGAGAGAGAGAGAGCATGTGCAAGTGGGGGGAGGGACAGAGAGAGAGAGAGAATCTCAAGCAGACTTCATGCTGAGTGTAGAGCCTGACTTGGGGCTTGATCCCAGGACCCTGTGCATGACCTAAGGTGAAATCAAGTCCGACGCTTTACCAACTGAGCCACCCAGGTGCCCCTAAAATGAGGATTTTTTAACAACTTTTTCACTTCTAGCATTTCTTCATAATTGTCAGGATTTTTAAATAAAAGAACAATTATTTACCCTTCTAACAAAACTTAGCATCAGACAAGAGCCAGTGGTGGAACTGAGTGAGACCACTGACCAGCCCCCATCTTTTCATGGTTCCTCCGGCCGAGTTACCTGACCGCTCTGTACGTGGCATCTAATGCTCTACATGTGTATGTCAGTCAAAAGCAACCCTCCCACACCATCCATCCTCTAGCCGTACTGCTCACTGGAGACCTCTGATGCTCTGGTGCTCCAGACCACGGGGAGACCGGTGAGTGAAGAACCATCTTGGAATGGAGGCCTCTTGGTTGTTGGGTCACCCCCACAATACTGTCCAGGTCCTCCTGCTGCACTGAGGGAAAACCTAAAGTCCTTTCCATGTCACACAGAGCCCCGTGATATCTGGCCACAACCACCTCACTGCCACTGATGACCTTGCCATACTGTTCCCTGTTCCTGAGTGCTCCACAAATATTCCCAGCGTAGGTCCTTTGCGCTTCCTTTGCCTTAGAATGTACCTTCCCCCTCCCCTGCCACCTCCACCCCCCACTTCACAGCATCTCCTCCAGATGTCACCTCACTATCCCAGTAATGCCTCCCTCATAATCCACCCTGAAGCCCTTTACCATTTATTATCACCTGAAACCAACCCAGGCATGCATTCCTTACTGGTTTGTGTATGTTTCCCCCACTCGGCTTCAGAAGACAAAGAACTGCCACTGGCTTGTTCCCTACTGAGTCCCCAGTGCCTAGAACTACTCCCGACATACAGCAATATATGTAGTGATATAGCATGCTACTAATCCTGGACTTCCATGCCAGGTTTTAGGATGAATACCTGGGATCCAATACACATAAATAAAAAAACCTGAGAAACAGGACTGGGTTCATGGGCAGGTGATCCATGCAGTTGCACATGTCCCCAAGTTCAGAAGTGCTCTGCATTTGAATTAATGTTCTGCTGTTGTTAATATAATGTATTAATGAGTCCTAATAGTTCTTGGAGAAAGGTCTTCTATTTCTACTGTGCATTGGTCCCCATGAATTCTGTAGCTGGTTCTGTGTGGAATGAACAAATAAAGGAATGAATGATACCATTAGGTCAATCACTTCAGGGTGTTCCTGCAAGGTGGGGAGGACACCTCCTACTCTGCCTGACTCATAGTTCACTGTAGGATCTCAACAAAGAGTGTGCAGAAAGCACAGCCAAGGGGGACTCTTCAAGACATACTCCCACCTAACACTCAACTCATCCACACAACTGATCACACCCAGTCTACACTTCTGCAGCATTAGACAACTTTGAATTTTTTTTAACTTCAAAGGCCCTTTATTTATACAATTTCCTCTGTTTGCAATGCCCACTCTGTTGTCTGCCTGGCTAGCTACTCATGACCATCAAGGGGAAGAAAGGGTATTTTCTACTCTAGAAAGCCTCCCACCTCCTGTAGTGGACCCTCCTCTGAACTCTCAAAACCTCTTCTTGCTTTTATCCTAGTGATGTTTACCCTGGGAGGCAGGGGCTGTCACTTCTTCCTTTCACAAATCTCTCCTGCTTTTCCATTCCCATCATGGACCCCTAGGTCCTGTCATTGACACCTAGGATCCAGAGCTGTCTGAGGTTTCATCTGACAGGACAGACACACAAGTCTTCCACATCTTCTTCTACCTCTGTGGAGCCCACAAAAGGTACTCAATAATTGTTTCCAAAATGACTGACTAACTCAGAGTTAGGGTTAGGATTTAGGGAATTTGTTTTCTTACCAAGTCTTCCCCATGAATATGCAGCAGGATCTTGGACAGTTCATTGCCCTGTCCCATGAACAGTTTTCTCTTCTGCAAAATGGGATGATGGAAGGGCCAGACTAGATATGCTCTCTCTTGTCTTCCCCCTTGTCTAGATCCAAGAGTTATAAATAATCCATTAAAATACCAGCAGAAGCCAGTATTTATTAGGCACATCTTGGGAACTGGCACTTTGAACAGCACCTCCCCAGGCCCTCACAACAAGCACATAAAGTAGATGACTACCCCAGCGTCTCAGAGGAGGAATGTGTGTGCCTTAGAGAATTTCAGTACCTCTTGCGCACTCTCGCACAATTTCTACATGATCACTCCAGGATGAGTACTTACCCACCATCCCAAATCCTGTGCCCCAAACCACTACAGAGTACTGCTCCATGCCTCCTGCCTCATCTTGTCTACAGTACCAGGACCCCAGCTGGTCCAAAAGTAGAAAGCCAGATCGAGTCAGGAATAGGGATTATTAGATTCTGCACATTTCTTGTGGTTTTCCACTGGCCACCCTCCAGTTAGTCGGGGTTGGAAAGCCGGACCTTCCCCTCCTCTGGCTGGCATGAGCTCCCCTTCAAACTCATGGAAGCCAAATGCAAGGGGCTTCTATAAATCACACCCACAGCACACAAAGCCTGCTGTTTGCACCCACCTGTGCCCACAGAAGAGATAGCCTTCCCCCAGAAGGTGGATCCCGAGTCCCCCCTCCATGAACGCAAGGCTGCCTCTCGGGAGCTGGAGCTGATGACAGGGGCTCTGGAGTGGCCGTCAGGAAGGCGATCATGTGACAGATCTCCGCGTAAGCTCCAGCCCTTTTTCCAAGCTCGCCCTCTGACAGTTATTACTGCCGCAATAAATTCTTCAGTAAAACAAACAGGCACACCATAAATTTATTAGTCTGGGCACTCTGTGTCACTTAACATAACAGCTAGTCTTAAACAGGTAACTACTGCGGTAAATAAACCAGTTTATTTAGGCACTGTCAGCCCTAAGTGTTCACAGGGGCCTGGAGAAATGGCATTGGCCTTTATAAGCATGATATATGCCTGCATAAATTACATTTGCCCACTCAGATATTTGATGGGAAGTTACCACCTGGGTAGAGTGTGTTACCTAGGACGAATCTGTGAACTTCCATATGTAAGAGAGAGTCCATAGAGAGAGAGTCCATATATAGGAGACATGGAATCAAATAAGTATATATGTAGGTAGGGTTTGTAGATGTGATCTCCGTGTGAACCAAACCAGTGCCCCAAATTCATGTACTATGGCAACACGGGTATAGTTGACAGAGATTTCTCTGCCAAGCTGTTTGCAGAGAACTAAATGGGAAACAGAGGTAGAAGCACAGAGAAAAGTAACATTACTGACTTTAGAAGCCATGTGCCTTGACCTCATCATCCTCATACCCTCCAATCTTTGTGCATCTCCAGATACCGAGCATAAGCAAATATAAATACTGGATCTCTGTGGCAGATTCTCAAGTGAGCTCTTTATAGGAAATGTTTATTGTCTCACATTTCTGGTGGCTGGAAGTCTGAAATCAAGGTACTGGCAGGGCCATGCTCCCACTGAGACTGGGGATAGAATTTTCTATCTGTTCCAGCTCCTGGTGGCAGCAGGCAGCCCTTGGCATTCCTTGGCTTGGGGCTGTTTCACTGCGGCCTCTGCTTCTGTCTTCATATGGTCTTCTTCTCTGTATCTGTGTCTTCTTTTATGTGAACACCAGTCATACTGGATCAAGGGCCCACCCTACTCTAGTATAACCTAATTTTAACTGTACTTACATCTGCAATGACCCCATCATCATACAAGGTCACATTCTGAGGTTCTGGGAAGGATATGAATTTTGGGGGATGCTGCCCAACCCAGTTCAGATACCTACCAGGCATCAAGGTGCTTTGAAACACATTTCATTTTACTTTTGCAGCATTTTGTTGGGTAAAAATACCTGTGCCCATTTTATAGATGAAGACATTAAGCTCAGGAGAGATCCAGTAACTTCCCGAACGGTGTCCCAGAGCTGATAATTGACGATGTCAGTGCTCCAGCACATCTGTGATATCAAAATCCTCATTTTCCCCAGGGCATTGAGAAATAATTATCTGGCCAGTGCTCAAACCACGTGAAGAGTCCTTTAGAGTCCTCTCTTTCTAAAAAAAAGCATCATGGATTCAAGCATACATGTGTATCTATGTGTTTGATGACATTCATCTCATTGGAAAACATAGTTCAAATTGTTTGAAGGCCAGTTGCAAAAGCTGAACGAGCCAGGGCCAGGAGAAGAAGACAGTAATATAATGGAACTGAAACTTTCTTCAGACCATATTTGGATTGAATTGCCTGTTACCCAGAGCCCTGAAAATAAATTCACCGATAAATAATTATTTCCTGCCCCACACATTACCAAATATGACTGTGCCCGGTCTAGCGCCCAAGGAGCCAACCCATTGTTCAAATGCCTGACCCCACCCCCCCTCACTTGGCTGCAAAAAATGTGGCTTCACTTTTCTGTGAATCCTAACACAAAAAATAGAATGGCACACAGTCAGCAAATGCTTCATGTTGGCTCACCGCTGGCCAGCCCTGGGATCAATTAGATAAATATGGAGCAATGGGGCTTCCTCCGAATATGGTCAGGAACACAGTCTCCTCAGGATCTGGTGATTCCAGCACCTTCTGCCCAGAGCCCTGCACTCACACGCTGTCCCCACTCAGAGCCACCCTTCTCCAAAGTTGTGACCATGGGAAGGCAGACTGTGAAAACTCTCCTGCATTTTGCTTTGGGGTAAATTCTAGGTGAGGATGAGGATGGTGTGTATCATCTGGCCCCACCCAGGGAGCCAAGGACAGCAGTAGCATACAATAAAAGACACGGGGTTTGGATACAAATCAGCCATGATTGGAAATGACTCCACTACCCATTGGCCATGTGACCTTAGACAAGCCCTTTTACCTCCTTGGTCTGTCCTTCCTTACATGAAGTGAATCGGACCGACTTAGGTATAGATTGAACAAGCTAACAGAAAAAAATCCTGGCCCATAGGAAGCTTACGTATTGGATCCCCTCACTCCCTTCTCCACAAATGGGGAAACCAAGGCAGACATTGGCCATTACAATATTGACTAGTAGAACTGAGACTGCACCCTAGATATCCATTACTGTCAAGGTTATCATGTGGAGGACTCCATAGGGGATGGTGCCTTAAAAAGGTGTATTTCTGGGGGGATGGGGGAGTCTGGTGGTGGGTATTAAGGAGGGCACCTATTGCATGGAGCACTGGGTGTGGTACATAAACAGTGAATCTTGGGATGCTGCATCAAAAACTAATGATGTATTTTATGGTGACTAACATAACACAATAAAAAAGAAAAAATTTTAAATTTTAATTTTAAAAAAAGGTGTATTTATGCCCCAGTGTCTATACTCTTGCAGGAGTTTTTATCCAAGATGCTGGAACTATCTGTTTGCATGTGCATCTGTCTCACTATGGTGACATGCACTCCTCGAGAACGTAGGGTATGTGTTGTTCACCTCAGAACATCAAGTGCCTCATAGGTGGTCTGGAACATTGAAGGGCTCTTCATAGCAATTCCACATCTCCTGCCATGGAGTGAGGCACTCTGGGAGCTATTGCTTCTCTACATGGGTTCCTTCCTCAGAAGATTGCAAGGTCCGTGTTGGCAGTGTCTAAGACTGGCTCAATCACATGCCCACGACCTAGTGCAATGTCTAGCACATAGTAGGTGGTCAATAAACCATTGCTGAAAAGAGGTTAGAACATTTTTAATGGGACACTGGAGGAAATAAAGGGGAGAGTACATTTGATTGCATAGAACACCTACATGTGCCAGACACCTTACATGGTGCCTTCCTTCCTATTCATCACACACACACACACACACACACACACACACAGCAGTTTTATTCCCATTTTTACAAATGAGCAAAACTGAGGTTGCAGTGAGCCAACTTGTCCAAGACCACACAGCCAGTGAATGCCAGAGCTCCCATGAAGCTCAAGTCTGTCTGCAAATCCGCTGCTACACCACATTGTTTCTTCAAAATCTGAAGAAAACATTGTCCACTTTGTCATTTTATCTAGAACCATCTGGAAGCCCCTCCCTGTTGACCTCCTACCATCCCTGGTGTTAGGGACCCACCGTGGGAGCCAGACCCACTATGGGAGCCAGCCCGACTGAACAGTGAACTGTGCTGGCTGCAGGTAGACGTGAAGGGCTGGACCTCCTGACCGACACACTTTAGCAACCCAGGACTTTATCATGCATGAGCCTGGGGTCATCAGATTTCACAGTCGTGGGGCGGTGGAGACCCATCACGCCAGCATGAGCTGAGACGAGCACATGTCCCCGTGGCCAGGCGCCACCAACCAGGGGATGGAATGCTGCTTGCGGTGGCCATGGTTTTTCTCAGGCATGTGGGAGGCCACTTCACAGCATGAAATCGAGCCCTCCACGTCTGCCTTGCTCACCGATGAGCCCCCTGGCAAGCAGGGGGGTACTATTGGACCGGAGTATTGGGAATTTTGGGAGAGGACCTGCACATCTCAGAGGCATGGACAACTTCTTCCTGAATTGAGGAAAAGGAGTAGCATCCAGAGAATCAAACAATGATTGAGTGCAGCTAACCCTAAATAAGATTCTGCTAGTGCCATTCAGTCCTCAGGGCAATGTCTTGGGAGCCATTTTGCAGATGGAAACACTGAGGCTTATTAGACATTAAGAAAAGGGAGAAATGATGGAGTGAAGTGCTTCTATTCCATTCCAATATTCTATTTGAGAGCAAGAATTTGAGCCAGAATTTGAATCTGGAGATTTCTTGAGTACATTAAGAAGATACAAGCCCTGGACAATGAGGAGCTATATGCCTATCTCTTCCTTTATAAGAAGTCCACCATGGCAAAAGTGTTCTCAGATGTGGATTGCTGATTTGAGTTCCCTTCCTTATCCATTCTAAGGGGTACTGGCAAACCTCATCTTGTGCACTGTTTTGTTCCCTTTGGGGCTAAATGGGTGGTGTTTTAAATGTGACATGTATTTGTCCATCTGCAGATTTTGATTCCAGGCTTTGGTGTCTGCAAAGCACATGGCCGTACATGGGATCCCATTTTTGTGAAGTTGAGCCACACCCAACTAATGGTGAGGAAAGAAGCCTTCAAGAGCCAGGGCAACTGCCCACCACAGGCGAGCCACAGAGGGCAGACTCAGCACTGCCCCCTCCAAGTGCTTTGCACCAAGTGATGTGCATTGTGTGGCCCACGGAAGCCCTTCAGAGAATCCCCTGAGGTCTGCGGTCTCCAATCCCTCCATGTGTCCCCTTCCAGATTCCTCTACAGACACAACTTGAGCAGACTGGACCCCCCACACCTCATCTCCAACACACTGGACACATCAGCCTGACATGTCTTTCCAATTAGGCCAGTCCTGAGCTGCAGAGAAACAGGAAACCACTTGCAACCTCAGACCCAACCAGACGCAGGAAACCGGGCAGAGACAGGGGCGGCCCCAGCAGCGGCATCATCCCTGAGCCAGGGCACGATGCAGCCAGCCTCTGCCTGCCAGATACTGCCCACCCCTCCTGCTGCAGGCCAAGGGCCTTGCCTAAGGAACAGAGATGGAAGAGCATGTCCCACCACTTTGTAGCTGTGAAATCTTGAGCAGATTTCTCTGACTCTCCAAAGCTCCTGAGAGACCCCTGCATTAGCCAGAACCCCTGCCTTAAAGGACACACACCATGAGATGATATTTGCAAAACCTCAGCACAGCACCAGGCACACAGGAAGTACTCATTCAGGCCAAGAAATGGGCAAGCCCTTTACACAAGTCATCCCATTGGTGCCTTGCAGCTGCACTGGGAGGTGAGTGTTTGGAGTCCCATTTGACAGATGGGAAAACTGAGTCAGGGTCTGTGTAAACTGCAGTGGAGAAGCGTGTGGTTCAGAATTCCCAAAGGGACACAACCTCCAATTCCAGCCCTGCCATTTGTTAGTTTAGGACTGACTATGTGACTGTCCAGTCCACACCTGCCTCTGTGTTGGAACACATCATCTCCAAGTCCAATCTTCCATCTTGCAGATGGTGTCTGCAGCTCCACTGTATCACAGAGGCATCTGAGGTCCAGAGAGCTTACCTCATATGCCTGAAGTCCCACCCCAGAGTGATGGAGCTGACATTTAGCTTTGCGGCAGATCTCTGCTGCTTTCCAAGCCTCGCGCCTCCAGTTAACACATCCAATAATCTCTCTGTGCAGGCGCTGGCAGAGGACCGAGTAACTGCACTTTGGAACATTTATACAGAACTAAAGCAAAATGTTAGTGTAGCTGGGGTCTGCACTGAATCAGCAACTCCCACGACAGATGGCTTAACACCCCACCAAGCCTCACGAGCCTCCCTTTGCCCCTGAAGGGCCAGGTGTTGTTCCGTCAAGATCCACATAAAGCCATTCACGTGTCCCAGCCCAAGACTCAAAAGTTGGCAGTTCCTCAAAAAATTAAACATGGAATTGCCTTATGATCCAGCCATTCCACTTTTAGGTAAACAACTGAAAGAACTAAAAGTGGGTACTTAGGCCATTTGTACACCTATGTTCATACCAGCACTACTCACAACAGCCAAAACTTGGGAACAACCTTAGTGCCTCGGAGGGATGAATGGATAAGCAAAGTGTGGTATGACCATACAGTGGAATATTATTCAGCCCTAAGCAAGGAAGGATATTCAGACACATGTTCCAACATGAATGAACCTTGAGGACATGATGCTGAGTGAAACAAGACAGTCCCTCAAAGACAAATAATATTATATAATCCCACTTATGTGAGATACCTAAAATTGGCAAATTCATGGACATAGAAAGTAGAATAAAGGTTAGCAGGGGCTGGGAGAGAGGGGGGCAGGGAGTTAGTGTTTAATGGGGACAGGGATTCTTCTTGAAATCATGAATTTCTAGAAATGGATGGCAGTAAACTTTGCCCAACCTTGTCAATATACTTAATGCCAGTGAACTGTACACCTGAAAAGGGTCAAACGATAAATTGTATGTATATTTTACCACGGTAAAAAAAAGAAAAGAAAAAATTTAGCTAAATGCATTCAATGGGGATCCTCCTCCCCAAAATTCAGTTCAGTAACTGCATGATTTGACTGAGATTCCCCCCAGATGTGGAGCAAACAGAAGGCAGGTGGTTTTTCTCATGGGGATCCTTCAGTAAAGCCCTGTGATTTGGGGCCAAGCACCCTTCACCTCAGCAAGCACCCAGCATACCCCTTCCCACCAGGCACTGTCCACATGGATGGGTGTGGGAAGGCCACACGGGAATCAGGGTGCAAAGAAATGGGGCCATTTTTAGTAGGAGAAATGAACTTTCCAACAAAGAGAGACAGGGTGTTTCAGATCTTCTCAGAAGGTGGGGGGAAGGGTTAACGAGAAAAAGAAAGATCAATGTTTCTCCCTGAAATTTTACAGTCACAGATTTTAATGCAAAGAAGCTGTTGAGCATGAGCTGTGAATCTTTGATGAAAACTAATACAGCAAGTCAAATGCCTTCCACATTGTCTGTGCTCCCAGGGAGTACCCCAGCCCTCTGAAAAAGGCTTGTTCGCTGCTCAGAGAAGGACTTTATAGGCCAGGGCTCACACTCCCCTAGCTCCTTTATTTTAACTAACATATTTTTCTTTTATTTGGGGGGGGATTTCTACTAAAATAAAGTAAAATAAAAAGACCACCAAATAACAAAAAGTACCTAACCTGGTGTGTTTAAACGCTGATGAGAAATAAACTCTTCCTAAGTGAAGAACAATGCTCAGAACATAGGACATCAGCCTCTCCCTGCACCCCTCCTTTGCTTGTAGGAGGTCATTTGCAAACTCAGAGTGTGTGTGTCCATGGGCACATATTACAGCTTTCAGCCAGTTGGATTCTGGCTACGTTTCAAATTGCTATAAAATGCATTTAATGAAATTTAGGTCTTCGGCATTTCATTTAGTAATTGTGTGTGTGTGCGTGTGTGTGTGCATGTGTGCATGTTTGTGTGTGTGTGCACGTGCATGTGCGTGTGTGTGTGTGTGTGTGTGTGTGTGTGGCCACCCCACCAGCACATTGGCCAGGCTTTCACATTCAAGATCCATGTCTTTTCCACAGCTGGAAGGAACCAGAGCTCTCTAGTTCAGTATATGTTTCCGGAGGGAAGCCAAGCCCCTGAGAGTTTATTAACTTGTCTAAGGTCATTTACAGAGCCTTCCTGCCTCCACATCCAGTGCTCCTGGCCCCACACACCAAGCCTCTGCTCAGAGAGTGACTTGAACCTGGAAATTAGGCCCAGTGAGCTGCCCACAGATCCAGAAAGGCTTCTGAATATTTGTCTACAATACTACACTGTTTAAGTGGAGGCATTCGAAACAGCAATTGTATCCCTCAAACTGTATCTTCTAGAAATAAGTCAGCACCTCAATATGGCATTTGTTATAAAGCAAGGATTGTTTCACTCACTATTCTGCTCATAATTGTTTCTTGGACATCCATTAATTTTTGAATCATGATACGCCCTCCATTGTTTCTAACTAGGGTCCTGCTCTGAGTCTTCCACACCCTATCATCATTGCATAATTTTTCTGCCATTATTTTCTTTTTTAAAAAAATCAATAAATTGTTTATGATTCTCTAATTGAGACCACATGCCTACAGTGTAGAAATTCAACATTTACCTTAAACAGTAAATCTGTTCTGTCAGATATGATGATGTGGGAATTGTCCAGAAACGATAACGATCTTGTTCCAGGCACAGGCATGTACACACCTCACACACACACACACACACACGTACACACGCATGCACACACGCATGCACACACATGTACATACACATGTGTGCGTGTACACATACACGTGTACACACATGCATGTGAGCACATGCACACACGTACACACACATGTACACACATGTATGCACACGTACACACATGTACACACATACACACACCCACACCCCAGAAGTTAAAACCAAAGTTTCAGAGAGAAGACATCCAGGACACTGGGGTTTTATCAGGCTCCCTGTGGGACACCATGTACAGCTCACACTGCCGCACGGACATCCGTCTTGTTCAACGCAAGTTATCTGGGTGTGGAATCCTACCTAAGGGCCATTGGTGTGGTGGGAAGGGGATTGAATGAGGAGTCAGGGAATCCAGGTTCTAGCCCACATCTTCCAGTAACAACCGTTTTGTGGCCATTTCTGTAGCCATGTCAGGTGACACATATATACATATATTTCCAAGAGCTCCCACAGCCCCATTTTACAGGGCACAAACTGAGTTTGAGGCAGCGCCCAGGGTTAGCAGCTGGGTGGCCGCTGCCATCAGCCTCCTCCATACCCCTTGCCATCCTTGATGTTGGTAGGCCTGAGGGAAATATTTTAGCATCTCTGACCCTCAGTTTCTTCATTTGTAAAATGGGAAGGTTGGACAAAAATAATTGTAAAAGTCCTTTCCAGCTCAGAACTGTAATGTGCTGCTTTGGGTCACAGCATCACCACCTAAAGTGGCTACATTGCAATCACTCTGCATCTCAATGGGTCTTTCTGAACAGGGTCTAAGGAATCTCAGTTCACAGGAAGCCCATGGCCCTTGATTAACAACCAGGCTGTGGTCGATGGACCACAAAGACGGCCCCAACTTCTCCCCTACCCGTATCTACAACATTTGCACTGTGACCTTGCAACCCCTCCCACTTCCCACCCTTGACTCTGGGCTGGCTGAGAGGACCTTCAAGTTCTCCATGTGGCCAGCTGGGATTTCTCACATGTCTTCTCCTCCCCAGAGAACAAGGTCTGTGGCTCCTTGACCTCTGTCTGCCCCCAAATAATGCCAGATCCTGGCTGCATGCCGCCTGCCGCCTGCCTTATTGCATCACTCTGAGGTGAGGATCTCTCCCTGAGACGAAATCCCATTCTCAGAGTTGCCACCCAAGGCTCCCTCCTCTGGCCTCTGATGTGGGTCAGAAAACTTCCAGAAAGCCCCTTCTGAGGGGAAGAACATGATCTTTGCTTCACCTTCAGCAATCTAAAGAGTTCCTTAGACTGTGCTCACATGACAGTCTCATCGAACCTTTCCACCATCCTCCTGGAGGTCTAGAGACTTCTCCTTAAACAGGGCACCTAGAGCTGCATGCAACTCACAGGAGAAATCTGACGTAAGCCAGGCATACAAGCCTATCACCTCCCTCATTCTTAGAATCATACTTCTGTTCATGCAGCTAAACTGCATTATCCGTCTTGACATCCAAGCAGGTAGCATGGGATTTGGTAAAGCCCATGCATCAAACACCTTCAAGGTCCCAAGGAAAAATGCTGAATATGATATTTCTCCCCCTTCCTCATCTTGGAAAGTTGTTTTCTTCTAGACTCCAGATCAGAAACTTACTTCCCTCCTGTTTAAGAGAAGATAGCCCCATTTTACAAAGTGATCCTAAGGTTTGGAGCCACAGACCCAGACTCATGTCAAGACTCCAACCTTCATCGCTGGATGCATGTGGGTGAGGTAGGTTCTTGTCCACACTGAGCCTCTGTTTCATAATCTAGAAAGTAAGGGCAGCAGTGCCCACTCTCTTTCCAGCAGCTGTGCAGAAGCATTCTACCGAGAAGAGAAAAGTCTGACCCATATGGCTCCAAATAAATAGAGGCTATTATGAATAACAGTACTAATAATTATGAGAATGGAAACAGTCAAATCACAGTGTATTTCATGATGCCTCCAAATTCTGATGAATGGGGATCATTTAGATCTTCATCACACTGCCCAGGATATCTTCACAGCCAGCTTCTCGTCCACCACAAATTCTACAACGCTGTCAACATTTTCAAGTGACTTATTAAAAGAACCTTTGAATCAGACAAGGAGGACTTTATTGCATCTACGAACCAGCATCTGTCATGGATAGTTTTTGAGATCATTTTTTTATCTCCCTAATTTTACCATCACGGTGCCCATATTTCTCCATCATGGCTGCATAATTAAAAATCAAAGTAAAATATTTAGCTCTTAAATTCCTTAAGGCTGTCACTTTATTTTCTGCTTCTATCCCTGGAGCATCGTTCATCTTCCTACTCAGCTCCCCCACCAGCAACTTCAAACAAGTGCAATCTTTCCATTACCTCCTCCTCCCCAAATCTCAACTTGACACCCTCTGCTTGGCCTGCCCTCTTTGTTGGAATATGTTCAATTCCTATTGTCTGGAAGATAGGGAATTTTTTAAAGTTGCTTTGTTAATAAAATGCCTCAGTTTAAAAAGTTTGTTCAGCAGCGTGTGTCTCTTAATATGTGTCAACTTCTGTTTGGATCAATTGATGTGGGATGCTATATTAATTATTCATTTTTGCAGAATGGAAATTAATTATTGTGCATGAGATTCTAAACACATATGGCAACAGTGCCGGCTGGGCTGGCCCCCCTGCCAGGATTTCAGAGACTCAGATTCAGAGGTAATATGTTGTTTTGCAAAGCCAAGACCTCCTAAGGATTCCAAGATAGAAGAACTGAAAAACTGACATGTTTCTGTACGTGGTCCAAATCCTGCCCTCCTTGAATGCACCCCTGACTTCCCTGCCATGTCTTCCAGAATCCGAGCTGCTAAGGAGAAGTATCTGAGTCTCTCGTTATAGCTACAACCACCTAAAACCTTGGGTCTTTGTCCATACCTCCAAATCTGTGTTTCTGCAGTGGGCGGTACTGCCAACCTCTTTGTCCTGAATCCTTCCAAATGCATCCTCCTGGAGAGGATGACTAGGTCTGGAGTGTTCCCTTTGCATTCCATCCTACCTCTGTCATTTTGTTTATCACATTGTAATGGGATTGTTTTTCTGTTCAACCATCTCAGCATTTGCTGAGAACTTTGTGGGTAGGAATTACATCTCATTCTGTCTTGCGGCTCCTCATACCCACTGAAGATGGGTAGCTTATTAGATTGAGTTGGACTTATTAGTTTCATGCTAGAGAGAATGGGGGAGCTCACAGAGGTACCTGAGGAAAATGAAGAAGGGCAAGTGCCAGACATGGTGGTAATAAATGATAATAGCCATGGCTGTCCGCTGTTGATGACTGGTATGGGCCAAGCATCATGCCACACATGTCACATGGATTCTCTCTGAAGATCCTCAACAATCCTACCAAAGAGGATCTCATCATCCTAGCACATGTCAGAAATGTGAGGCACCAAGAAGGTGAGCGATCTGCCAAAGATCTCATGTCCACTGGCAGGCGCGAGCTTTGGTCCCTTAGACGATGAGCTCAGGCTCCTCATTTCCTCTAGTGTGGCCTCTCTCTGGGCACCCAGCCCGCAGCACCTCAGGAAACCTCCCCATCCCCTACCTCTGTGAGCACTTGGAAGGTGTCGGGGAACGCATCTCAGAAGATGCTGATGACTGAGCAGGTGTTGTCCAGGCAGAGCGATCCCCCCAAAATGCCAAAAAGATGTCATACAGCTCAGAGCAGGGTTCCTGAGCCTGTCCTGAGTTTGAGTCCTTATGCTGCCACTTCCCAGCTGCATCATCTTAGTCTCCCTGTGCCAGTGTCCTCTCTATAAAACAGAGATAATAATAATTCTTACTTTTGTGGGGTTGTTGTAAAAATGAAATGACCAAATACTCAGAAGCACTTAGAACAATGTCTGGTTCACAGGAGTGAATAGATGTTTCCCAACAGGGCTCTAATTCTAGGTGGCCGGAAAGTAAGGAGCCAGAGGAAGCCAAGCTGCACGCCATTCTGGAGAAAGAGCAGATACCTGGTTTTGGTGAGGGGTGATGCTGGGGGCACAGGCTGACAAGAAAGGGAGCTGAGAAGGAGATCCAGGGTGGATGTCAAAGGGCCCCCTGTTCCAAGGCTAAGAGTATGAGCAAAGGCATGTTCTTAGCAAGGGATCAGCAGGAAGCATGATACACTCTAACCTGAGGCATTATGTCTCTCAGACACACACCTTTAGTTCTTTTTTATTTTTTGCACACCTTTAGTTCTTGCTTGGTGGTAATTTTCACTGTCCAGTTTTAATCTTCACCTCTGTGTACGCACAGACAGAACCTAATCCTCTTTAAAAATGGTGATGTCTTTATCATCAGATAATCCCACATCTCCCCCCAGAAGCTGTTTATTTCTGAGATGACCCAGATGTCGCCCTCATTCTCATAGACTTGGAGTCAAGGCTCTTCTCTGCCCTTGTTTGCCTCTCCTCCTTCCCCCCTCCCTCCTCTCCTTCCCCCCTCCCTCCCCTCCTTCCC
>LNAC01000192.1:376373-599177 GCA_002007465.1 Ailurus styani
TCTCCTAGACCTTCCCCCTCCCTCTCCCCTTCCCCCCCTTCCTCCTCCCTCCCTTCCTCCCTCTCCTTCTCTGACTCTTGGTTACCTCCCACCACCATGAAGCATCAGTTTTCCTCCTTCTCTCTTAAGATATGAACATGGGGAGGGTAAAAGAGCTGTTCTCAACAAAGGTTATCTTTATCAAGAGAAAATATATGATAGAAATGATAAAATCAGCTCGATAGAAGGAGGAAGAGGGTAGCCATGCGAGTTCATTTGGTTGATTTAGTACCAAAGTTGGACCAGGGTTTCCTGATGGCCGTGACAAAAAAGAAAATGCAGTAGTTGACACCTCATATTATCAGACTGGAGGAAACATGGCAGCTTGTCAGTATTTGTATGTGGGAAGCTATGGGGAGGTAGGAGACCAAAAAGTTCCAGACACTAAATCATGAAAGATATTGTGTATGTAGAGGCATTGGGTAACGAGTTACACAATGTGGCTTCAGAAGATCTCTTTTTATGAACTCTTTTATTTGGGAGTAATTTTAGATTCACAGGAAGTTAACAAAAAGAGCACAGACAACCTCCATATGCTCCTACCCAGTTCCCCCGCTGTCAACATCGTACATCGTTACGGTGTATTTGTCACAACTAAGAAACCAACATCAGTGCATTAATATTTAGTAGTTCCACATTTTACCTAGATTTTGCCAGCTTCCCCATTAATGTCCTGTAACTGACCCAGGGTACTGGTCCCACATCTCCCTAGTCTCCTCTGGTCTGCTGGTTTCTCAGCATGTCCTTGTCTTTGACAACCTTGACATTCTTGAAGAGTACTGACCAAGTACCTTGTAGGACTTCCCCTATTGGATGTGTCTGATGTTTTTCTCATAATTTGACTGGGATGTTGGAGTTTGGGAAATAATGCCACAACAATTAAGTGTCTTTCTTATCACATCAGACATTCCAAAAGCAGAAAATCCATCAATTCGTCCTTTTATTTATTTATTTTGAGATTTTTTTTTTAATTTTTCAGTAATCCCTACACCCAATGTGGGGCTTGAACTTATAACCCCAAGACCAAGAGTCACATGTTCCACCAACCGAGCCAGCCAGGTGCCCCAGTTTATTATTTATTTATTTATTTATTTATTTATTTATTTATTTATTTATTTATTCTTTCTCAAGACACCATGAGGCTTTTTTTGTGGCTGGAAGGCTCTGATGCTAGTGAAACATTTGTTTGACTTGTTTCTGATACGGGGAGATCAAATCCATTTCTCCAGTGACAAGGGTATACATTTTACCAGGACTCTGATTAATGAACTTTGTAACACTTTGACTTTTACAAACAAAAGCTTCCTCCTCAATGTTCAGGAAATATACAAAATTGTAAGACTGAAATTATCCGTGCTTTCAGAGATACTCAACTTCCGTTGGCCTAACGTCGTATGTGGCAAACAAAAAGTTGGCAAACTTTTTAAATGGATGACCAATGGTCCATTGAAGATAATTTGTGTTTTTTAAATGAGAAAACATGGTTTCAACGGTCACTGACTAAGAATTGGCCATGGTTCTATTTTTAACACCATCTGATAAATTCTTTTTTTCAAAGTTTAAGAGCAATCTTCCTCCAGAAGATCACACCTCTACATTTTAGATCATTCAGAGTCTGCTCAGTAGAAAGGCATGGGGAGATTGCTTACACTTCTTAATGGTAAGACTGGGTACATGCAGGAGTCCTTCTGTTGCAGTTCTTGACCACATCAGCTTGTGACAGGGTTGAAGGTGAAATTCCTAAAAAAATGGAACACCCTCCTCCTAGTGTTTAAGGTAAAAGCTGATGATTCCCAAAAGTAGTTGATTTCATTGCCATTAAAGATAATGACATACGTTAGGCCAACGGAAGTTGAGTATCTCTGAAAGCACGGATAATTTCAGTCTTACAATTTTGTATATTTCCTGAACATTGAGGAGGAAACTTTTGTTTGTAAAAGTCAAAGTGTTACAAAGTTCATTAATCAGAGTCCTGGTGAAATGCATGCCCTTGTCACTGGAAAAAGGGATTCGATCTCCTGTATCAGAAACAAGTCAAACAAATGTTTCACTAGCATCAGAGCCTTCCAGCTGCAAAAAAGCCTGAGACTAAGCAAACAACGACCAAAAGATATTGCCCAATTGTCAGGGTGAAGTGGGTTGGGGATATTCAAAGGAACTTCTAGGCTTTGATTCCTGTCCACATCCCATTTTTAGAGTCTTGCCAGGATTATGTTGTTGGCAAGTAAGACATACTCTGGAAACATCCTTGGCGGCACTCTTAAAATTACCCAGCCAATGACAATTCACTATCAGGGCCAATTTAGGTGTGTTGTTAGGGGTAGAATAATGAAGCATTTTTCCTCAACTCCAAAAGATGTCGTACGACCAGACCATGGTTTTTAGAGCACCACCAATATCTTCAGTCAATATGCATTCTGACCTCCCCAGCATTTTTCTCTAAATCAGGGGCTTATCTTTGACAATGAAAGCTGGCCTCTTTGAGTCCCTTCAAGGCTTTTCCTCTTTGAGTGGTATGGGAAAGCAAATTATGCTTTTGTCAAATGTAGATTTCTCTTGAAACAACCAATATTCACTTTTTATTTTATTTCTATTTTATCAGAAGTGTCCCGATTTCAAGGGATGCCTGGGTGGCTCAGTCAGTTAAGCGTCTGCCTTCAGCTTGGGTCGTGTTCCCAGGGTCCTGAGATCAAGTCCTACATTAGGCTCCTTGTTCAGTGGAGAGCTTGCTTCTCCCTCTGCCTGCTGCTCCCCCTGCTTGTGCTCTCTCTCTCTCTCTCTCTCTCTCTCTCTCTCTCTCTGACAAATAAAGAAATAAAATTTTAAAAAGTGTTTCAATCTGATCAATCTTTTACAGTCAAGAAATAATCCCTCAGTTTTTTTTCCTTAAACTTGTTAGACACCCTCATCCCATCTTTCTGTCCCTGTTTTTTCCCCCTGTCCTGTTTTTGTCTTTTGTTCTGTTTATTTTTAATAAATACAAAAATTTATCTTTTCTCTGGTTAATTTTTATATCCTTGGGTCCACCAAGTTGCTCTAATCTATCTATGTCTTCCTGAATTCTTTCAGTCAGTATTTTAACTTTCTCTCCAACTCTGGTGTCCTTCCCAAATTACCCCTTGTTCTTGCTCCCTTGGGTGATAAAATTACTGAAGAACACAGCTCTAAGGACTGAGCAGACCAGAATGAGACGAGGCTCAAAGAAAGATCTAGAACTTTGAACTTTGTTTTGGACCCGCTGATGGCCAGAAGATATGGTAGAAAGGCAATATCTTTTCCATTTAACATCCTTTGCTTTTCTTGAGTTTGTTTCCCTTGGCTGCCCCAAATGGTACATCCCAGCGCCAAACATCAGTAACAAGGGCTAGAGGCAGAAGTGCATAATTATCGACAAATACCTGAAATCATTTTTCTTAGCCTTAGTGTTTTGAGTTAATTTGCACCTGAATTTCTAGTTTTGAAGAATAACATTCATCCTACAAACATTTACTGAATAACTGCTTTGGGTCCGATTTGCCTTTTTTTCTTTAATCAATTCACAACTTAGAAACATCTTTAGCTGGGAAAGTGAGAGAAGACCTTCAGCCTCAGGGAGTTGGATAATGATGGACCCAGAAGTGAGGGACTGGGTGTATCTCCAATGCCATCCTCCATTCACGGGGAGTTATCTGGAAATTCTTGTCCATTCACTTAGAGAAGGAATGACCAGATGATATCTGAGACATTTTTTATCTCTAGCAGTCTAAGTAGGGAGGATTTGTGGAAAGAGAGTGAGAGAGAGAGCACAGTGCTAACAGTAGGCTAGGACCTTTGTTTGTTACCTGTTTTATTCTCCAAATTGCTAAATTACCATGAGTTGGAAACTGACATCCAGATTTCACAGGTAAGGAGACTGTGGTCAAGAGGTGTGCTGTGGCAGTTTCACCATTAGAATAGGACAGAGCCAGAATTTGAATGCAAGTTTATGACTTTAATGTCCACAGTATTCCTTCCACTCCACAAATATTTTTTTCTTGCTCATTTTCATGCTATCTTCCTTAGATTCCATTTAGTGAAAAATGTACTCAGGTGTCAGAGAGCTGAAAGCATTTCTGAAAGCTGGTTCCATTATAAAATTACTGAAAAAGGTGTCATATCTACTCCTCTGAAAATCCAA
Organism: Ailurus styani; assembly: GCA_002007465.1. Taxonomy (NCBI): domain Eukaryota; kingdom Metazoa; phylum Chordata; class Mammalia; order Carnivora; family Ailuridae; genus Ailurus; species Ailurus styani. The sequence goes on from LNAC01000192.1 coordinate 380,569, forward strand.
CTGCTTCTCTAGCACTTTCTTCCTAAAGGGGAAAATGTAAAGATCCTGGAAAGAGGTGTGCCTTGGCAGATCCAGAGCCGTGGATTTACAGGCTCAAAGACTATGGCCAAGGGCATCAGTCACTTGACCTGTTTCACACATCTTCACTGGGGAGCAATGGAGTTAGGGATTTGACACTGAGGAAACCACTGCTAAGATAGTCTACTTATTAAATATGACACATGGAAAAAGAAGTGCCATGCTGAGCCTGGCACTGATGTGAATGCCGAATGATTTCTCAGGCATGGTCTCCAAATTTGATAGGCTTAAATGTAGAAAGATTGGGGAAGAGAAAAATCATGGAAGGAGCACAAGAAATGGTAATATCACCTGGATGATTTTTTTTTTTTCTGAAAGCTCCTGGCGAACACAACTTTCTCAAAGGATGGTATTGGACACACGGGTATTACAGCTGTAATTGACGTATTGAGGGGCTGCAATGTGCTGGCACTGGTCTCACTGTGTTGGAGGCATTCTCTCTGCTCTCCATTAAAAACTCTCTTCATGAAGAAGGCAATATTTCCCTAGCTTAAAGATGCAAAGACAGAAGCTCAGAGATTAAATAGCTTGTCCAAGTTACACAAATAATAAGTGGTGTTAAAGTTACATTTGGGAGGCACCCAGGTGGCTCAGTCTGTTAAGCATCTGCCTTCAGCTCAGGTCATGATCCTGGGGTCCTGGGATCAACCCGAAGTCAGGTTCCCTGCTCAGCAGGGAGTCTGCTTCTCCTTCTGCCCCTTCCCCCATTCATGCTCTCTCGCTCCTGCTCTCTCTCATATAAATAAATAAAATCTTTTTAAAAATAAAAAATAAGTAAAATAAAATTATATTCAGATACTGAATGCATGATATTTCCACTGGTCATTGTGAGGGCTGTGTTGCCCAAGTGATATGAAGAAAGGTGTTCTGATTCATAGGGAGCATGTGTACACACACACACACACACACTGTAAACTTCCAAGGTATTTATGATTAAAAATGTTAAAGAACCATCAACATTACCTCTTAAACATAAGTATAAGAATTTACCACCAATGTACCAGAGAAATGCATCAACAATGTACTTCATTGAGAGGGAAAAGTAGACAGCAGTGAGGTCAGACGTGCAAGAAGAAATGTGCACAAGACTGGAAACAGAACCGCAAATTCAAACACCAATTGCATCCAACAGGAGCAAGGCTAATTTATAGAACTAAAACCAAAGAACTAAATTTCCAGAAAACAGGAGAGTATGGTAACCTCTCCCCACCTGGAGCTGTTACCTTCCTGAATCTCCTCCTGGTAGCAAGATTCAAAGTTGAGAGGCCGGAGATTTTACAGGGAAGCAACAGCACTCTCCAAAGTTAGTCATGAGTTGCAGAAAAGCTTCCTATGTATCTTTGTGCCTCCTGAAACAAAATGCATTCCATAGATGAGGACAACATTTAATACAGAAACAGCAGTAAAGCTTTCATGACTGAAAGCAGTAACAACTGATACTTTCTGAGTAATCTCATGCAGCGGAAGCCCTGTGAAGGCAGCAGAGACTTTGTCTTGTTCACTGTGTCCCAGCTCCTAGCAGAGACCTAGCCAAGCTCATGCTGGGGAGATATTTGCGCGTTAATCTATGTACACTATTTATCAATGTCGGACCCTCCGGAGGAGACACATACGTCCCTAGAGTGTTCTGTGTGGAAGTTCACCCTGGTCCAACACGTTGGCACTGCCCTTGACTCACTAACTCAAATAAAGTCATGTTTCCTTTTAAACCAATTCATCTGGCAAGAAAAATCATTCAGGTGCCAAGGGAGGAGTGACTCACATAGCTCCTCCACTGGAAAATAGAAGGATGTGTTTGTGTTCTCTGTCCAACAGATAGTGAAGAGCTGTGAGTATTTCTCCCTTCTCCTGTTTTTCTATATGAATACCTACTGACCTCCTGGTGACCGGAACGGTGCCCACGAGCATGGGGGAAAGGCCCAAAGACCAGCCTGTTTGACACTGTAGTTCGTGAGTCTGGGGAAACTTGCTCCCTGAGATTTCCACCCCCTGTGCCATGGCCCGTCCACTCAAGATGTCGAGTGTCCTCCACTGGTCTGGACAGGGATGGCCTTGTGGGGTGCATGTGGCATGCACAGGTGGACAGGGCCCGTGCTCAGAAGAGTCCCACATTTGGTTTAATGTTCTTCATTTTTGAGCAGGTTCCCTTACCTTTACACTGTTAGCTGGGCTCGGCAAATGATGCAGCAGGTCCTATCCCTGTCGCTATCCTTGGCACTTCTGTTCCAAAGACAGAACAGGCACAGTGGCTTCTCTCAAAGATCCCACCGTCCAGTCTGTGACTCCAACACATGAACTGATAGGACAGAAAGTGCAGTTGAACTCTCCCCCTGCCATTCCCCTCAATTGGTCCTACAGATGCTACTTCCTTGATGTCCCTCCTCACCCCCTCCCCACGGTCACTGATTCAGGTCAGATGTCCTCACAGCAGGAAGGCCAGACCGTCTTCCTAAGTGTGTCAGCTCATTTCCAGGTCCACCTGCTGACAGCTACCCCAATCAAGCACGTGCTCTTGGCTTTCTTGGCCTCATGCATGGGGTCCCCTCTGTTTGGATTAGCCCCTCCACCCCCACAGCCACATCCCTCCACCATCAGCCGGCTACACTTTGGGGCCTTCAGGAGCCAGCTCAATGGCCCATTTCCTCTAGGACGCCTTCCCGGACTCCCACGGTCTGCTGAAATTGTCCCTTTCTGGTCTCCCACCAAGCCCCCTGCTTTCCCTGGGTTCACTGCACTTCCATTTCCTACACTAGCACTTGGGGCATGTACCTGTCCTCCCCACCTGATTCTGAGCTTCTGCGAATGGGGACTGTGTCTTCTCTTGTGTGAACCGTGGTGCCCAGCTGGGAGGCTGGAAATGCAGGGAGCTCAGTCATCGTGGAGTGAAGGAGCAGACAGGACTCTGGCAAGCCCTGGAGTATGCCCATAACAAGAGAGAGAACCACACAGGGATGCACTTGGCTTTGAAGTCTGGTTATTAGCTAACCTCTACTTGCCCCAGAAGGGGAACGATCGTTGCAGACCTTCCTGCATCTCTTAGCATCACAATTTCCCTGCCTGCACCTTGGAGTCCATGTCTCCACACCTTTCCCATCTTGGAGTCCATGTCTCCACACCCTTCCCATCTTGGAGTCCATGACTCCACACCCTTCCCATCCTGGAGTCCATGACTCCACACCTTTCCCATCTTGGAGTCCATGACTCCACACCCTTCCCATCTTGGAGTCCATGTCTCCACACCTTTCCCATCCTGGAGTCCATGACTCCACACCCTTCCCATCTTGGAGTCCATGTCTCCACACCTTTCCCATCCTGGAGTCCATGACTCCACAGCCTTCCCATCTTGGAGTCCATGACTCCACACCCTTCCCATCCTGGAGTCCATGACTCCACACCTTTCCCATCTTGGAGTCCATGACTCCACACCCTTCCCATCTTGGAGTCCATGTCTCCACACCTTTCCCATCCTGGAGTCCATGACTCCACACCCTTCCCATCTTGGAGTCCATGTCTCCACACCTTTCCCATCCTGGAGTCCATGACTCCACAGCCTTCCCATCTTGGAGTCCATGACTCCACACCCTTCCCATCCTGGAGTCCATGACTCCACACCTTTCCCATCTTGGAGTCCATGACTCCACACCCTTCCCATCTTGGAGTCCATGTCTCCACACCTTTCCCATCCTGGAGTCCATGACTCCACACCCTTCCCATCTTGGAGTCCATGTCTCCACACCTTTCCCATCCTGGAGTCCATGACTCCACAGCCTTCCCATCCTGGAGTCCACATCTCCTCACCCTTCCTCGCACTGCTGCCTGTGAGCCCCGACACTTCACCGCCATCTTGGCCACACGCAGGCCCTTTGGCCTTGTTTCTCCCCAAAGGGAAGCTGGCTCCTGAAGCAGGGACCTCCTCTGTCTTCTGTGTAACCCAACGTACACTTTGAAAGCTCTCAGAAATGCCATTAATTATAATAACAGTGACACTTTGTACTTTTATAGCCTCTTTCATCGGAAGATCTCTGAGTACTTAAAAAATATTATCTCATTAATCCTCACAACACCCTCGTGAGACAGCTGGCAGGTAAGCTGATCCCAGTTTATCAGGAAGGGGAATGAAGACAGAAAGATGCCGCTCAGGGAAGGGACCAGATCAAACATAGAGAAGGAAGCACTCTGGATCTCATACCCCAGGCAGCGGGACCCTAAACTCCACCCGTGGACGCACCACACACGCCTGTTCCATGAATCGTATCTGGCCACGCGGGAGAACATGGATATGCCCGACATCGTGTCGGTGTCTGATTAATGATACCCAATCATGGACATTTCTGAAAAGTCACCTCTTTGTTTGCCAGCAAATACCTTCCGAGCACCTGCTCATCGCCAACCCCCACTGGTGATCCAGATGAACACGGCTTATCAATAGTGTTTGTGAATCCTTCTTCCCAAATCCACCTGAGGGCTAATGAAGCTCCCAGCGAAGAGGAAAGAGTATAATCATGTATGAATCCCAAGGCTCTTTCAACATTAGGAACACAAAACAGCACCTGAGAAAAAATATTAATTATGTCTTTGACCGAGGAATTGGGACTCTCATCCCACGGAGCCACCGTTGACATTCCACACTTGGGACTGAACAGGATTTTGAAGGTGTTTGGTCCAGCCCTTTCACTTTGCAGGTGGGAAGAAGGAGGCACAGGCAGGCTGGGGCTCTTCTCGGGGTCACGCGTTAGATGGAAGGCAGAAGCCGTCCCGATGACGTCTGCTCCACTTCCCTAGAACACTTCTATTTCTCAACACAAGCACCCAAACAAACAGCATGTTTGAGAGCATTAGAGAAAGTTCTGGTAAACACAATTCCTTTTATTTTTACTTCCAAAGAGAGCTGTGAGTGTCAGGTGGGCAGGGGGGAGGGGGGAGCGCGGACAGATGGGGCTTGGGAGGGAACAGCACAGGGCAGGGCGGGGGAGGAGGCTTCGTGGGAGGACCAGCTCAAGCCCTCCGTGAAGGGCTGGGGCCCTGGACCCAGACTGGGTGAGGAGCAGTGAAAAAAAGCCCATGAGCGTCTACTGTGTGCACAATATATAACAGATACTTGTCTGATATAATTAATTGTATTTTTCCTAAATTTAACATTGCCCAAAGGGGAAAATCATTTTGCTTGGTAAAACCCCTCCTGCCCTACAGTGTCTACGAGCCGGCCAGATTTAATTGCTGCAGTAGAAACCACAAGAAAGACCAGGTTCCCACTCAATCTATAACCACATCTACTGAAGAATAGCTTTAATCACCTTTAAAAGGGTGACCACAAGATAATTAAAGAGGAAGGGTGCTCAGTGGGAATTATCCAGAAATATCAAATCTCCGTTTATCACGGAGTCCGACTTAAATTGTCTTGGCATGGCTTTCTCCCACAAACTCCATTCTATTTTAAGCTAAACCCTTGGATTTCCATTATTTAGGGTGGAAAAAGCAGGCCTGTGGCACTAGTCTGCATCCACTGTAAGGATAAGAGGTGGAAAGGGATAATTGTCCACTGCAAAGAACACAGGGTTTGGAGCGCACCACACAGAGACTGAATCCTCTCGTCCTTCCTCGGCTACCTGCCCACGTGACCTTGGCAGGTGACCTAACATCTTTGAGCATCCTCCCAAAAATGAGGACCATGGTTGTTATTCCACAAAATCATTCCAGCTGAAAGCTCCGTTCCTTTGCATTCCTTCCCTTCTGCAGAATGCCTGCCCCTTTCCAGAAACCAAACAAAAATGAACCAAAGCCTGAAATTAATGGAGCAGATTGTTTGAGCAGCCATGACAGAGTGGTGAAGAGAAAAGGGAGTTAGGGGCCAGGATGTGACAGCGGAGGGTGGCCTTCCTGAGCCTGATTTATGTTCCCCCTCCGCTGATGCTGTTCCATGTGGCTCAGGGCAAGGCTCTGTGGGCCAGGTGCAGAGCCAGTGGAGTGACATTCTTGGCACCCCAGCAAGCCGGCTTTGTTCCAGACCCACATTCCCAGGCCTACTCTCAAAGTGAAAGTCCCTTATCTCCCTGCTCACCTCTCCCACCAGCTGCAAGCACAGGCTCAGTGTCCTTGTCTAAACCCATAGGAACCGACAGAAGCACCCCCAATCCCTGAACCCCTAGCCTCCCCTTACAGGGAGATGCCGAGGGGAGGAGGGAGACAACTGGCTTTCCTTCTCACCAGGAAGGAGGGGCACTTGGTGGGAGTCCTAATTTGTATATTCATTCCTTTCTCCACCCATTGTGACCAGGGGTCCCCTCCCCCCACCAGTCACTGAAAGACCTGAAGGTTGAACTTGACCCAACTTGACCCAAACATGGTTCCAGGTTTGTGAATCACAGTCCTGGACTCATGACCTCTTTTTGTTTCTGGATCTCACTTCCTACCTCCTCTTCCTTTGAGTGTCTGCATCCAAACACAGTGCCTACCTCCGCCCCACCCGAAGCCCCAACATCCAGGAGGGCCAGCTGCTCCCTGTCTTTTTTCAATAATCCCCAACCTCTCCTGTGACAGACTGAGGAATACCCCTCTCAAAGATATCCAGGTCTTGACCTCTGGAAGCTGCAAACTTTACCTTATATGGTAAAAGGGACCTTGCAGATGTGATCAAGTTAAGGGTCCTAACAAAGTTTTCCCAGGCGAACCCAATGCACCCACAAGCACCCTTATAGGAGGGATGCAAGTGGAATCAAGTCTGACAGTAAGAGATGTGACGACAGGGGCAAAGACTGGGAACAAGGTGGGGAGGGAGGTAGCCAAGGAATGTGGGTGTCTCTAGAAGCTGAGGAAGGCAAGGAGAAGGATTCTTTCCTGAAGCCTCCCTAAGGAACCTGCCCTATAAACCCTTTGATGTTAGACTTCTGACCTCCAGGACTGTGAGAGAACAAATGTGTGTTGTGTTAACCCACTAAGTCTGAGGTAACGTGTCATAGACTATGAATTCATCTCCAGAATGTCCTGGGGACTTGTGCTTTTTGCAAACCTCCTCCCCCCCTGCTATCCCCCTCCTTATTTTTCCCAAAGGCATCAGTTGGCAGTGTTTTTGGTGGCAGGTAATGCAATATCTGACCCCTGATACCTTATCTTCCCCAAGGAACTGGGGGTGGAGGTCAAGACAGGCGTAGCATCGTGGGGGTTCTGTGAACTCTTCACTCCAGGTGCCAAGAAGGCTGCCATGCTGTGATTCCACAAATCATATTTACACCAAGTTTAAAAGAAGGGGTTGGGCACGATGCCAGAGGCTCAGTCCCTTTTATCGTAAAAGTGAAAGTTTTCCCAGAAGCCTCCATAGCTGTCTTACCTTTTGATGTCACTGGCTAGAATTGGGTCCCACGACCTGCCCTGGTCTTCAAGGGATAATGGGAGATATGGGAACAAGATTGTAGCTATTTTCTTGGGCTAAATATAGTCCATTGCCTTGAGACGCTGGTGTTGCAGACAAAACCAGGCTACCTTCACAAGGGAAACAAGGTGTTGGGTGGGTCAGTAGAGCAGCAACATCCTTGCCTCTGTGGTAGCCCCTTTCCCCTCAGTGCACAACAGCTCAACCTCCAGCTGCCAGTTTCTGGCTTCTGCCTCTGCTTATTTTCCTTTGCCTGAGGCAGGGAGAAGCTGGAAGTGCTGAGGCATTAACACCCAGCCCCAGGAGTGCCCCACCAGTGATAGATGGGAGATGGTGAATAAAGCCCCAGCTTCCTTCCCTCCCCCTGTGAGATAACCCTGAGGTGTGCTCTGCACCATCTCCCACGGTTTCCTCGCAGGGCCGGGCTCCAACTGCCCGCACTGGTAATGGTTTAGCAGTGAACTCTTTCTCAGTCATCTCCACGGGCTGCCTCGTGTCCCTGCTGCCCCTACATGTCCTCCTGGGTCATGTCCCAAATAATCTACATGTGCACAATTCCTCGCCTCATGGTCTGCTTCAGGGAGACACAAATTACAATAGCCAGGGAGGCAATTTTTCATTTTGCTCCAGCCCCAATCTCAATCAGAAACAGAGCATCTCCACACCCACCCCCATATGTTCTTTACACGGAAACTTCTCAGCAGAGGCAAGAGTGTGGTTACAAGGACTTCTTACACAGATGTTTAAAAGTCCCAGCTCTTTCTAGACCATCACACATGCATTCATTTACCAAGGATTGCTGAGGGTCAACAGGACCACACTCTGGGTCGTTGGCTCAGTGTGCTGGGGTAAATCAGATATGCCTCCCACCCCCACACCCAAGGAGCAGCCAACCTCAAAGGAATGGGAGACGAGGAGGCCAGACAGCACAGAAAATTTGCCTGGAAATCTGGTCTGAAAGATTGAGTGCAGGTAAAGTTGGACAAAGAGGGGTTATTTAAGCTCAAGGCACAGAGTAGAAAGAGTCACGAGAATGACCAAGAGAACACATCTGGGGGCCTGGTGAGCCATGTAGAGAAAGTTGGGTGGAGAGTGGACACATTTGGGAATTTCAGAAGGGGATGCACTGGGGAGGAAGGCAGAGCTGAAGAGGGAACATCCCTTTGGAGACACAACCCACCCACCTCCCAGAGTGTCATCCATCTACCAAGTTCCAAATCCTGGTGTTCATGAAACCGGCCCATCTCTGGGTGAAATGGACATTACCATCCCCTTTCACTTATGCAACCACTCACAGAGGGCTATAACATAGAGATTCATAAGATATCTTCACCACAAACTCTTCCTCCCATTTACCTTTCCTTTACCAGAGGACAAAGAAGGATCAAAATAAAAAAGGGTCTTTTCTGGGTCCATACGGAGAGAGCAGGTGGAACAACAAGGATTTTAATGGAAGCCTCGCTTGCTCTTGAAGGGACTCTAACCCCCCTCCTTTCAACAGAGAAAACGGAGGGACAGACAGATGTAGTCCATTCGCCTAACAAACCTGGTTCCATCAGTGGCAAGGCTCCCTCTTTATGAAAAATCTTTTTATCTTTTTGTCAGGTGCTTCAAATTCTACTGTCCATTACAAATACAAAGATATAGATATAGAGATCTTTATGTTTTATATATATTATATATACTATTTATCATATTATATAATTATATTATATAATATTTATTATATAATATATATTTATATATGTAATATATGTAAATTTTATATATATTTATATATATATAAATTTTCAGGTAACACACCTTTAAAAGAGTATAATGAAGCAAATGCAATTAATTTCAATGATATAATTTATTTAACTTGATATACCCAAAATAAGATCATTTCAACATGTAATCAATATAAAAAAAATTCATCATGAATGAAATATTTACATTATTTTGTATTTATGGAGTCATCACAATTTGGGTATAGTTTATACTCACAACACACGTCAGTTGCAAGCAGCCACACATGGCAGTGACCACCATATTGTCGAGGGCAGCTATGAAGTAACATGCTTTGAGCCCTGACTTGAAGTTGTAAGGTCTTGCCTTGGACTTTTCCATCTCCATTTCAAGTCACATTTTCTCTGCAGCTCAGTATTTCCCAGCAGAGGAAATGTGCATGGCCAAGCCATGTGGTTTCATAGACTGAATGGTAGGTAAGAGGCCAACGTGGCTCAAGGCTCAACAAACTATAACCAACCCATGGGCCCAAATCAGCCCACTCTGTTTTAATTCAGGGTGTGAACTATGAATGGTCTCTACATTTTCAAAGGTAATAAACCCACAAAAAACAAATAAGAAGAAAGGTAATAGCAACAGTAGAGGGTCTGCAGAGCTCTTGCAGAAAACATCTGCTGATCCCTGGCCTAGTTAGCTCTTATATATTTTTTTTAAGTGAACAGAGTGTATAGCCTTTAGATTTCATTCTGCAACCACAACTCCTGCAAGTTTTTACTACTCACTTACTATCTCTGTAGTTTCGGTGCTCACCATCAGTCCCTTCCCCATGGCTTCTCCATCACTGAGGTCTTCATTTGATTCATTGCTTGGTTAGCTGAAGTTCGCTGTCAATTTTGTTTTTAAGAAAGTCACTTACATGCTCTGGTATCTGAGATTCTATGTGATTGATAGTCCACGTTTTGTCTGCTTATGTCAATATACTGAAGAAGAAAAATCAGACTCAGTCTTTCCCTGCAAGTGCCTGGTCTGGATGTGAAATCTAGTCATGGAAGTCATTTTCTTCCCCCAGAATGTGAGGCACTTACCATCACCTCCCACTCTTCCTCCAGATCTGCTGGACTCAGACTTAGGGCACCGCTCTTCCCAGGACCCCCCAGACCACTCTGCTTAACTCCCTCCACGCTTCAGCATCCATGCTGGCTGCACTCGTACCTGAAATACAACCTGTCCAGGTGTAGGAGTCACACCTCATCTCTCCCAGGACTTCATATCCACTGCTCCTGTCTTGGGGTGGGATGTGTTGCTGGAGGGAAAACCTGAAATTTGATGTTTCTTCCTTTCAGGACACTTGTGTTTCCTGCTCTAACTGATGGTCAGTAAATTAAAAAAGGATGTGTCTTCGTACGAAATGCTCTTCATCAACTTCCTAGTTAATGAAAGTTCTTCATGAACTTTTCATGTGAGAGGATTTCTTCCTTCTCTTCATGGAAATTTCCCTTCAGCTGTGTCAATGAACAGAAGTCCTCTCTGTTGGTTTCAGTGTTTGGGGACCATGGATTCGTCCTATAGTGTGTTATCATAGTCTACCCTCGGTAACTGTTAATCCTCTGGCTGATTTGCTCTCTCGCCTTTCTCCTCTGCACATATTTATTTATTTATTGACTACCGCAAGCACTTCCTTAACAGCAGCAACCCAGTATCTGCTGCTGTTCCAGGCTTCAGGTTATTCTCATTTGGAATACCACTTCTCATCTTGTGATGTTCCCGACTCTCCTCTGCGTTCCTGTTTCACCAAACTCATGCTCATACTATCTTCTTCTATAGCACAGAACTGGGGATTTTCTTCAGTTCCTGGGAGTTATGTCTTCTTCAGGACTAGGTTCTTCATCTGTGTTTTATACAGAATGTTCTTTAAATTCTGTATCCTCAGCTCTTGATGTGGTATACTTGCATGGTCACCAAACTATCTCTTTCCATCTACCTTACCCTAACTAGGGGCAGCTCTGTCCAGACCTGTTTTCTCTGATGAAGGACTTGCTGTGAGATTGGGATCAGCCCAGAACTCCAAGATCCCAGCACACGCCCTCTACCACAGGGTCACTCCACCCTGCAGGAGCCCTGTTCTAATCTGGGTGATGAGGCTGTCCACCACAGGCAGGAATATGCTTCATAATGCCAGCAAGAGCTCAGGGGGCAGTACGCCCAGCTCCAGTCTGTCCCACATCTGCCTCGATGGATACAGGCAGGTGGTGCATGAGGACAACTCAATGAATTTTCCTTGACTTTTCCTAAGGGTTCCTACTCAACCTCTCAGTCTACCCACTTCAAAATTAGGAAAGGGGTCAATTGGCAAATAAATAAATACGTCCGTACATACAAACTGTGAGTTGCTTACATCCCTATTCCATCCGTGTATTGTGTTGGGGGTTTGGGGCAATATGCAGGTGGTCATTTCAGAATCTTATATTCTTTCTTTAGCTTCCATCTTCGCATATGAATAGCATGAGACTCTGTTCTATCCATTTCTGTGCAGCAGCTATTCATTCTTGGTGTGTTTTCATTCATTTTTATCCATTTTAATAGGTGTTACAGAAGGAAGATTCTGTGGTCCATTTTTACCTCATCGGACATGTTCAGAGGTTTCCTCCCTTTCTTAATCCCAAACTTCAGTAAAGTGGAATTGACCCCTCTTCCCTCTGTGCATTTTCCGACAGAGGTCCCGCTGTCAGCAATCCCCTTCCTCTCATCTGCCAGCAGCCAAATCCCAGCCACCCTTTCATACCCAAATCAAGTGACATTCCTACATGAATGCTTCCGTGTATACTCTGCAAAAAATGCCCTCTCCCTTCCTTTAATTCCTCCACTATCTACTCCCTTCTCACACCACTCACCACTGCCCACCTGCCCACCTCATACTAGATTTTCCCGTGTCCACCATGGTGTCCCTCCTGCACTATAGTCTCCATAATGGCCAGGTCTGTATGTGATTCATGCCTGCGTCCTTTGTGTGTCGTGAGGTAAAGAACAGGGCACATGCTCAGTTCATGTTTGTTAAATGAGTTAAAATGGTACTCAGCAGAAAATGGCCCACCTTATGTCAATGTGAATTATGGAAAGCACGAAGGGATGTGAAGCAGAGCTCAAGCAGAAGGCTTGGAGCCCCAGCAAATCCCATCATGATGAACACCGTCAAAACGCAGCATTCTGAGTGGCAATTAGATTTCTAGCGGGTCCAGATAGCCCATTTGTTTATAACATGGTCTTCTCAGTAACACAGGTGATAACAATGTTGCCAACTGACAACGGTACTTTTGTGCCATTCAGTTGTCAAAGTGCCTTCTTATTTATTGTCCCATCTGATCCTCAGAACAACCTGGGGAAGCTGATCTTTTCAATCCAACCTTACAGATGAGGGAAGGGAGATGTACATGTACCGAGTATCTCATCCCAAGTCATGTAGTTGGTGGGCAGCAAAGTCCTCCCAAGGCCACGTCTTTCTGCTTGCCCCACAACATCTGACAAGCGTCTCTAATCAACACTCCTCCCTGCTCATAGATGCCAAGCCCCACAGGTTGTAAAGGTTGTTGACTGCACAAAAGCATCTGGATGAGGAGTCAAGTGGAAGGAGAAACCAGTCCATGCTCCTCTTGTCAAGCTCTGTGTCCTGGAACAAGGCTACATCTGCTCAGAAGGATCTCTTTTTTCTAATTCACACAGAGACTGGCAGGGGAGCTAATTGTAGGGATCTTGTTTGCTAACTTCTCCCTTCCCAAAGACCTCTGGAAATAGCACACAGTAGGTTTTCATAAATTGCTTATTGAAAGAGCATGTTCTCACTTACAAAACTCATTTTCATAAACTACTTCATCCAGTTCCCATAAAAAATTTCAAAACAGACAAAATTCTGAGAAACATAAAGGATTTCTGAAGGAGTTCCTGGCCCTTCTAATGGTGGAATTTGACCAAAAGTTTTCAGGAGTCGTCCAGAATCCCTACAAAGTCAAGGAAGGAGAGTGTGCTCTTCCCTCGCACTAGAGGAAAGCAGAAAGGGACATTTCCCTTTTCCGCTGGTCCCATATCTAATCCAACCCTAGATGTGGGCATGTGTTCCATGATCATTTTAGGGTTATGTTTCCCAAGTTTTTTCTACCGTCTGTGTGAGGGAAAACCAGGAAACAAATGGGTCGGTGTCTCCATGTAATTAGATGTGCATGACTTTTCTAAAAATGCTTCAGATAAGTGGGACACCAGGGTCAGCAGGAGAGCCTGAGTGAGCTACAGTATGGGGGACATGTGACGGAGAGGAGGAGTTTAAGAAACTAAGGAGCAGAAGTGGGGCTTCCTGGGATGCTCATGGGAAGGGGTCCTTGAGAGAGGGGTAAGGAGAGGGGAAGGGTAATAAAGTGGAAGTGGGTGGTGTCCACACAGCTGGGTTACTCTGGATTTTTGATGGATCAAAAATTTGTGCACTGGGTCTCAGCCTAACCATCTGGGGAAATACCTCTGCTCTTTTAAGCCATAAACTGCACTGCTGGAAGAATAAAGACTGTCTCACGCATGCATGCATGCATGGAACACACACATTCCTGGTCTCCTTGGCACCAGGTCCCGGACTGGTTCAGGAGGTCCAGACATGATTCCGGCCATTAGACTTCTATCCCAGTGAAACAGACAGGCATGGCCCTGGCTCCCCTGAGAGATGTTAGGAATGGTCAGCTCGACCAAAGAGGGGAGGAGAAAGACCTACAGAAGTTGAGAAGAAGGGGCAGTCAATGCAGCATGAGGAAGCACCACAAAGCAGTGTTCTCCCGTGCCTCTGGCTGAGCAAAGCCTGGTGGTTTCCAAGCAGCACTGAGGAGCTCCTATCTTCTCTTTGCTCTCCCTGGTCTTCATGGCCCATGCCACTGCATTCTCTGGTTGGCAGATCATATCATACACTCCAGGTGTCCCATTGCAATAGGGAAAGGAAGGAGGAGCACACTGAGACACCCAGTGTTCCATGACACCTCCCCCCTGCATGGGGTACAGATAGCTCTGCCCATTGCTGAGTGCCAGGCATGACGCTAAGTCCTCCCTGCATCATCTCATTGGATGTTCACAGCAGCACAGAGGGAGCACAATCTGCCCCATGTCTGGACAGCAGCTGGATGAAGTCAGCAGCTGAGGGTCAGAGGTGACCCCGCCGGCATCTGAGGAGAGATCCCAGGCAGGTGCAGGGGTGAGTGCAGAGGCTCTGAGCATATATGGAGAGTGGACGGGTCAGAGGCATAGCGGGGGCTCAGTCCTCATGGTAGAATCTGCCAGGTCTGTGCAAGGACTCGGCCAATGACTCTGAGCCAAACAGGAAGCCCCTGAGAGAATGTGACAAGAAAAGTGACATAATTTTATCCATACTTTAAAGGGATTGCTATACATGCATTTATACCTCAAAACTTTTTTTGAAAGTTTTTCAAAAGTTTTCCTTTGCTGTTTTGTGCACAGACTTGCAACAGGGAAATGAGGGTGAGGTCAGTAACTGAGAAACGGTTAGCAGTCTTTGTAAAGTAATAGCGTTGTGTAGGGCACAGAGTGGGGGCCCTCTGAGGAGGACATTCTAACTAGGCTCCTACTCAGCCCAGTGCCAGACACAATAATACACAGAAGACTGAGGCCGAGGCCCTGTCAGGGACTCCAAATTGTTCATCTAAGTTTCCTTTGCTAAGAGTTTGTCAGCGAAGGAAGGAGTTACCCCTGTGCCTTTCCAGGTCTGGTGAAGAGCCCAACGGGGCAACAACTGAGACACTGTGAGGTGACCATTATGACAGAAAATTACACCAAGGGTCCCAGAGGAAAGAAGAACTTTTTTGGGGGAGATGAGTGGGATGCAAGCAAAGGCTTCACAATGGTCATGATACTGAGCTGGGCTTTGAAGGATACATAGGAGTTTTCCATGCAAATGGGGAAGCTGAAACCACACAAGGAAATGTCACCATTAACAAGTGCTCAGAGACCAGAAGTGTGTACAATGTTCATGAACTCATGAAAGTCTTCTGTACCTGGAACACAGTAGGTGCTCAGTAAATATTTGTCATGTAAAAGAATGATTGCTGTAGGAGTAATTGAAGGCCAGGCTGTGAGGACAGCATGGGGCACCAGTGGACGTCTCCTGGAAGCACTGAGGAGGTGCTAAAGTGGTTATTGGTGTGAACTTGATGTGTCCTTTAACGGAACCCCGGAGGGCAAGAATTGCATGCTTGTTACCCCTGAGTTCAAAACGCAGAAGTAGGGCCTGGAATAGGGTCAAAGATATTCATAATAGCTGGGCTCTTCTATGTCCAGCCTTAGCCTCCATTCCTGAGGCCAAGCTCCCACCTCCTTGTCCACTTGTCCCCCTTAGACACTGAATATCCAACACGTACAAGGGAAAACCCTTCCTGTCCCACCCCAGACAGGCTCTTCTCCTACAGTGGTGATACTGCAGGAACTCACAGAGAGCTGCCACTAGGATTGCTTTTCCTTTCCAGGTCCCCTGCAGGTAGGCAGGGTGGTGACAGCTCTGGAGGGCTGGGAACAGAGGTGACACGTGCACCTTCTCAGTTAGTGCACAGGAGAGAGGGCATGGTTTCCCCACACTCTCCTTCGTTCCACATGACGGATGAGGGCCCGGGCTCCAGACGGTGTAGCTCTGAGGTGGTGGCTTTGTACCTATTGGCACTGGATGTGTGCCATGAACAAAAAATAAACTCTTGTTGTACTCATGCATTGAGATGCCAAGGGGGGAGGAGGCTGGGGGACGTGTTTCCACAGCATAACCTTCTCCCACAGACTCACATACGGGTCTCTCCAACCTTAATTAATAATACCACTCACTTAGATCAAAAACCTATGCTTTTCTTTTTTACACTCCTACACACAGACATCTAATCCATTGCTAAATCTTATGAGGTCTACCTCTAAAATATTTCTGGAAGTGATAGCTTATCACCATCTCCATTCCATCCACTTTGGTCAAACCAGCAGGAACCTTGGAAGGAATGCAGCAGCTACCTCAGTGAGCTCTGTCTTCTCCCCACAGAAGCAAGAGAGACTTTTATCGTTGCTATTATTTCTTTGCTTACAAAGACCTACTTTCTTGAGAATACATCCAAATGCCATAGCGTGACTTACAAAGTCCTATAGGACTCAGGCCCATGTTCTTTCTCTAATCCAGCTGTGACCATTAGGCCTTCTCCTCACTCTACCCTTGCACCCTCGCCTGCCTGATGTCCCTACCACCCCAAGGCCTTTGCACCAGACACTCCTGTTTGCATCCCTCTTTTCCCCAGCTTTTCTCACACATAGCAATTTATTCTCTATTCTCAGATAATCTGCCACCTTCACAAAGAGGCCTTCCCTGATCTCCCTTCATTACACCCACCATCCTCTCCTCATACAGTGATAAAGTAACACTACATTTTATCACCCTGCTCTAGAATCTTGGCAAAGCTTACCTCTAACTAAAACTATGTTTTCATGTGCATGCTTGTTTTCACTGTCTCTTTCCCCCGAACGCTGTATCCCCTAGACCCCCAACACCTAGGAAAAGTCTCAGTATATACCGACCTCTCAAAATATCATCAGTGAATGATTGAATAAAGGAACAAGCACATTAAGCAGAATTTAAATCATCCAAAGAAACCAATGAGGAGACAGCAGACAACACTGAGGATGGCGATGCCTTGGGCCCAGCGCTGTGGTACCCTTCTACTCCCTAATCCAAAATGGAAACAGAAGAGAAGGAGAGAGAGTGAGAGAGAGTGAAAAGGCGTGCTCACC
The DNA here is from genome assembly GCA_002007465.1 of Ailurus styani. Lineage (NCBI taxonomy): Eukaryota > Metazoa > Chordata > Mammalia > Carnivora > Ailuridae > Ailurus > Ailurus styani. The sequence goes on from LNAC01000192.1 coordinate 397,535, forward strand.
CTGCTGTTCAGGGTGCCTCTCAGGCCTGACAAATGATGACTTAGAGAGAGATCAGAACATCTAAGACCAAAACAGTCATTAGCCACCACTCCCCCCAGACCCCTCCCAGAACCCGCCGGCTGCCAGAAGCCGGCCCAGACAGTCCAGTCAGGAGACAAAAAGATGGAACAGAAAGGCCCCTTTGAGCAGGATGGTTATTAAGAGCTCTAGCCGGGGAGAGAGAGTGTGTACAGCTTAACTCCAACATTCGTGCTGAAAATGTAAAAAACAATTATGACATTCAATTATTCCATTAAGTGAAATTAACCATTCTTCTCGTTCTTTGAAAAGACCAAAAGAAAGCACAGATCTGAATAATTAGGTCAGTGAAGAATTGTGAAGAAAGGATGTCTAGACTTTTATTTTCATTTGAAAGTAGGAGGAGGGTTTTGTATTGGGGCTGCGTGTGTGTGTGTGTGTGTGTGTGTGTGTGTGTGTGTGTGTGTGTGTGTGTGTGTCTCCCCACTTGCTCTAAGAACGCCTTTGAATTCCCGGGGTGGTCACATCCGCGGCTCTGCCCCGGCAGGTACGGCCAAGTCCGGATCAAGGAGTGGCATTCCCACTTTGATGTTGACTGTCACGCTCCGATGCTTGACGATCTCTTTGGCTGCCTGCAAGTCTGTTGTCCTGGGCGACCAGGTAAATCCGCCCAGGAGCGCAGCCCCTGCTTCCCATCCTCCCTGGCACCCCTTGCAGAGGAGAAAGAGACAGAGAGAGAGATGTGTAGGTGGGAACATCCCCTAGCACTCTTCGTTTCCCAAGGGGGATTTTGGCCCTCGATCATTATTTGTCAAGGTTGTGTTACCTGGTGGAAGCTCTACAGATGGCACAAGAATAAAGCTACACCGTCACACGTGTGCACGGACACACGGGCTCACATGACTCCATTGTGAAGAGAGCAAGTGGAAAGACAAGGGCCACCTCTGAGTCTCTGGGCGGGTTGTTCCTCTCTCTCTCTCTCTCTCTCTCTCTCTCTCTCTCTCTCTCTCTCTCTCTCTCTGTTTCTCTCACCCCTGGGCTTGTAGCCACAAGCAACAATAATCCCCCCGAGCAGGTGGCTGTGAGTAGTATGGAAGCTGCCGTATTTCAACCTCCCAACCCAGCAAATGACTTCCCTTGTCCAACGTGGCACAATTTCTCCAACACATTAATATTTCCATTCCAGTCTGTGACTCAGAAGCCTGCAACTAGTAAGTATCAATGCCATCTGGGGGATTTTTGTTTGTTTGTTTTGTGTATTTGTATTCACCTGTCAAGCAATCCATTTCTCCAAGGATGCTTGGAACATCAAACCTGCTTCTTTGTGATAAGGGCCTCCGTAGTTTACTCTAAAAGTGCACCCCATGCCAGGTTCAAAAGCATAACATTAAATGATGCCCCAAACATGCCTTTAAAATATTTTTTAAATTTGTTTATCTTTTTAAATTATGCTAAAATACATGCATAAAATTTACACGTTCACCATTTTCAAGTGTCTATTTCAGTGCCGTTAAATGCTTTCATGTTGTTGTAAGACCATTCCTAACATCCATCCCCAGGACTTCTTTCATCTTGCAAAACTGAAACTTTGTCCCCTGACATTCTTACCCCCCTCTTCCTCCCCTCCACTCCTAGCAGGCACCATTCTACTCTGTGACTCTGTGAGTTTGATGCATCTGCGAACCTCATATAAGCAGAGTACCACAATATCTGTTCTGTTGTATATGGCTTATTTTAGTCAGCATCATGTCCTAAAGATTCATTTTTGTTGTAGCAGGTATCAGAATGTCCTTCTTTTTTATGGTTAAATAATATTCCATTGTACATAAATAGCACATTTTGTTTTTCCATTCATCTATTGACAAATACTTCACCTTTTGGTTTTCATGAATAATGCTGCTTAAACACGGGTGTGCAAATATCCATTCTAGTCTCTGCTCTCAATCCTTTTGCATATTGAAATAACTTTTAAAAAAGTAAAAGCATCTTTTTCTACTCCTGGAAAGTGAGATTCTATTCAACGTATTGAGCTCTTGCAGCATCATAGAAAGTACACATTCTTTGCATTCAAATGGAGCCTGAATTAAAATTTTGGTTGTAACACTTAAAAGTACTGTCAATTTAGATAGACTAACTTCTCTAAGACTTACTTTCTTGACAAGCAAAATAGGAAAAAATAGTCCTTTCCAACCGGGAAAGGTGGTTGTGAAGACCAGGTCAATGAAGAGCACCTCCAAGAAAGCAGGGAAGGAATCAGCCTTCCTCAACACCGTGTCGTCAGGGTCAAACATCATGCCTGATGCAAAGAGAGCCCCCCATAAAAACCACTCACATGAGTCAATGTGTAAATGACCTTGTAAGCTCACCTTACACAGTGCAGGGTACATAGGAAGTCCTCAGTACCTGGGGACTGGAGCTACTTTCACTGTGGTGACCAGTTTTACAGGCTCAGTCCCCCACCTGACAAGGAAGACTGTGGGAGCCCTGTAGAGCAGAAACTTAGCCAAGGACACAAAGCAGATTAGGATAGAACCAGAGTTTAACTCTGCCTCTAAAGTCTCCGTGTATGGCTACATCTGATCTATTTCTTGTTCCAGTGAAATAGGAAAATCGTAGCTCAGCCAAAGCCCACCACACAGTCTTCTGCATGTCATGAGTACCCCCTTATGAACCTCCATTCCTGGAGCCTGTCACACTGTGGTTTGCAAAGCCTGCCACTCCGTGGTTTGCAGAGCCTGTCACACTGTGGTTTGCAGAATTTGTCACGTTGTGGTGGCAATCATCTCAATGAAGAACTGTGCATTCACTTCCAGCGCCTGGGGCCACCTGCATCCCTTGGCTCATGATCCCATTTATGCATCATTCCAAACTCAAGCTTCAGCCATCACCACTCCTGCTTCCTCCTCTTTAGTCAGATCGCCCCCCCAACCTCCTTCTCCCTCCATAAGGATGCTCGTGGTTACATCTAGGGCCACACAGATAATCCAGGATCATCTCCCCAACCTCAAGACCTTTAACTTAACCACAAGTACACCTGGCCATAGAAGCATCCTTAGAATGCCAAGCAGCATTCACAGGTTCAGGAAAATAGGAATTGGGTGTCACCAGGGGCTTTCATTCAACCTATACAGACCTCCAACTGTCCAACTACAGGTACTAGTTGATGTTCTCAGTAAGTAAGCTCAGAAAAAGCCAACAAGGGTGCCTGGGTGGCTCAGTGGGTTAAAGCCTCTGCCTTCGGCTCAGGTCATGATCTCAGGGCCCCGGGATTGAGGCCTGCATCGGGCTCCCTGCTCAGCAGGGAGCCTGCTTCCTCCTCTCTCTGCCTGCTTCTCTGCCTACTTGTGATCTCTCTCTATCTGTCAAATAAATAAAAGAAAAGAAAAGAAAAAGAAAAAGCCAACAATAATGACTCCACACTCTTCTACCTAACATGCAGTGTTTTTTTTTTAATTTTATTTATTTATTTGTCAGAGAGAGAGAGCACAAGCAGGCAGAGGCAGAGGGAGAAGCANTAATTTTATTTATTTATTTGTCAGAGAGAGAGAGCACAAGCAGGCAGAGGCAGAGGGAGAAGTAGGCTCCCTGCTGAGCAAGGAGCCCAATGTGGGACTCGATCCCAGGATGCTGGGATCATGACCTGAGCCGAAGGCAGCTGCTTAACCAACTGAGCCGCCCAGACGTCCCATAACATGTAGTATTTAACTGTGGTTCAGCAGGTGTCCTGACAATCAGGGGTAATGTCCAAAATAGTCAAAACGGGAGGCAGGCACCCTGCTAATCAGAATAGACAGTGGCCATAAAGCAGAAGCAGAGCCCCAGAGATGCTCTGCAGACCTGAACACTGACCCTGGGGTGGCTGGACAGTGGATCCGGTGAGGAGGCTGATGTGGACAGGGCAGCCCTCTGGGACTTCGGAGAGTAGCTACCTACCAAGTAGTTTTGTTGAGAAGTATTTTGGTATTTTAGCAGCCATAATAGAGTCACCTCTGCCTGAAAACTGAGAATCAGCCCTACTTTTATGGGGTAGGTGTTAGGAGTATCCTTAAGTGCCTCAGGAACCCAGACATCCATATAGCATTGAATGCAGAGATTCCAAAGTGCAGGGACACAGCCCAGGCCAGCAGAACCTCAAGACTCTGAGATTGAAATTCAGCTCCATTTCATCTCCTGGGCCAGGTGCCATCCATGGCAAATAACTCTGTGATGGGAGGGAAGTGTCAGGTGCCATCCGAGGAACCCCAAGTTCAGCACAGTCATCAAAGAGCTCTTAGTAGGAAGAGTTGCAATGATCTAAGTATAAATGAATCAGATATATGCTGGTCACATTTCCCCCCGGAAGAAGCATGCACACACACACACACACACACACACACACACATATCCCTTCACAGCCAATCACACACATCCACACCATACATCCATGCTCATTCATACACACCAAGCCATTCACGTACACTCCCTCGCATGCTCACACACACTTGCTGTCTGAGTGCCCTATTACTGCTGTGACAAATTGCCACAAACTTTGTGATTTAATCCAACACAAACTTATTCTCACAGTTCTGGAAGCTGGAAGTCCAACATGGGTATCACCAGGCTGAAGTCAAGGTGTCAGCAGGCCTGCGTGTCTTGTGGGGGCTCTAGAAGGGCTGGTTTTTGTCTCTTCCAGCTCCTGGAGGCATCTGCACTGCTCAGCTCTCAGCCCTTCCAGGGGCAGGCAGGTCCCTCTCACACAGGTCCTGCCACCTCCTCTCCTGCCCCTTTCATTGCTAGGACCCTTGTGATCATGTGGGCCTACCAGGTCAGCGTCCCGAATTTAGGGTCAGGAGTCAGGACCTCTGCGGTCTTCATTCCCCCTGCCAGGAGCATGGAGCAGCCTCACAGTGTCGCGGGATTAGGGTGTGGAATCTGTGGGGCCACTATTCTGCTAACCACACACCCACATACCCCATACTCACACACAGCACACACACACCACACTCACACATGCATGCACACCATACGCATCACACTCACTCACACACAGCACATGCACACCACAATTACACATGCACATTCACCACACTCAGTCACACATGCATACACACCACACTCATACATGCACACACACATACACCACACTCACACACACCATATGCACCACACTCACACATGCACACACACACACATACACCACACTCACTCACACCATATGCACCACACTCACACACAGCACACACATACCACACTTACACATGCACACTCACCACACTTACTCACACATGCATACACACCACACTCATACATGCACACACGTACACCACACTCACACATACCATATGCACCCCGCTCACACATGCACACACACACATACACCACATTCACACACACCATACACACCATGCTCACACACAACACACACACACATGCACATTCACCATACTCACTCACACATGCACACACACCACACTCACACACACCATATGCACCACACTCACACATGCACACACACACACACCCCACACTCATGCACACCATACCCACCACACTCACTCACACATGCACACACACCACACTTGCACACACCATACACACTATACTCACTCACACATGCACACACACACACACCACACTCATACATGTACACACACACTTATATATACCACACACACCACAGTCACTCACGCATGCACACACAGCACAGTCACTCAATATACTGCATTCACACACACCACACTCACACACAATACACACATTATACTCACTCACATATGCACAAACACCACACTCACACACCACACACAGCACACTCACTCAACATACCACACACTGCACTCACACATGCACACACACACCACATTCACACCACAGTCACACATGCACACACATCATACTCACATCACATTCATACAAACTACACTCACTCACACAGCACACTCACTCACACACCCTTTCAAAAAATGAAAAGCCAAATACTTGGATGAGTTTCCTTTGGGTTTTGCTGATCCCAAAGCTTTTGGCCATAAATGGTGACATCTGACCCACCCACCACCACACCCTCCATCCACAATCAGTTCTCGTTCTTTTCAGGGATACAAACAACAGCAGCACCAGAAAAACATGTCCCTGTGGTCTACACTGGCCAGGCAGTGTTAGAAGATTCCATCAGGACTGTCAGAGCCAGAGGTAGAGGAGCCTGGAACAGCCTATTTCTGGGGCATCCACAAGCAGATTCTGCACGGTGGGGCTGCCCTTGAGGCCTAAGGAATGCAGAGTGGAGGGAATCTGAGGAAGCAGACAAAGTCCTATCAGGCTAAAATATCAGAAGTCTAATGTCTGAGGGCCCTGGAGCCACACAAGACCGTCTGTGCACACTCATCTCCAAATATCCTAATTTCCTACCATTGCCTCTCCCAGGCAGAGCCGGCAATGCTGAGGGACTCAGGGCCCAGGGTTGATGGCAGCTTGCGCTTGTAACATGGTTTATCAGGACAAAGGGCTCTGAGCAGCCAGATTGTCAAAGCATCCCATTGTGTAGATGAGAAAACTGAGTGTCTGCCACTGGTGACAGAGACAGAGCCAGAACTCAGTGTCCCCAGCTCCCAGATGGGGGTCTTCTCTGTACCAGATTCCATGTTCTCATGCTTTCTTTGCATTTGAAGCTTCTCTGAAGTCAGGTAAGATGTACCTTCATGTCCTGGGCTGGAGATGGCTTTCATGCCTCCACATACCCATCCCTGCCCACACCTGTCCAATGAATCTTTACTGAGGACCTGCTCCATGGAAGGCCCTGGATAACACTGAGGCCTCAGAGTTGGAGGAGGTATGGCAGTGGTACACCCCCCTGCCCAAAGCATCACAGTTCTGTCATGACACAGAAGGGACCCGTGGCAGGATGCAGGTGGTCCTGCCCGCGAAGGTGCGGTCTAGCCAGTGGAGGGCACAAGGGGTAGCAGGGGATGGAAACAGAGCCAAAAGAGCCAGAAGACTCAGGAGTTCAGAAAATCTACACTGAACACTCAGTCCTGTCATGTACTAGCTTTGTGATATGAGGCAAGTTACTTAACGTCTCTGAGCACCAGTCTCTCATTGTGGTCCCTGATTCTTACAATTAACATGAACTTAACACATTTTAATGGTTTAAAGGTATCTCTGACTTGCCCACATTGAGGGTGCTTGCATCCTCACAGCTGGGTGTGGTGTGACCGACCACTCACGACAGGTGCTGGGAAGCTAGAATCCAGAGTGGCCTATGGGGGGCAGGGCACAGGCAGCCACTGTGGACACAGGGTGGCAGTCCCCTAGGAATTTAAACATAAAATTACCATATAATCTAGCAAGTCCACTCCTAGGCATATACCCAAAAGAATTGCATCAGGGACTAGAACATGGCCATGTTCCTAACAGCATTAATCACAGTAACCAAAAGGCAGAAACGACCCAAATGTCCATGGACAGATGACTGGATCAACAAAATGTCACATGGCCATACATTGGAATACTATTCAGCCTTAAAAAAAGAAGGAAATTCTGTCATGCTACAACATGGATAAACCTTGAGAACATTATGCTAAGTGAAATAAGACACAAAGACAAATGCTTTATGATTCCACGTATATGGGTATCTAGGATAGATAAATTCACAGAGACAGAGAGGAACCAGGGACTGGGGCAGAGGAAGGGGGGGGAGTTATGGTTTAATGAGCACATTGCGTCTGTTTACAATGAAGAAAACAGCTCTGGGTTTGGATGGTGGTATTGGTTTCACAACAATGTAAATGTCCTTAATGCCACTGAATTGTACATGAAAAATGGTTACTATGGTAAATTTTATGCTATGTTTATTTTACCACAAGAAAAGATTTTATTTTATTTTTTAAAAGATTTTATTTATTTACTCGAGACAGAGAAAGAGAACAAGGGGTGGGGAGGGGGCAGAGGGAAAGGGAAAAACAGACTGCCCACTAAGCAAGGAACCCAACTGGGGCTTGATCCCAGGACCCCAAGACCGTAACATGAACCGAAGCAGACGCTTAACCGACTGAGCTACCCAGATGCCCTATAAAGATTTTCTTTTAGGAAAGGGTGGCAATGTCTGCTAACACAGAGTGGGTCTGCCAGGTAGTAAAGCAAAGACCAATCAGAGTGACAATGCTTCCTCCTTGGGAGAGGTGGTGGGTGGAAGGGGCAGCAGAAGTGCCCTCCCCACAGAGGTAAGAACCAAGAGGGTGCAAAAGAAAGAGTGGGACCCTTCACCCTCACCCAGCATCATCCATCCAAAGCCTTTATGGGAGAAATGGCAAACTGTGCATAAGAACTCACGTGGGGACTCCAACATCAACCCACCATAACATGGCGCCATAACTCCAAGGTTCCATGTTGTCTCCCTCATTCACACACTCACTCAGGCGGTTCCCTCTTCCAGAAATGCCATCCCTTCTCTTGTTCAACAGAGCAGATTCCCCCAGGTGCTGCCTGGACCTCCCTCATTCTCAACCCCATCATCCATTCACCACACCTGACTCTACATAGCGATTTTTCTCATCAGGATCTTCAAACAAAAGTTACTTAAGTTTGGGGTCCCTTATTCACTCATGGCTTCTGGGTAAACGAGTGAATGAACAAATGTATTGTAGCGAAAGCAGCCTCATAGGAGGACATAGCTCTCTGTGCATCACACATCTCTGGCTATTATGTTGGGCTCCCACCAGAAACTGCCTTCATTTGTATCCAGTTCAAAAATGATGATTAACAGCATGAAATTTAGACCCACACAGATCTAAACTACAACTCTGGTCTTCTCACTTGCTGGGTCAAGTCAACCCCTTAGACTCAGTTTCTTAATCTGTCAAATAGTGATGAATGAGGATCAGAAGACGTCACACACCTGAAGCTCTTTGCACAGGGACAACTGTCAATACATGGGCAAGCTGATAATTGGTGGGGATGGAACTGGGGTTCCCAGAGCTGGTGCATGGCCTGCCCCTTCCCCTGAGCCTGATCAAGAAGGGATGGCAAACAAAGACGTGTGCTGGAGATAGGATGGAGATCAAGGTAGAAGGGTGGGTCCCTGGCACATTTCCAGCCTGGGATACAGGAGAAAAGATTCAGTTCCAAGGTTTGGAGTTGAATGGATCTGGAGAACCAGGAGAGAAGGTTGGAGCCAGAGAGTGTGGGCGAAGAAGACTACAGATTCCAGAGACAAGAGGTCATGCCCAAAGCTGGACTGTTTCTTTTTCTTTCTTTTTCTATTTCTTTTTCTTTTTTGAGCTCCAGTACACAAGTGCATGGGTGGGCTGGTCCCTCTTAGAGGGGCCTGTGACAGGAAGGACAATTTTCCCCACAGCTGGAGACTCTTGGCATGCTGGAATTCAATCCCCTGTTGAATGGGTGGTCTGCTTCTCCCTCCCCCCTCCCCCTGTCTTCCTATGTTGGAATATGTCTTTGCAGCCCTGGATCCAGCCAACACAGAACATTTTCCTTGCTGCTTAAATTAGCACATGAGAAATAACTAGAGATAGAAATCACAGTTCACTTAGCACTAATTATTTCCCTGGAAATGGAGATTAATATTGAACTTGTTACTTGCAGTGAGAAAAGTAAACACACAGGCACACACCCTCCAAGTAAATGTGCAGATCTAATCCTTCAATTGCCTCAGACCCAACACATCAAGCAGCCCTGGTGGCCAAATGTTTCCAAGTTGGTTGTTATGATCAAATCCAGGAATGTGGGGATGTTCAAGGCTGGCCCCAGGGGTAGAGACACCGCACAGAGGAGACAGGAGTCCCAGGGTAACTGGTGAGTTCTGGGGCTGAAATACTCCCCAGATGTGCATCAGTCCACCCTCAAAGGACAGGGGGTGATTTCCTGCTCATGTGTCTCTGGCAGCTCCATCAGAAGCTCTGGTTATAGACATCTTGTTCAGACCACAGGACAGTGAGTGAGTGCACAAGTAGACACATGAATGGGTGAGTGAATTCACGAACAATGAGAAACAGAGTGTAAAGGAAGCAGCTCACCCAACACAGAGAGCAAGCAGAGGCAGGACCAGGAGCCTGAAGCCCTGATGCCTAGTCCAAAGCTCTGTCCAGAACTCCAAGTACATCAGCAACCCAGGTAGGCTTCATAGAGGGAGCCACATCTAAAAATAGGCAGCCTTCGAAGGAGAGAAGTGTATTCCAGCAGAAGAGTCAATAGGAGCTGAGATTTGAAAGAAGGAAAGTTGGAGGCAAAGGTAGAAAAGCGAAAGGTAGGTATGTGGTGTGTGAGTATGTTATGTGTATGTGTGTGGAAGTGTGTGGGGTATTTGTGTGTGTCAGAGTGTGTGTTTATGTTTGGTGTGTGTGTGTGTGTGGTGTGTGTTAGGAAGTGTGTATGTGTGTGTTGGAATATGTGGTATGTGTATGTGCATGTATTGGTGTATGTGTGTGTTAGGGTGGAGTGTGTATGTGTGTGTGTATGTGGGGGGAGGGTATGATGCATGTGATGTGTGTGGTGTGTGTGCCTGTGGTGTGCATATGGTATGAGTGTATGTGTTTGGTATGTGTGATGTATGTGATGTGTGTGGTGTATGTGTATGTGTGTGTACAGTGTGCGGTGTGGTGTGTGTGTGTGTGTGAGATGTATATGGTACATGCATATGTGTGATGTGTGTGCATGGTGTGTGTGGTGTACATGTGTGTGGCATGCATGTGGTATGTGTAGTATGATATGTGTATGGTGTGTGTGCTGTGCATACGGTGTGTGGTATATAGTGTGTGTGTGGTGCATGTGCGTGGTGTATGTGTGAGTTGTGCAGGTGTATGTACATGTGTGATGTGTGTAGAGTGTGGGACGTGTAGTGTGTGGGGTGGTGTTTGTGTGGTATGTGTGTAGTATGTGTGGTGTGTGTGGTGTGTGTGTGGCATGTGTGGTGTGTAATGTGTGGGATGTGTGATGTGTGTGTGGTGTGTGGTGTGTGTGGTATGTGTGTGGTGTATATGTGCTGTGTGTGGTGTGTAGTGTGTGTGGTATATACGTGCTGTGTGTGGTGTGTAATATGAATACAGTGTGTGTGGTGTGTGTGTATGTTACGTGTATGTATGTGTACAGTATGTGTAGTGTGTATGTGTGTGGTGCATGTGGTATGTAATGTGTAGTGCGTGTGTGGTATGTGTGTAGTGTGTATGCAATGTATGTGGTGTGTAATGTGTGGTATGTATGATGTGTGTGTGTGGTGTGCAGGTGGTGTATAGTGTGTGTGATGTGTGTGTGGTATGTAGTGTGTGTGGTATGTTTGTAGTGTGTGTTGGTGTGTGTGGTGTATGTGTGTTTATGAAGTGTGTGTGTGTGTCTTCCCTCTGACAGGACCAGGAAAGATACCATTACCCACAGGCCACACAGTCAGCCCTGGGGTCTACAAAGTGCTTCATGTGGTCATCATGGGTCATCCTCACATCAGTTCTACATGTGATGTTTGCCCTCCTGTAGACCAAAGAGTTTGACCGACCTGTGGGGAGGGGAACTAACCTGCCCAGAGCCACAGGGGCAGAGTAATGGAGCAGGGATGTGAACCCCAGCCTCCTGAGTCCAAGCCAAGAGCTCTCCCCACCGCCTGTGATGTAGGGGGCTCTCCCTGTGACAGGGAGAGGGGCTGTCGGCCCCCGTCCACAGAGTGTGCACACAGGCCACAGTCTCTCCTGTGTGGGCGACAGCAAGACTCTGTCCTCAGCTCCCAGAGCTGCTCACCTCATGGGAACATCTCCAGCTGTTCAGTGGCCCTGGAGGGAAGACGGGAGCTAGAACCTGGATCTTCCATCATCCATTACACATTAATTATCTAAACCTCAGAGTCGCATACCTAGTGCCCCAAACCTTAGGCATTTGTGTGCCCCCAGATTATTATTCCAAACTGCCAAACCTTAGTGTCACTGGGACAGAGGTGTGCTTCAAATCCAGGTGGAGACTAAAGATGGTACATCTGTCTCCCCCTCCATCCCCCGCCCAACAAAGCCACTATAGGTCCCCGTGTACACCTATGACTGTCCCCCACCCATGCCTCACAGTAAAAAGACGGCCCCTGGAGGTTAGTGATCTGAGTAGTAACCCATGTGCAAGGCTGAAGAAAAAATACTCAGTAAGGCTATTGTCCATCACCGTGGTATGAGCCCAGTGTGGGCATCATAAGGAATTCAGAGCCGGGGGCTGACATCTGCTAACTCAGGTCCTGTCAGCTCAGAGACCATGGGACAGTTTGGAGCTACACAGAGGCAGGGTGAGATCTCAGCCCCACCAGGGTCCGGTGGGGTCGCTTAGGGCTAGTTCCTTAACCTGTCAGCCTCGGCCACTTATCTGTCACAGGGTGGTCATTCCACCTGGCAGAGGTGTCGTGGGGAGGGGAGAGTCCCACGTCATATGCTTGGCACACTGCACGTGCTCAGTAAACACCAGTCCCCGTCTTTGGGGAGACGATTTCATCTGCCTCAGAGACACTTAGTATGTAGGCAGGGACCCCAGTAGGAACAAAAATGACAGGCAGTAAGTGTTTAAGGTTTAGAAGACTGGATTCGAGACACCCCATTCTAAGGCTGGTCATGTATAGATTACTTTTGAGGGACTCTGAGAGCTTTCTCGTTGCACCTAGAAGATCCCATCTGATTCTCTCGCTGTCTTTGAGAAATGGGAGAATGAGTGTTATTTCTTCTATCTGATGGGCAAGACCCTAGATGTGGGGACTAGGTGTGAGCTTCTTGAGAGCAGGTCGGTGACAAAGGCTGTGTGAGCCCCAGGAAGTGCTGTGGCCCTAGGGCGCATCCTGACACCCGCTCCAACCCTCCCTCACCTACACGAATTCTCTCGATGTCCCTCCCTAGGATTAATGTGGCTCTGCTTGCACACTCTGTTTGTGGGGGTCTCACTGTCTCTCAGTGAGTCACTCCATCCTTGGATAGGTGGCCATTATAGCTGGTACTTAGTTAGGAAAGATGGGAGCAAATGTTTCAGACAGGATGGTAGGTGAATAAAAATGGCCTATTAAAATTAAGAGTCACTGCTCTCAGTATAACGTGTATACATAGCAAAGTGACTACAATGATATACAGAAATAGTGCATTTTCAGTTAGTGAGGGATAATTATAAGCTACTTGATCTCTGTCATATTTTCCAATTTTTCCAGAATGAATTTTTATTTACTTTTATGATCAAGAAAAAATAAGCATTAATCAAAAGAAGGTATTGCTTGCATCAAGCAAATACACTTAAACATCTTTCTAAAACCCAGCTTCTTGATTGCTAGCCCCGTGCTCTTTTCAATAAAAGATAAGATAGATGATGGGGCACCTGGGTGGCTCAATGGGTTAAGCCTCTGCCTTCGGCTCAGGTCATGATCTCAGGGTCCTGGGATCAAGCCCCTCATTGGGCTCACTGCTCAGCAGGGAGCCTGCTTCCTCCTCTCCCTCTGCCTGCCTCTCTGCCTACTTGTGATCTTTCTCTCTCTCTCTTTCTCTGTTAAATAAATAAATAAAATCTTGAAAACAAAAGATAGATGTTAAATGGGAGGCATTATGAGCTACCTAGGCTCCACCAAGCTGACGCAGAATACAATTCGTGCGTAAGCTTCAACACACAATTAAGGGTGACCCTTCTCAACATGGGGGGATTCTTTATATAAGGAATTGTCAGAGGTACATTAAGTTGTAACATGGGGTAGTTGGTCACAGATCAGTGAAGGAGAGAGCTAGGGTATGGTAGGACCAGAAAAGTGTTTAACTGTGAGGCTTTGGCAGCTGGTCACTTCACCACTTGGTGCCTCAGTTTCCCCACATAATGAGATTAAGTTAGACTACACGATTCTTAAAGGACCTGTCTCCATTTTAGGGGTGACCCGAGGAAAGACATTTTTAAAAGTCAATATTCAAACAGCCAAAGCTTTTGACGACTGGACATTCCACCTACAGATCCAAACATCTAGGCCAAGCACCCCTGAAACAAAAACAAAACAAAACAGAAAGAAACGAATATACATGAAAATTGAAATTGGTGAACACAATGCATAGCCCCAACATTTCAGAACCATCGCCCCCAGAAGATCAGATAAAAACGAAGATGAGACAGCTCTGAAATGTTAATAAGAGCCAGTAGAAAAGTAGACTTATAATTGTAAAAAATGCACACACAGACACTCATACACACGCACACACACACACGCCACTCAAGTATGGCACAGGAAGCTTCATCTACTGAGGCAGAGCTTCTGATTATTAAATAAAAGTAGAAAATCATAGCATTGCAAGGGTCTTCAGAGACCATCCGGCCCCTCATTGCTAGTCAGTGTTTCTTTTAATCCACAAAACCCCTTCTCCAAGTGAAGCCTTACACAGAATCATGGAAAGCGCAGCTATCCTGGCAGAACACAGGTGTGCAGAGATCGTCGCCTGCGTGTGGTACCTACAGGGACACTCACATTCGCCTGCTGAATGTCTGAGGCTCCACACAGCACAGGTGGGAAGCCACTGGTCTTGCGCAATTTAGAAACCGGGACCCAGAGAGGCGGTCTGCCTTGTCTTATGTCACACAGCAAGCAGATCAAGAACTGGCTCAGGCTTCTCCCCCAGTGCCATGCTGCCTCCAAACCCAAGGGGTCTGACCTGAGGTCGGCTCCATGGGCTCACCCTCATCTCCCACAGTGTCAGAATTCCCTCCCTCTCACGCCTGAAAGAGAATGGTCCTGGACTGGCCACACGTGGAAGCCATTCCAGGGCCAGCTCAACCTTTGCATCCAACACGTGTTGACGCTGTCTCCTCCATCAATATTAGCTTTAAGGGAAGCCCAGACCTAAGCCTATACCTCAAGACCGCTCTGCCCACCTCCAGGGCTGATCTAAGGCCTCTTTGTTGAAAGGATCCACAGACTCTCAGTGGCCCCCAAAGACCCAGCCTCATGACCATACACGAGTCTCAGGAAACACAGACTCTTCCCTGGAGCCAAGAGCAGATTCAGTCCCTCTGTGAAGTAGTCACAATGGCCATAACTTCCTTGAAAATAATGTCATTTCTTTTTTTAAATCCTTTTTTTTTTAATTGTCATGATGTTTTGTTTTTTGCTAAAGGATGAACGATAGCTCCTGGTGAACCTGGCAACCCCGGATCTGTCTCCATATCTCAGCAATCTGTTCCGCGGCCCATCAAAGAAATGGTGAGGCAGTAATGATGCTTTTATTAGCAACCTTTACACTTTGTCAAAATTAAAATGAAAACGCAACATTCATATGTAAATCCAGTTACCTTCTGGGTTCCTCGTATCCTTTATCCCTTTCACGAAATTACAGATTATTAAGAAATGTTTGAAGAGTGGGAGACAGGCTTCAGGGAGTGTGAGGGAGGCAGAGCGAGACAAAAGGGTAGAGAAGGCGAGGTGCTTTGCCTTCTCTTTCATGTGCAGAAGCATCGCAGCCTGTGGTTTTATTGCTCGTCCATCGTCCGAGACATCCCACCCCCGGCAGAGCCCGTTTCTCGGGTGACTCATGCTTCAAGGCTCACCAGGACCCAGAGCCTACAAAAGGACAGCAGAAAGGTGTGACGGGCAGGAGCTCCTGTTGACAAATATTCCTCCTTGATGATGCACTATTTATAGCAGAAGATCCCCATGAACACTGATTGCAGAAGGCCTTGTTTAAAATTACAAAGCCAAATTTGAGATGTGCGAGTTGAAATAAATGAATCCACACGGGGAAAGCTCTCTCTGAACTCCTTCCACATGCCTTTCTCAGACATGAACCGAGAGCGACCAGTTCACGCTAATGAACAACACATTGCCACGGAAAACCCTGAAAGGTGGGGGAACTCATGCTCCCCAGGTCCTCAGGGATGGTTTTGGAGAGGAGACACATTTCGCATGGGATTGTGGCGGACCAACTGTTAGGTGGCCCGTGCGATGCCCTCCTCTTGCGGTTCACACCCTGAGTGCTGCTGGGACCGCGGCTTGCTTCTAGAGGAGAGAATACGGCCAAGCTGATGGGAAGCAGTGAGTGTGTGTGTGTGTGTGTGTGTGTGTGTGTGTGTGTGTGTGTGTGTGTGACTTCATGATTATGTGCATAAGACCACAGTGCCCTTCTCACGGGAGCCTTTCTCCCTCACTCGCTGGCTGAGGAAGCAAACGACCATGTCGGGAGCTCCCTAGAAAAGCACTACAGGTAGCCTCCCAGAAACAAAAGACAAACTCCAGCTGAGAATCAGCAAAAAATGGAAGTTCTCACCCCTATGATGGCAAGGAACCAAGTGTCACCAACAAGGCACAAGCAGAGAGACGGATTCCGTCTCCAGTGAGACCCCTGCCCCGATCAACACCTCGCCTGGAGAGACCCTCAACCCAGTCATGCTTCTGACTCTCCGAAGCTGTATGATATTCAATATGGAGCATGTTTCTGGAAGCCACTATGCCTCTAGTTGTTTCTTGTGCAGCAGGGGAACAGTAACACGGGGATGCTGGCAAAGGGGTAGGAATTTGCAAATTATAGGAGGTGGAGGAAATTCCAAAGGGAATGGCTTGTGCTATTACCATAGAGCAATGACACCGTATTTAGAAAGTGTATGTTTTGCTCCAAGGAAGGTATGGATTCGGGCATCTTAGGATAGGAATGTGGGTGGGAGGCAGAAGATAAGAGAGGACCTCAAAGAAGAGAAATAGACACATTAACCTCAAGACCAGAGTTTCCTTACCTCTAATCCACCCGGGAAGTTGTGTGGATCCTAACATCCCCCCTCCTACCCCCAGAGAGTCTTCCTCGCCTCACGTGGAATGGGGCAGAGGCACCTGCAGCTCTAACATGAATGCCTCATTGATTCTGGGGCAGACAGTCCACAGCACAGGATCTCTTCCTCAACACCCCACATCCCACAAGAAGTCAATGCAAGAATGACATAAGAAGTTTATTTTCCACAGGATTCGCCCAAAGGCTGTCTATAGGATGTTCTCCTGGAGGGAGAGGGGCTGAACACTCTAGCCTGGGATCAGAGGGAAGACCACGACAACGATAAGTCTTCACTAGGACATGGCCGTGAACCAGAGAGAACTGTATGCAAGGGAGGGGTAGGGAGGGGCCCTGGGAAGATCTGGTGGTGAGCCAGGTGTAAGCAGTCAAGGAAAGAGAAATATAAGACTGTGGGAAGGGAAGGGAAGGGAAGGGAAGGGAGGAAGAAGGAAAGAAAGAGGGAGGGAGGGAGGGAAGGGAGGGAGAGAGGTGATGGGATGGTAGGAAGCTGTTTCAATGAGCTGAGTACTGCAGGCTGGATCTTCATTGACCTGCAAGGTCCTGCTAACTGGGCCTCTGGAGCTTTGCATGTTGACTTTGGCTCCCTCTGTGCTGCAATAGCCAATTGTCCAGACTCCAAATTTCCAGAACATACAATCCTCTCCACATGGAGGCCATTTACAGAGAAAACTGTTAAACCCTGATAATCCTTGCTGGTGGGACAGTGGATATTTAGCGATTTCAGACCTACAATTGCCACCATGTTCAGCTTCAGAGGTGATGGAGTAGAACAGTGTCAAGGAACCCGGAACAGGGGTGGCCCTCCCACCATGAGCTGTTAGTCTAGGCAGCCAGTTCCTGAATCCTGCCCCTGGAGACTGATGGCGTCACAAGGCTTAGAGCTCAGGAATGCATTCATTCAGTCAGCATCGGCTGAGTGCACATTGAATGGCCAGCACTGTTCCAAGCCCAGGGCTACTGCACTGAACAAGTCCTCATTGGGTGGAGCACCCCACTTTTCATCTCCCATGAGAGTAGTTTCCAGGGGTCGGGGAGGTTATAGGAGGTGAAGTTAGCACCTCCCTGGTCCTCACAGTGTCCGTTCCTTCCAGATTGCCTGTCTTATTGGGGCTGTGTTTTCTAAAGTGGGTTCTATGGAACCCTGTTCCTGTGGGGTACAAGTAAAGGTCAGACCTTCAAAGAGGAGGCTCAGCCATAGTAGAAAATGTGTATGTAGCTCTCATCACATGCCAGGCACTGTTCTAAGCACATAATGACATCGACCCACAGTAGGATACTGAGGCATAGAAGGGTAACCTATTGCTAAAGCTCAGTGATAGAGCTGATATTCAAAACCATGGATCAAGATTGAGTGTGAGCTTTCACCAGTCTGCACTGCCAGCTCTACACTGGCCAAATGACCCAGGAAAACATTGGTTTTAAAAAACAAAAGGTCACATCCCATGTATCCCTGCTAGACATATTTTCAAGTGCTTATTGACCACTTGGTAGTCTTCTTTTGTAAAGAATCTGCTCAAATATTTTGCACATTTTTTTTTGTTGGGTTGTTTGTCTTTTTACTATTGACGGAAGGGGAATCTTCTGCAAATATTTTTTCCCCAGTTGGTGGCTTGTCTGCTCATTCTCTTGATGAGCAGAAGTATTTCATTTTGATGAAGACCAACTCATCAATTTTTAAAGTAGTTAATACTTTCTGTGTCCTCTTAACAAATATATTTCCCTGGCCCAGAGGCCAGAAAAATANTTTTTTTTTTTAACTTTTTTTTTTAATTTTTTATTTATTTCACAGCGGGAGAGAGATCACAAGGAGGCAGAGAGGCAGACAGAGAGAGGAGGAAGCAGGCTCCCCACCNGTTGGTGGCTTGTCTGCTCATTCTCTTGATGAGCAGAAGTATTTCATTTTGATGAAGACCAACTCATCAATTTTTAAAGTAGTTAATACTTTCTGTGTCCTCTTAACAAATATATTTCCCTGGCCCAGAGGCCAGAAAAATAATCTTCTCTATTTTCTTTATAGTTCTACCTTTTACTTTTAGGACTATGATCCACCTTGAATTACTTCCCATATATATTGGTCTAAGGTAAGGGCCAAGATACATTATTTTCCAGGTGGGTATCCAACAGTTTCAGCACCATTTTTTTGAAAAGACTTTTCTCTTTTGAATTGCTTTGGTGTCACTGTTGCAAATCAGTTGACCTTATCAGTGTGCATCTATTTCTAAGTTCCCTATTCTGTTCATCCTTGTGTGTGTGTGTCTTTATATCAATACTATGCTGATTCGATTGCTGTAGTTTTTACTGGTCATCAAAGAAATTAACATTAATACCATGATGAGAC
Source organism: Ailurus styani (assembly GCA_002007465.1). Taxonomy (NCBI): domain Eukaryota; kingdom Metazoa; phylum Chordata; class Mammalia; order Carnivora; family Ailuridae; genus Ailurus; species Ailurus styani. The sequence continues at coordinate 416,624 of LNAC01000192.1, forward strand.
CCAGCTATACATCCATGAGAACGGCTAAAACTAAAAAAACTGACAATACCAAATGCTGACAAAGATGTTGAGTAACCAGAACTCATATACATTGTTGGTGGGAAGGTAAAATGGCCAAACCACTTTAGAAAACTGTGTGGTAGTTGCATGTAAAGTTAAGGTTAAAGTCTCCCCATGACCCAGTAATTCTACTCCTAGATGTAGAAATAAAATTGTAGGCTCATAAATGTTCACCGCTGTTCATTTGTAATAGCAAATCTGGAAACAACCCAAATGTCCCACACCAGGTAAATGCATAAAATGTGCTAAACCCATACAATAGTAATCTATCCCTTAATAAGAAGGAACAAACTATAGATAAACACCACACCATGGTGAAACTCAAAGACATCCTGCCGCGTGAAAGAAAACAGACACAACAGAGTGCCTATACAACTCCATTATAGAAAGTTCTAGAATGGGCCAAGTTAATCTGTGGTGAAAGAAATATTATTGGCAGTGGCTATTTCTTAGGAGGGATGGCTGGCCAGGAGCACAAAAAACTCCCTAAGAGGATGGAATTGTCTCTCTCTTCAGGAAATATGGGTTACACAGATTTTTGCAATGGTAAGAAATTATCAAGCTCTGCATTTTACTGCAATAAAAAAAATTAGAATAAAATGAAAGTCAAAGACATTTCAAATGTACAGAGGAAAGTAGTATGGAACGGGTTTCTTTCCTCTCCCATGGCATTCGGGAATACTAAAGCAAGCTGTGAATCCCCAGAAAAGGCGAACGTCCACAGAGTGTTCCAAGTTTCAATCGGGACATTGTTCTGAGTTGAATTGTGTCTCCCAAGATTCATACGTTGATGTCCTAACCCACCCCCCCTGCACCTTGAAGAGTGATGTTATTAGGAAGTAGGGTTATTGCAAATATAATTAGTTAAGATGAAGTCATATTGGAAAAGAGCGGTCCCTTGATCCGAGGTGACCGGTGTCCTTACCAAATGAGGAAATTTGGACACAGACACACACACAGGGAGAACACCAGTCTGCATTGAGCAAAGCGATCACCAGAAGCTGGTAAACAGACCTGGAACACACCCTTTCCTAGAGCTGGCAGCCGTCAGAGCGAGCATGGCCCTACGGACACCTCCACCCCAGGCTTCCAGGCTCCAGAACCACAAGAGAACAAATGTCCTGTTGTTTAAGCCACTTGGTTTGTGATACTTTGTTATTGCATGCAGCCGAAGCAAACTGTATTACCAGGGAACCATTTCATTTTTCCCCTTGGTGTGTCTATGGTAACAGACTCTAAATAACGTCCCTTGTTCTAGGAAATAACTCCTTTACTTATGATTGTTTTTCAAAGGGATCCTGGCATCTATTGTGACAGGAGCTGCTGCCTTCACATAAGTGAAGAATTATACAAATGATAAGACCCCATGACCTGTCTCCAGCATAAACAAAGGATATTCCGGTGAATTTTTCCACCTTATCTGCAAAGTCTAGAAGCTAGATTCATTGCTCCCATTTTGCAGATGGGGTAAATCAGACAGCAGTGGCCCTTAGCTTATGCAGCTCCTTCTCCATAGCTGACATGAGGCCATCTCTCTTCTAAGTTCCCCGGGGCCACGTCTGGCTCCTGCACTCGGGCTCATCCTGGTGGGAAAGAGGAAAGACAGGGAGCTAGCATCATGAGCATCTGCTCTCCTGACATGATCCTGGAGCCAGGGATGGGTCAGGCCCAACGGTGTCGGGATTCCTACCCTGCTGGTCACTCACCAGGCCAACTATTCTTTCTCTGCAAGTCATCACAACCGTTAAGCCGCAGGCTCCAGTGAGGTCCAGAGGAGAAGGGTTCCCCTCAAGGCACAAACAATGGAAGCTACTCCTTTGCTGTGGTCTCCTGAAGTCTCTCCTCTCCCACCATCCTGCCTCTCCCCGCAGCCTCACGCCTGGAAGATGCCAAGCGGCCTCCGCCCAGGGGGGGACCCAGAGTCGGGTTTAGAAAACGAAAGGCCACTTCATAATCTTTTCCAAGGTGGGTTAAACAGCATGATCTCTTATTACCCATTGACGGAAATGGGAAATGCGGAATAACTAGTTTCAGCCAATGCTGATTTGTGATATATCTCCTTTTTAGCGGAGATAACAAAGAAGCGTGCATTCAGGAGGCTTAGTAAAGAAGGCACAGATTAACACCACAGTCAGATGACTTTTGAAGCAAAGCTTCTATTAAAGTCGCTGCCAAAAAGTCACTTTATCTTCCCTCCGATGCATTTCAGATTTTATCTACCCTTTTATTCTTTTTGTCCTTAATTTTAAATCCTTTTTATTATTATTTTTTCCCATGTAAGCACCAAGGGAGTTGTTTGGGACTCATTCTTTTGGAAGCAATTATCCACAAGAGAGGCGTTCACTTCATTTGGGCTGCATTTTATATCCAAACCATGATAAAAAGGCACAAAATTGACTTTGCCTGTGTAGCTCAGACACTGGGAAGTCCTTCACTGTGAATTTCGATTCGGCTGCCTGTTGACCGAACCTGCCTTGGAAAGACCAGGTGAGTGGTGATCTGTTATATCATATATTCCCTTGCAGCCTAATAGAGCAAATACATTTTTTATTCAATTGTCCATTAATTCAGAACTTGTAGATCCCATGCTGACTGCAAATTTGTAAAAAGAGTATTCTCTCTTGGTCTAAAAAAGAATATGTCTTGGGGCACCTGGGTGGTTCAGTGGTTAAGTATCTGACTCCTGCCTTCAGTGTAGGTCATGATCTCAGGGTCATGGAATTGAGCCCCGCAATGGGCTCCATGCTCATTGCAAAGTCTGCTTGTCCCTCTCCCTCTGCTCCTCCCCCATCTCCCTCCCTCTCTCTCTCTCTCTCTCTGTCTCTCTGTCTCTCTCTCTCTCTCTCCAAAATAAATAAATAAAATCTTTAAAAAAGAATATCTCTTACCCATGTATTTGCAAAATCTTACCTCAAAGCCTTCACAGTTTTTCAAAGACGGGTCCCTCGTGCCTTGGGGAGGAGTGGGGTCAGGACCATTTCGTACCTCAGCCCTACAGAATCTATTACAAACATGAAATTTCTGTGCCAAGGTTCATGTATCTTAAAATGTCATGTGCGTATTGCATTCCGCTGTATGACATATCTGTTTGATTTTAATATAATGCTGTTTCAAATTAATTATCATCCGTATTGAAAAAAAAACCAAAAAAAAGTTCCTATCTATCTTGTAGTTATTAAGGAAGACACAATCAAATTAATTTTTATCGGTTTTATGAAATGTGGCTGAATCTGCGAGAATTTGCATCCATTTTGTGTATCCATAATGGCATCTAGGCAACTTTTCCTCTCTCTGCTTCAGTCCCACACTGTTTAAAAATCCCAACCAGGGGCACCTGGGTGGCTCCTGTCGGTTGGGCATCTGCTTTTGGCTTGGGTCATGATCTTGGGGTCCTGGGATCAAGCCCCACATTGGGCTCCACTTTCAGTGGGAAATCTGCTTCTCCTTTTCCCTCTGCCCCTCTCACTTTTTTCTCCCCACCTCCCTGCTGATGCTCTCTTCTCTCTCTCTTTCAAATAAAGAAATGAAAACCCCAACCATGTGCATATGTGGATAGAAACATTATCAACTCTTTGACTGCTTCATGAACTCCCTCCAGGCACTGGCCAAAGGACAGGACCGAATACAATAAAGGGCCACAGGGCTCCTCCCTGCTGGTGACTCTTGGAGATCAGGATTCTGTCTTCTCACTGAGTGGAAAAGTTGCCTGGGTCTGACCTCTGACCTGTTAGCCAAAATATTTACTGTCTCAGGAAAACGCTCGTCAACGGACTCACTAGGAAAGTGACTGGTGGTATGCCTTATCTTCCCACGAATGCCATAATTTCATCCCAAGTAAATCAACTCATCTCAGAGGACTCACCGAGCCCTTCGCCTCTCTCCGCCCGCCCTGGCACGTCACCAGTCGTGAGGCCCTCTTACGGAGCCTTTCAACATGAAAGCAGATGCAGCCCTCTCCCCCTCCCCCCGCCTAGTCGTGGCCGCGAACACTCAGACACAGGAGAAAATAGCTTCTTGGTAAACAAACTCCAGGGTGCCTGGGTGGCTCAGTCAGTTAAGCCAATGCCTTCGGCTCAGGTCATGATCTCAGGGTCCTGGGAACGAGGCCCGCGTCGGGCTCCCTGCTCCACAGAGAGCCTGCTTCTCCCTCTCCCTCTGCCTGCCTCTCTGCCTGCTTGTGCTCTCTCTTTATCTCTCTGTCCAATAAATAAATAAAATCTTTAAAAATAAATAAATAAATAAATAAATAAATAAATAAACTCCATGAGCTATATTCGTGATTTGTGAGAACCATTCCTTATCCGATTTATTTGAGTCTTACCTTTTGTCCTGGAGCTTTCTACCGCCATGAAGAAACACAGCCATGCTTTCCCTGGGAGGCCGTCTGCAGTGGTGGAGAGACCGAGCTTTGAGAACACTTTCTGTTCCATCACAAACAGAAAAATCAGTAGTCACATCCCCATGGCTCATTCAAGCAGTTGCTGTGTCCCCCCCCCCGCCCCGCCCCCTTCCACCCTCTCTTGGAAGGTGACTGCTTATAATAGAGTCCAGGCTCTGGAAACTTGCAGGTGAACAGGCGGACTCCCACCCCCAGGACCTTGGCACCACACTGGGAGCCACGCCCTCTGCCTCTCAATCTGGTGCGTCCCGCCCCTCGTGGGCCTTCACCAGCTTTCTCCCCTCCTCCAGAATACCTGCCATCCTCCCACTGAATCGAAAAAGAGCCATCCACCAGGCACCCCCAAAAAAACACAGGAAGGGAGACCCTGGTCACCTCCTGACTTAAATCATCTTAAATTACCTGCGGCCAATAGACTGTGATGCCCACTGTGTTCATCAGCTATGTTTGTGTGTGTCCGAGTGTGTGCATGTGCACACGTGTGCATGTGGTGTATGTCCACCCACACTTAGCCCCAGGCTGGCTCACACCCCTCGAACAGAGGGGTTGGAGGGAGGAACACATGGTTAGCTGCAAAAGGGTTTCAGCTACAGTCCTGGACTCTGCACTGGGCCAGGGTGTTTTCCACTTTTCACACAGTATTTACCTTTCTTACATGTAAAGACTGGTGCTGTCATCTCTGCACGTGACTGGATCTGTAAATCTTTTCTAAATAAGGTCCACTCCTGACCTAAATCTGGGTCCTCCTCAAGGCACCCTTAGGGGACGACAGGGGCGAATGGACCCCCACCGTCACTTCGGTGTTGGTTGGTTTTTTCATATTGTTATTTTTCTTGCATTCTCCTACTTCCCCTGGGGATGCAAGGCGGGGGATAATTAGTCCAAATGACCTGTTGAAGGTCACTTGTCTGCCCGTTGGCTAAAGCGAAAGGGGCCACTTAATTGTCAGACCATCTGATAATACAGCCAGCATTGTCCTACCCCCCCCAAAGAAGTCAGGGTGCTGGCGCCAAAAAAATTAATGACAAATCCCTCCGACAAGAGGGCGAGGCAGAGCCGCGAGCCCCGGGGGCCGTCAGGGCGTTTGAGCTGTGCTCATAATTCCAACCTATCCTGCCGTTGAGAGAGCGCCCCTTCTCCTCCACAGCCACAACCTCCTCATCCAAAACGAGATGCTCCCTCGCTGTGAAATACTGCAGGTGAGCAGATGCTGTTTCCTTAAGTCAGGACATTTGTCAAAGAGCTTTGACAGGTCCTTGTCAATAAAGACAAAAAATGCAGAACATGTGACCGTGCCATGTCTGGGGGGGAGCGACAACACGTGTTTTTCTTTCCATTCAACGTTCCTCTGGAAGTGAAATACTTTTTCCTTATTACTCAGAATTTATGAGGCTCCTCAATGTTTAATCTTCTGCTTCAACTTTGATCTAGAACCAAACTTCCTTTAAGGGGCATACCCAAGTCAGAAAGAATCCAAATCAAAAGCAGGAAGAAACATTCGATGCTTAGTGTGGCGGAAGAGCTTTGCTGTCAGACAGAACTGGTTTCTGAACCTGCTGTACCGTTTGCTGGCTCCACGATGTGGGGCAAGTATGCCGAGTCTCACCTTCCCCATCTCTCAGGTGGGAGTGCAATGGTGCCCATGCTCTCAGGGTATTGGGAAGGCTCCACCTGATAATGGCTAGTGCTCATTACCCACCACGCCTCCTCCTCCGTGGTTCTTAATGAACTGCCATTAGCTGACTGAACGCTGTGCACTATGCTTCCATGACAATATATTTATGCCTTATAATGACTTCTCGTGGTTGTTTAATGTACATTGAACAGATGAGCAAACTGAGGTTCGAGAAATTTGGCATCCCCTGAAATTTCTAAGGCTGGCAGACTCTCTCCCAGGTCCCGCGAGCTCCCTAAGCCATTGAAAATAATATCAGCTACTGCGAGCTTTCCAAGACGTGCACCCCAGGTGGACGTCGAAGGGCCAGAGGTGTAGCTTCTTGCAGCAAGGTAGAACCTGGAGCTGGTGGAACCTCAGCCAGTCACCCAATGTACCCTAAGACTGTTGCTACGATCGTTCTCCACGGTGTTAAGACATTTTAACGGTGGGAAAGCACCAAGCCAGAATGCTGAGAAAGTCCCACAAGGTGAAATGGGGGCTGAATTATTCAGGGGCTCCAGTTCACTGAGTCCCCAGGGAGCCTGCCCCCCACTGCTCACCAGCGGCTTCTCCGAGACTGTCCCCGCATGCTACTTGGGGGGCTCCCGTCTGCTTTTCAAAAGAGCAAACGTCCAGGCAGCCCATGCCCACTTGCCCTGCAAACCGTCCCCTCCGAGATTAGATGACTTACATCTAGACGCGGGAAAGGAAAGAGACCAGGAGAGGGGAAGAAGGTTATCGGGGTGGAGAAGGTGAAAGAATTTCAATATCCCCATCTCGTTCCTTATTCGGGCAAAATGAAAAGTCCTCATTATTAAATCACAAAGCAATTAAAAAATTAAAAATTTCATAAGACCCTACATAAAAGAAATACAAGTGTTTAATGATGGATTAGAAAGTGGAAGTGGGGGGGGAGAGAGAAAGTAAAAGCCCGCTCGTCTCAGAGGATTCCCTCTCGGCAGCGGCGAGAGTGGTTTCTGCCTACACCCTCATGCCAGCCGCGAGAACTAATAAATTCCGGGCTCCCCTGCCTAGAAGCCAAGGCCGATTAATATCTGCCTACCTTGTTACCTAATTCATTATGGAATAGCAGTTAATTTGATTTGATATTATTTTAATAAAATTCTGTAATATATTAGATTGTTTCAGGCTATCAAAATAATTTTCCAATTATTACGGTTACTCAAGCAAGTCTTTTTTTTTCCCCCTTCATGAGCGGCAGTTGGTCTGACTCAGAATATATTAGCTCCTACAGCTTCATCCTGGCCGAGGGAGCAGGGGATCCATGCATGGTTACCCAGAAGAGCTCCTGCCAAGAACGGTTGCCCGTAGTTCTCAGCAAAATGTCCACGCCGTGGACCGACATGGATTTATGACCTCTTGTCTCTGGCCATGAGGCTCTCCCCCTTTGACCACTGGGTTGAATTTTAAGGGAACATTGAGATAAATTTGTATCAAAAGTAACCGTCGAAACCAGTGAGTCCAGGAGTGTCAATGACTTGCAAGCGGGGGTTATCAACAACGACTAGTGGAGAGAATGTGTGCTTTGAAATTTGAAGGGCCCTTTCTGTTGGCACCTGACCTTCTTGGACATCTGGTTCGATGTGTACAAAACAGAGAAGGCTTACCTGAGTCACAGCATGGCGTGAGACATCAAACAGGATCACTTTTGTCAGAGTGGTGGATACCAAAATGCAGCTGGCATCAAGGAATCAATCCCGTTGACTCTAGAGAACAAACTGAGGGTGGATGGAGAGCAGTGGGTGGGGGGTGGGCATTAAGGAGGGCACTTGCTGTGATGAGCACTGGGGGTTGCATGTGAGGGATGAATCACTAAATTCTACGCCTGAAACCAATATTACTCTATATGTTAACTAACTAGAATTTAAATAAAACATTGAAACAAAAAAAAAGAAAGAAAAAAGAAAAGAAATTAATCTTCTCGAGAGTATCAGGGAGGAGGCAATTCGGGGAAAGATGCTGGGCCTGGATAAGGAAGCCTGGTAGAACCTCCCCAGGGTGCTGAGATAGTCAATGTGCTCACACGTTCAACTACTCATTCAGCAAATGTTTACCGAGTTCCAAGGTCATGTCTGGTAGTATGTACAGTGAGCCAGGCAGGCAGTGTCCCCACGTGCATGAAGCTTGCAGAGCATCAGCTGGAGCTGGCACCATTGCAAGCCCATAGTAGGTACCAAAAAATATGGTTGAATTACTTAATCCAGGGTCACCAGGGTGCCGGATATTAATAAATAACCATCTCAGCAAATTGCAAATAAAATAATACAATGACTGTATAATTGAAATCTGTGAAGGGAAAGCACAATGGGCTGTGAGGGCAGTAACAGGTTGGAAGTCTGCAGAGATCCAGAGAATGAACAGGTATGAGCCACGCAAAGGAGGAGGGAAGGGTGCTCCAGGTGCAGAAACCAGCATAAGCAAAGATCCTGGGGTGGAACTGGCAGAGGGTTTCAGGGGACAGAAAGAGGGATGCCATCAGGGAATAAAAGGGGTTTGGTAGGTACAAGCCAGGTTCCTGAGGCACCAGGCTCACAAATACATTAAGGTAAGGGGGCTGGACCCCATGAGCCATAAGAAACAGTGAGGTCCCAAGCTTGGGAACGTGTGCTCAGGTCTGTATTCTTAAAAGCTTGTTCCACACAGTGTGGAGAATGAATTGACACGGGCAAGAGCAGGTGTGGATGACCATAAAAAAACTGTGACAGGTGCCCAGGAAAAAGGCGACAGCCTGGAATGAGCAGTCAAGGTCAGACTCTGTGAGTCCCAGGGATCACTCACACCTGCGTATCAGAGATGATCTGAGGAGGACTGCCCAAGTGCAAGGCCACCCAGTGCTGTGACCTGGCCGGCAGTCCTTGGCCTCACCTCAGGACCCTATGCAGACATAGCTCCAGGCCTCTGATCCCCTCAGCTCCCGGTGCATGACAAGCCATGGTCCTCACCGGGCTTGTCGTCGGCCACTCCTGATCTGAGCCGACGTTACCCCACCAAAACCCAGAATCCACCTTGTAGCTTCCTATTTCGCCATGCCAGGCCAGACAGGGGAAAAACGGCCCCCTCCCTTCTGAGGAGGAGGAATGACCCCCATGAGTGGCTTCGGGAGCTACACCTCTGGCTGGCTCACAGTTTGTCTGTCTTCACCTCTCTGCCCTTAGAAACCCATGATTGCAATAAGTGTCCCGATTACAATGGAAGAATTATAACTGGGTCTCAGCTTACAGGAAGTTATGGTACCTTTGGGGGTGAGGAGAGCGATGCTAAGGAAGGAAACTAGTAAGATTATAGACCCTGATCAACAAGGGGCAGAGGTGGGGCTGAGGAGGGCCCAAGGCCCCCCTGGGAAGTGGACTGCATGACCCCTTGGGTTTCTGAGTCTCATTTCAGACCTGGAGGGGACACAGGCAGAAGTGGTGTCACCTGGATGAGTCCACTGGGTGTGGGTAGATGGGGAACTGGAAATACACAGATCCTCTGGGGGGACCACAGGCTGCATCCTGAGACCTCGTGCACCTTTCCATCTACCCCTCCCAGGCCTCCATAAATCATGCTGAAACCCAAGGAGACTGACCCCAGCTATGTGCAGAATAGACGGGGTCACTGGGCCACACCTGGGTCTAAGCCTTAAAAGGGATCAGGGAGGAGCCAGTGCTACTCCCTGGTTCTGCCTCAGGACCCAGGCTGAGGGAGCTCTGAAGGGGGGGGTCTTCCGATTCCCCACCAAAGATGTGCTCAGCTGCCCATGGGCCAAGTCCTAGCCCCATGCTGGGCACCCAGAACTAACAACTCCAGACCTCAGGTCACAAAGGGCTCCACTGGAGGAGGACGCCAGGACCACAGGGGTAGGGAACACAAGGGACAGGTAGTGGAGGAGAAACGCAATCACAGGTGCCTTCTAGAGAGAGGCGTGTGCCTGAATTGCAGGATGGCCAGGAAGGGAGATGGAGGCAGGGAGTATTAGGGACGCTCAAGGAAGGCCTGCCCCCACACCTGTGCTCAGGGTTGAGCAGAGGCATGCCAGAGACCAGCCAAGGAGCACAGTGGTGGCCTGATGAGCTGGATGTAGGCTGAGAGACCCAGGGTCCCAGAAGGCTCCAGGCTTCTGGGTGAACAAGGGGGTAATGCCCACTTGACAGAGCCCACGGGAGACCTGAGTATGAGATGGTCTTGAGCACTCGGTGGGGCCTGGGCAGGGAGCCTGTCAGCTTTCAAATGTGCATCTGAGTCTCAGCTCTGAGCCATTCAATGTCATTTAACTGACATGTCTGGAGAGGCTTCCACGTGCCTTCCATCCCAGGTACCTCACACACAGGAGGCCCCTGTGGATTTGGGAAATGACACAGTCTCCAGGCTCTCCTGATCTCCATGTCCACCTCCTGTGTTGCATCCCAGACATTTGTCACACCAGTGATGTCCCCAAACTCCACAATGCTTACCCCATAGTCTTTAGCTGCTTTGCTTCTTTGAGAAAGCCCCACCACTCAGAACATGTGCACTCACTCTCAGACACACATGTGACTGGATTTCCGCACTGGGGCATCGCTTTGTTCTCTCCTCTACCTGGCTGTCGTTAGGTGAAGGAGACCCTGCTGCTGACCATTCCCGAGCTGATGGGTATAAGGAAATGAAGTGTCCCTGTTTTCAAAGCACCACTGTCCTATCAAACCCCGGAGGAGGGGGCAGTTCGGTCTGCACGTTAATGTTACTTTCATTAAATTCCCACTCTGCTGGCTTATTGTCTAACAGAAATCGCTGTCGTGAGACATAAAAAAAAAAAAAGTGAGTGCTTCCTCCAAGCTTGTGTCCCCTTGAAATAATACAGCAGGATGGCTCAGAAGGTCATCCTCCAGAGGTGAGCTACCTTCGGTCACAGTGAGGTCTTAATTTTTCACAGATACCCAGTGTAGTGGGTTGGACGGTGGCTCCTCCAAAGACTGGGAAGCTGTGATTGTGACCTTATTTGGAAAAAGGTTCTCTACCAATAAAATTAAATGAAAGATCTTTAAACGAGACCTTGATTGACTGGGCAGACCCAATTTCATGACAAGTGTCCTTATAAAAGAAAGGCACAAGGAGCTTTGAGACACAGGTGAAAACACAGAGATCAGAGTGCTAGAGCCATAAGCCAATGAAATCCTGGAGCCACCGGATGCCAGGAGAAGCCAGAAATGGACTTTTCTCTAGAGCCTCTCAAGGGGGCACAGCCCTGCACCTTGATCTCCAACTTCCGGCCTCCAAACCTGTGAGAGAATAAATTTTTGCTGCATTAAGCCTCTTGGTTTGCTGTCATGTGTCATGGCAGCCCTAGGAGTCCTTCCACCTAAGTTGTATAAATAGACCTTTCTTAGGCTCAGAAAGCAAAACCCATGAGGGTTTTAAATAAAAACAATTACTAACCCCCATTCCCCAGACATCAGCTCAAGCGTTGTATAGGACACATGTGCCCAGGGATTTTATCAAAGGATATCATTTGAAGTCAAGGTTAACAACAGTCTGAGTTGTCCTACAGAAACGATAGAGCTATGCCTCCTATGGTGTCTCCACTCAGAACCGCGAAGGTATCATGGTCTCGTTGTCATGCAGAGAAACTGAGGCTCCAGAAGGTGAAGTTCTTCTTCAGCCCCACAGCTCAGGAGCCGCTAGTGCATGATGGATTCCCAGGCCTTCCGACTCAGCAGCTTCCTTCGATATGACAGGAGCTGCCCCCCCACCAGCATGACGGATACAGTGGTTGTAAATAGTTTATACTTCCAAAAGACAGGCTATCCGAGAGAGGCGGTATCCAGTCATAGGGAATCGGTCTTGTCCACCAAGGTTAATGTCCACTCCTTCCAAGAAAACCCAGTTTCCGAGTCCAAACTTTGAAACCCAGAAGCTCTGTAGCTGCCTTTCCATCTTGTCCACATGAGACCAAAGGTTAGCGCTTCTTTCAGAGACCTCTTTAATGCATAATCAGCTAAAATGATGGCAGAGCCTCAAAATTGCTCCAAGATGGTTATAAAGTCTTTGTGTGGACAACTTTTCCATTTGGTGGTAAAACTGGAAGGCTTTATCACTCTTTTATAACTTTCCATATAATTTTTATGAAACCCAAGAGCCAACATCAAAGACCATGGGCTGAAATTGTTCCTGTGATCCAAACCAAGTGACAGACTCCAGTCCTGAAGATGTGAAGCCTCACATCTGGTTCATAGCCTGCCCGGAGGACTTAGCCAGAGAACATAGCCTGGGAGCAAGCAGATGCAGGAGGAGGCTCAAATTTAATAATCACGCTCCGTTACTGCACGCAGCCATAGAGACAGAGGCGATGAAATGTATACCCCATGTCCTTGTGGATCAGGAAGTATCACGAAGGGGACATGGAACTGGGGGGCAGGGTGGTCTACACTGGGGGTCAGCCAGCTGGTCAACCACCTTGTTGAGCAGTGACAAATGCTGACACCCCAAATGGACAGCAAACTACATAGAGATCAGAAGAAAGAGTCCAAAGTCTGGAGTTGGCCAATGCAGGGTCCAAACTCACACTTGGCCTCTTCCCAGCTGTGTTACAATGAGAAAGGCGTATTGCCCTTTACAATCTCATGGATCTCAGCTGCACAAAGAGGTTGGTAATACCACCATCCAAGGTTGACGGGAAGGTCAGAAAAAATCTGAGGAAAATACCAGATACTAAAAACACTGGCTGTTATTACTGGAAACGTGGAACAAGGTGAAAGCATCTGTTGGACACCTCGAGCATGGGTTCTGAAGTCAGATAGACCCAAAGTGACTTCCAGCTCTGACACTAAGTGTTAAGTCTAGAACAACTTATTTTGCTTCTGTTGAACTCAGGTGTCCTTTCTGTGGGGTGGGAGGATATTCAGTACCTGCCTCTACTGGGCTGAATGGCAGCTCCTCCTCCCCAGAAGGTGTGTCCATTCAGAACCTCAGAATATGAACTCATTTGGAAAAACGGTCTTTGTGGGTGTAATCAAGTTAAGGATCTCCAGATGAGAGCATCATGGATTATCCCAGTGGGTCCTATATCCACGACAAGTGTCCAGTTGGAGAAAAGGCAGAGGGAGGTTGCCCATGACACCCACAGAGGGGCAGGCCACATGAAGATACGTGAGTGATGTGTCTCAGTCGAAGGATCCATGATGGCCAGAGCCACCAGCAGCTAAACAGGGGCACAGACCAAAGTGTCCCTCAGAAAGTTGAGAAAGCAAATTTCTGTTGCATTAAGCCCCCAGTGTGTGCTAATTTGTTAGTACAGCTCGGGGAACTAAGACACTCCCTTAGCACAGAACCTTATTTCAGACAAAAAATAAAAATAAAAATAAAAAATAACAAAGAAACCCAATCCAGTGGAGCTCAAGGGTTGGCGGCGAATATAGACATATTTTGCTTCCTCAATTGCACGTTGCCTCCTGCCCACATGGCCTGGAAAGATCTTCCTTGTCTGCACCCCATGATGTGTCAGGTGGAGTCAACAGACTCATCCCCATTTTGTGGGAGAAGGTGTTAAGGCTGCATGGCAAAGCTCACATAAACAGCAGACATGAATGCAACTTTGTTCCTCCTGATTACCAATCCAGTGGGTTTTGTTTTGTTTTTGCATTATTTTGCTTAGATTGAAGGGGTGTGTGTGTGTGTGTGTGTGTGTGTGTGTGTGTGTGTGTAAGTATTATGCAGAAATAGTCTGTCCTTTAGACAAACCCCCAAGACCTCAGTCTCCCATCACCCTGGTTTTGCAACATGGCTGGAGTTGTCTTGAGGTGGGTCCAGGCATATTGAAGTGATGTTCTCAAAATACCAATGAGAAACTAACTGTGCCTCACCTGAATGGGTAGAGAAGGTAAAATGTGTACGCACGGGTCTACAATCGCTGAGAAAGCAGTCGAGTTCTAAACACATGCCTGCACACACGCACGTACGCACCACACACAATGCCACACCCATGCGGGGGGGTGGAGTATCGGACACCAATCTCCCAGCTGCAAATGTAAACATGCAAGAGGGCAGAACCAGCTGTGGGACAGCGTGAAACCAGCACGTCTGGATGAGGGCAGAAGCTCTCAGCTCCCTGTCTAGAGGACTTCCTGCAACTGTACCGATCCCAGGGCTGGCTGAGGATGACACATAAAGTGTGTCTCCCACCAAGGGGAGAACCCACCGGCTTCGTCTAGCCCCTCTCCAAAGTCTCCCTCTCTGGGTCACCCTGTGAGGACACGGACAGACTCCCCCTCCACCCCATGCCTCTATAACTACACACAGGAGGCCAGGGTGCAGGCCACCTGTGACCCCAAATAGAGCTCATGACTTCATAGAGTGAGAGAACAAGACCAAAGAAACCCAACCCGATGGAGCTCAAGGGTCGGTGGGCATCTCATGGGTGGAGCCACGGGGTCACGACTATCACAGAGATCGTGGGTGAGAGGTTGAGAGGCCTCCACCCCAGCAGTCACGTCTATCGTGGGAACCGGTCCGACCCTACTGATCAATTCCACTGTGGATTGTAGGGAGATTTTCCCGACACCCCTGATCCCAGATCTGGGAAGGGACTGGAGGACCCCCAGACTTCCTTAGCCCATAGAGGACCCCAGCCCCAGGCTAGACGCTGGACCTACCAAGCTCTCTGTCCTCACTGCCTGGCATCCTGTTCTGGAAAGTTTCCTCTTCCCCCACCTTCTCCTCCCAGACATGGCCTGGAAGGAATGTGGGATAAACTCATGATGGCATGATAATTTTCCGCCAAGAAAGCCAGAAGTACTGTGGCCATGCCCACCCGCCCTGGGATCCCAGCACCTTGTACCCTGGCCCAGCCACACTCTCTCTCCATCTAGTCACAGTGTGACCCAGCCACGGCCCCTGGGCTCTCCAGGTGGACTCCGGAGGACCCTCAGAATCCTCCCATGGGAGGCCGTGCCAGGGCGGTGAGCACGGCCAGGCACAAGCACCCCTGCTCCCTGCCATCCACACCCATCCTTTCCCACCTAGAGCTTCATCATTTCGTTCTGATTTTTCTTGGCTCAGGCATTTCACTCCCTCCTCCTCTCCTTGGCCGGAGAGCCTTGTTCTGAGGGACAGAATGGCGTCTTGCCTAGATCTGGTTTGACACCCTCTGTGCTGTGTTCCAGCTGTGTGATCTTGGGTAAGTCACTCTCCTCTCTGGGCTTCCATTTCTCCCTCAACAAAGTGAGCAGAACATGGTCACCTTGAAGAGTCGCTGGGAAGGTGAATAATACAACAAATACAGTGGGGCTTCCGCCTGTGGAGACCCGAATGCAGAGATGCCTGCCAGTTCCTCCTCCGGTCGGACTCACATCCACACAGATGCTTCCAGCATCTCTGTGGGAGAGACAAACAGTGATTCTAGAGGGCGACATGGCCAGCCCACCGTGCAAGCTGGGAAGGGCCTCTGGGAACTACAGGAGTCTCCAGGTGCAGAGTATAACCGACCCCTAAGAACACGAGTCCTGGAACAAGGCAGTCTGGGTTTGAGGCCCAAATGGGTCTCGTCCAGCTCCATGACCTCGGGTGGCTTACACAACCTTTCTGTGACTCAGCTTCCTCATCTGTAAGATGGGGTGGATGATGATAATCCCCTCACATGGTTGCATATAAAGTTCCAATCCATTAACCCAGGCGAAGCACTTAGAACAGTGCCTCCCACACAGCGTCCCTAAATGTTAGCAGTTCCCATTACCCTCATCATCATCCCTGCAGAAGAGCACTAGACAGGGAGCCAGGGGATGTGGGGGCCTGGTTCTTGTGGCAGCTTGTCCTGTGGTAGCAAGAACATAGGCTTCAGGCTCAGATGGGGTTAGGTTCCAGCCCACTCTGGCCCATGCCAGCTGGGTCACCCTTGGGCTGAGGCCGCACACACAGCAGGATCCAGGTCAGCCCACGATAGCGTGCACCAACCTGCATGTGCAGCACAAGACTCCAGACAGAGAAGGGTCAGGGGCTCCTGCCGGTGCTGCCGTGTCACAGCCGAGGAGAGTCGTAACCACCCAGGCTGAGCAACACAGCTCCTCAGGCCATGGGGGCCTGGGGCACACGGGCTCTCCACATCCCCCCACACACACCCAGGGGCTTCATGACTGCAGGTGGCCCTTTCCTTCTGCCTGCTAGTCAGGAGAATGAGGGGACGCCCAGTTACCACCATAGGCAGCTGGGAGCTGACCTGCCCTGCCTGGACCCTGGGCCTGGATCCATAGACATCCTTCCTTGATGCACTGGAACTTCATATTCAACCCCCTGAGAGGATCAGGCTGTCATTGGTGTTCACAAAAGGCCCGAGAACATCACAGGGGAGTGTCTTGGAAAAGCATCTTCCCTGTGTCTATCAGCATCCTCTGGATGGAATGTCAGAAAAATATAAAGCATACCCCAAAGGAGAAAACTAGTTTTCAATTGCCCAATAATAACTATTACAATTGCTGGTGTTTAAAAAGCAGGGAGAATCAAAGACAAAGGAGCAGGCAGAGATCATGCTCTCTGGAAGGGTCTTAGTACTAGTGTCTGATGGAGGAACCCTCAGGGCCCACACCCACCATGGGGCTGAGCTGGAAAAGGGAGGGTGGGTGTGGAAAGGGTCTCTGGAGTTGTGCATTCAAGCCCAGAGTCACCCACCAGCCATTCTCCTCTCTGAGCCTCAGTGTCCATGTAGGGGACAGTCCGTCCAACAGCCCTTCCTGTGTTCTCTGTGAATGGTGCCTAAGGAGATGGGAAGCCTAAGGCAAGGCATCATGAACATCATGAGGATGGAGAAAGCTCAGGGGTCTATGGGAGCTCAAAATGGGGCACCACCTCCCCTGAGGCAGGTTTGGCTGAGCGGCACATGGGGTTTCCTGCTTTTCCCCACTTCTCCCAGAATCTCACAGATGTCACTTCTGTAGCCAACTGGCTCACACCAGACTTGGGGAAGGTGAGAAGGCATCACCTTGGTCTTCAAAAGCATCTGGAGTCCCCCACCTACATTTCATAAGCTTCTGGTGCCCCGCCTCCTGGCTCACTGACTCCCTCACTGTCTTAGTCCACCAGGCCACAGAGACTAGGGAACTAAACAATAGACATTTATTTCTCACAGTTTGGATGCTACAAAATCCCAGGCCAAGGTACTGGCAGATCTGGAGTTGGACAAGAGATCACCTCCTAATATGTACACGCCTCTTACTCACTGTGTCCTCACATGGCAGAGAAAGAGACGTGGGTGGGGGTGGGAGGGGAGAATGAGAAAGCTCTCCTATCCCTTCAGTAAGGGCACTAACCCCACCCTGAGGGCTCCGCCCGAATGACCTCATCTAATCCCAGTTACCTGCCAAAGACCCCATCGCTGAAAATCATCACGCAAGGGATTAGAGTGTCAACATATGAACTTTGCAGGGACACAAACATTCAGTCTCCATAGAACACATGCCTGGTCTGTGTCCTGCCCTCCATCTGGTCTCCCTTTGCTTACTGCTTCTTTACTTCCACTCCTCGTAAAGCGCCATCTTGGGCATTGCCACCTGAGAAAGCCCTACTACCGCCCTCTAAGAATTTCTCCCTGGGGGAGACTCCACCCATGGCGCTTCCCAAGGAGAAGTAGCATTTCATTCAGCAGGCTGGACCCAACCCAGAGATAGACTTCATTTGGCTTTGCAGAGTGTTTACAATTCTTTGAGGTGCTCATCGTTAAGAATCAGATTTCATGGGTTACCTGGTTGGCTCAGTTAGTTGGGTGTCCAACTCTTGATCTCAGCTCAGGTCTTGATCTAGGGTCATGAGTTCAGACCCCACACTGAGCTCCATGCTGGGTGGAGAGCCTACTTAAAAAAAAATCAGATTTCACATAAGCTCTGACACTATAGGATCTCTCCAACCGTATGACTGCAGTCAACCAAAGTTAAACTCCAGTCACCCCACTTTAGATAGGCTATGTCCTCTTCAGTTTGACAGTGTCCCCACTCCACTCCACTCTGGTCAGCTTCAGTCCATTTGCCTGGTTCCTGTAGACATCTGAATTTGCAACTTCTGGAACCAGAGACTTTAGTGACTTCATTAGCCAGTATCTGCTTGTTTTATATAGAAGGTACTTTTTCTTTATGGTTGTTGTTAGTAACATGAGCTTTTTTTTTTTTTACAACATGAGCACTCTATAGGAAAACACCCCAGAAATCCCTGAATCCTACTTCCCATTGTACAGAAGGAAACACAGTAGCCAGGAAGGCAAAGGGGCTTGACCTCCTTTCCATAGCCACTTTGTATTCAACAGAATGGCACAGAGACTCAACAAAGTAGGTACTGGTCTCCCCACTTCGAAATATCCTAAGCATGGTTTTGAGAAGATGAAAGATTTGTCCAAGGTCATAGGGCCAGTGAGAGTCATAGCTTACAAGTGTACTGACTCTGTGCCCAGTACTTTCCCCATTATATACAAGGGCTTCCTCCCATGTAGCAGGGGGAGCTGGAGACCCAGGAGGCCCAACACCATGTCACCCAGCCATCAACAGTAGAGTGGTCAGCTGATGCTCAAATGATTTTCAACTGCTCCACAAGCATATGTCCAAAACCCCACAAGTTTAAAGTAGAGAATGTAGGACAAATTTCTCTTACACACACACACACACACACACTACCATAGTCTCTGGTTTCTGGCTCATTTGTTAGAACACACTGGACCATCACCAGCCCCTGTAGCCCAGAGACAGCCTGGCAAGCATCAGCCCTGGGTCACCAAAAGGACTTTTGTTTCTCATTAAGCCAATCTGGTCTTGATCAGGAGATAAGGAGGGATAATGTCTTCAAATGGAAAAGCAAAATCTTTGAACAGAATCCCTTAACAGTAATGAGAGCCTGGGGGTCTGAGGTCTTGACATGTGCAGGCATTCTGTCATAGTAGGCAGGAGAGAAAATTTCAGAGAGAAATCTGTGACCCATCAGGATCACTTCAGATCTCAAGAAAGATTTCCTCTCTGGGACAATGGTAGAATGAAGGAATCTGCCATTGTTCTGTTCAGGTGGTGCAAGGTGATGAAGAACACAGTCCCTCCCTGTAGGCAGTCTTGGTCTAGTGAGGAGAAAAGCACAGAAAACAGGGATTACAGAACTCATAAAGAGGCTATAATAACTACTCCTCCAAAACATGTCCTCCCCAGTTGTGCCACCTCATTAAACAGCCCCACCATCCACCCAGGTGAGCAGGTCTAGCATCCATGTCACTCCTGAATCTTGCATCTCTGGCATCTTCCATTTGCAAGCAGGAAGAAGGCATCTAGCCAACCTCCAGAACAGATTTCCACTCCCATCAACAGCCAAATCCCTACCCTCCCCACTGCCCCCAAGTCTCTAACCCTTCAGTGATTTTCCAAAGCTCTCAGAATAAAATGGAAATCCTCACACACAGGTGATCAAAATGGCTTTCCCAAGCCAGGCTGATGGCTGCCCCACTCACCAGGTTCAGTCACCAACAAGCCTCAACCCTGCTGAGTCTTCTCACCACATTGACCAGTGCCTGGGCTTTGGCTACCTTTCCTGAGCTCTCCAGTTTGCCTAACTCTTTCTGATCTACTACACCTCCATTAGATGCCTGCTCCTCCAAGAAGCCTTCCTTGCCACCAACATGAGGAAAATATTCACCATAGCAGCTTCAGGACACATCACAGTGTGTGTGTGTGTGTGTGTGTGTGTGTGTGTGTGTGTGTGTGTGTGTGTGTCTTCCCCCACTAAATGAGAAGCTCCCTGAGGGAAGGAACAAGGTCTGACTTTACATCCCCGGGGTGTTTTAGAATGTTAATAGTAACCATCTTGGAACTGAAAAGGAAATCACCATCAAGTGTGAGATCCCCATCGATAGCCCCCAAGAGGCAGCTCTGCAGCATGTGTTCAGTTGCCTCCCTTGATGGGCATCCCACATTTTCCTAGGCAGCTGATCCCATCCTTGAATGACTTTATTCAGAAGGCCTTCCTCATATGGAGCCAAATTTACATGCTTCAGATTTGCTCCCTAGTCCTCACTCTGTCCTTTAGGGCCTCCCAGAATAAGCTACTTCCCTATCCCCTTGATGGCACTCCAGATATTTGAAGACAGTAGTCTGGTTCCTCCTAAGTTTTCTCAAGGATGATATCTCAGGTTCTCTGACTCCTTCTCATACAACTTCCTTTGGAATTCTTGGACCGCCATGACCCCCTTTTGCTGAACCTGCTATGTATGTTTCCTTAAACTGTTCTAATCAACATTTTAACCAACCAACCCCAACACTCCTGTCATGGTCTGAGCAGCACAAAGGAGAATTTTCACCTCCCTTATTCTAGATACCACACTAGAGTACAACCAAAGCATACAGCGCTTTGGCAGATGTCTTGGATCAGGTTTCCCAGAAATGGACCCTGAGGTGAATATGTATGGGCTCTGGATTTCTTATAGGTGTTCTCCCAGAGGAAGCTAGTAAGAGAGTGGAGAAAGAAACCCAGCAAGGCTGTGAAGCTCTCTGAAGAGCAGATCCAGACTGACCCTGCATAGGAGCTCCTGACCCCTTCGCCAGCAGGCATTGCATTGGCTAAGGAAACCTCAGGGGTTATAACCTTGCATGGCAGTTCCTCTTCTCTTCCTGAGATGTCAAGGCAGCCCCAACAGCCTGAAGGCAGTCCTCAAAGAGAGGTACAGGTGCCACAGAAGAGAAACCAAAGCACATGGAAACCAAGGGAAGGGTGTGGCCAAGGAACGTGGGTGGAGCACCAACAAGGTCCGTCACAGAGGCCCTGCTCAACTCCAATTCTCCCAGCTTGTGCACCCAAACCTTTACCTTCCTCTAAGCCCTGCCTCTCAAGTTTGTTCTTGTGCCTTTTTCATTTTAGAGGCAAGTACAAGACTATATTTTTATCCATGTTTGCACAGTACAGCATTTGGCCTTTCTTACATTTTTTACGTTTTTACTTGAGATGTGTCCCTCCCATTTTCCCACCAAGTCCATGGAAATGTTGCCCTTTGTGCTCGGAACCACAATTGATCCAAACTCAGGCACCGAGGAGAGAAGACAATTCAGGCCACAACACACCACAAAGGAATCTTGAGGAATCAGTAAAGGATGATTGACCCAGCACTATTTATAAGATAAAGATGCTACTTACTCCATGGTCCTCAGAGGGCACGGGTAGTAGGACCTCTCTCCAAGATGAAGCAGCCTGAGAAAACGGCATTTCAACAATGAGAGGAGAGGTAGACAAGCTGTCTGCCAACTCTCAACCACAACTTTTCCATCTATAAAGTGCGGATAATATTAATGTGCCCATTTCATAGGGTCATCCTGAAGATTAGATGAGTCAATCGTTTTGAGATCCACTGCATGCGCAGCGGACAGGGTTAAGGACGCACCTGACACTTCCTGCCTCTACCTGTGTCACCAGCTCTCCTACTCTGATTTTAAATTCCTTTCTTGAGGCCAATTTTCAAAAAATGTCCCTTAATAATTGGGTCAGAATTCAAATAAGAGAAAGGAAATAAGTGGATAAATTTAGACCACAAAAAAAAATTAACTCTGGATTACAGTCATCAAATTGTCAAACAAATCTCTTACCATAGAATCTGACAGACCCCACATTAATTTTTAAGGTCAATGCTGAAAACAACAACTTTCTAATGAGGTAAAAAAAATGTAATAATTCTCCAGGCAATTAAATGAATATCATCTGCTTTATCTCACCCTGAATTTGTCATTTTCAACATTTCTCCTAAAGGGTAGAAGAACTCCGATGGACTCGATAATGTTTTCCCCTGATTGGATGGTATCTCGAAAGTCACAAGACCAAAGAATCTCAGTTCCAGTGAGGACAGAAGATGTCATCTAGTGTGAATCTCTCATTTCAAGCTGAAGCATCTCTGAGGCAACCAGGGGAGGGGACAACCTGTGGCCAGTTAGTGGCAGAGCCAGGACTAGAACCCACAGACAGGCCATCACAGATCTTTGACAACTGGAAAAGGCAGTGAGTGACCTGGTTAAGCACAGGGTTTAACGCTCCTTTGAGCCATTTCAAAAGTTCTCTGGGCAGGGCGCTTGGCCCTTTTGTAGGCTTGTGAGTCAAAAGGAAGTGGGTACCAAAACAACCTCAAGAAAGAATAAAGTGGAAGGATTCACACTTGCCGATTTCAGAACTCACTGCCAAGTTACAGCAATCAAGGCAGTGTAGTGCTGGCATAAGGACAAACTATAGATCAATGGAATAGAAATGAGAATCCTGAAATAATTCTCACATTTATGGTCAATTGACTCTAGACTAGGGTGTCAAAATAATACACTTGAGAAAAAGCAGTCTTTCCAACAAATGATGCCAGGACAACTGGGCATCCACATGCAAAAGAGTGAAGCTGAATACCCCTACTTCACACACACAAAAATCAACTCAAAAGGGGTAGCTCAACTCAACTGGGTAGCTCAGTTGGTTAACCATCTGACTCTTGGTCTCAGTTCATGTCCTGATCTCAGGGTCGTGAATTCAAGCCCCACGTTGGACTCCATGCTGGGTATGGAGCCTACTTTAAAAAAAAAAAATCAACGCGAAAAGATCAAGCACCTAAATATAAGGGCTAAAATTATAAACCTCTCAGAAGAAAATGTAGGAGTCTTTGTGATCTTCAGTGAAGCAGTGTTTTCATAGATATGTCAACAAAAGCACAAGCAACAAAAAAGAAAAATAAAACAGATAAATTATGCTTTGTCTAAATTTAAAGCTTCTGTGCTTCATAGGACATCATCAAGAAGTTGAAAAGACAGCCCACAGAATAGGAAACAATATTTGCCAATCATATACCCATAAGGGATTTGTATTTGGAATATACAACACACTTTTACTCCATAGTAAAAAATTACATAACCTAATTTAAAAATGGGCACAACATCTGAATAGACATTTCTCCAAAGAAAATACGTGAATGACCAACAAGGACATGAGAAGATGCTCAACATCATTGGTCATCAGGAAGATGCAACTCAACACCAGAATGGGACCCACTTCACACCCACTAGGATGGCTAGAAACACAAAGGTGGACCATAACAGCGATGGTGAGGATGCAGGGAACTCCCACTACCTGGTGGGAAAGGACAATTGTGCAGCTGCTGTGGGTTGGCAGTCTCTCAAAATGTTCAGCATGGTGTTACAGGATCACCCAGCAATGCCACTCCTATCTGTACACCCAAGAGAAATAAAAACATATGTTCTCACAAAGCTTGTGCACAAATGTTCAAACAGCACTACTCGTTTTCTGCTTTCCCAAATAAATGAAGAGTGGAACAAACCAAATGTCTATTCCCTGGTGAATGGGTGAATAAAATGTGGTCTATCCATGAAATGGAAAATTATCTGGGAACAAAAAAGGAATGGAGTTCAGACACAGACTACATTACGGATGAACCTTGAAAACGTGATGTCAAGTATAGGAAGCCAGGCATGAAAGACCACATATTGTATGATTCCATTGATTTGAAATGGCCAGAACTGGCAAACGTGTGCAAACACAAACAGATTAATAGTTGCATAGGGCTGGGGACAGGATGTGTGGAGAATGGAGAAAGTTATTCAAAATGAGCACAGAGGTTTTTTCTGGAATGATGAAAATGTTCTAAAATTAGATTGCAGTGGTTGTACAACTTTGAAAACACACTAAAAATCATTGAACTGTATACTTCAAATGGGTGAACTTTATACATGCAAATTTTAACTCCGAAAGGCTCTTTTTTAAAAGGGAAGGGATAAATTTAAACATCCATTTATTTATCCTTCAACATTCATTGAATGACAACTATGTTCTAGGTTCTGAGATACAGTAATGAATCCAGCCCAACATCTGTTTTGTAAATAAAGTTTTATTGACACACAGCTCCACTCATCCATTTACAAATCATCTGTGGATGTTTTCCCACCAAAAGGGCAGGAATAAGTAGTTAGAACAGAGACCACATAGCCTGCAAAGCTGAAGGTATTTACTCTCTGTCCCTTTATAGAAAGTTTGCCAATCCCTGTAATAGAGGGTCAGCTAATGATGTGTCATGAGTCCAGGTAGAATGGGGTAAATAACACCAAGTGGCAGAAGCTACAATTTCAGGTACGTGAAGAGAGAAGACCTTTCTGAGAAGAGAACATCGGAAACCCTAATGAGAGGTTGGAATGCTCATGTGACCCTCTAGGTGAAAAGTGTTCCAGGAAGAGGGAACAGAAAGCAAAACCAGGGAGCCAGCTGGGCAAGCCTGTGTCCTGGGGATGAAAGGGGCTGGGATTGAGTCACAGCAGGAGCAGAGGTCCCCAGACAGCCAAGGCCACAATACCAATCCAAGCCAGGAGATCACACATAATCTGAGAAACTCCTGGAGGAGCAGACACCAGAATCCATTTCCCTTCATGAGAGGAGAGACTCTAAACCAAAGGATTACCAAAAGCCGTTGATGAGAAGTCCATTAGCTACAGTCATCCTTTACAGAAGAAATGCCAACGTCATCAGCACTGGTCTCTTGGGATGGTGAAAACTGTCACAGGATATATAAGGAGTTCTTTGGGGTGAGGGGCAGCACCAGCCATGGTCAACCAAGATTGTAAATGTAGCCTGTCACTTACAGGGTGTGTGATGCAACAGTGGATTTATTTACATATATCTTTTTTTTACATATGTCCTTATAATAATGACTTATTATCTCATTCTCTCAGGTGAGACTTTGATGGAATCAAAGACCTTCGCTCTTTGATGTGAATGGTGGTAATATGTACCTCCCAATATATACAGCTGCCCACCTTGAGACAGGGCCTGATGCTCCCTCTGGCTGCAACGTTGAAGCTGATAGGGATTGATTGTGAGGGGTAGCCAACAGTTTACACTCTTGAAGGTCAGCTCCACTTGGAGTGCCCCAAGTCTCTGAGCTCAGCTGACAAATAAACGCCCCAAGTATAGTCATGAGCACACTCTACCACCTAATCCAGGATAAGAAAAACAAATATCACCACTTCACATCTGCAAGCCTCCAAAAAATTAAAATAAATTAACACTCTATAAGACACATGAAAACTCCAATTGTATTTGTCTGCAAGGTCAGTTTGGATACAACGTCCAGAATGTCTTGGAAATATATCAGGATCCCAGTTTTATCTCATGGTATGACAAGAGCACTCCTTTCTATTCATCTTCCTATTCATTTTTCTATTCATCTGTTCAACAGTACATAAATTAATGAACATCACTGTCTTCCAAACAATTTTATTTACAAAAATAAATGATAATTTCTGTACCCATTATTCATAGCTACATTATTCACAACAGCTGAAGGTGGAAACACTTCAAGTGTCCCTAGAAGGATGATAAACAAAATGAGGTATATACATGCAATGGAATATTATTCAGCCTTAAAGAGGAAGGACATTCAGACACACGTCACAGCCTGGATGAACCCTGAGGACATGATGCTGAGTGAAATAAGCTAGTCACAGAAGGACGAATACAGAGTGATCCCCACTTACGTGAAGTACCTGGATTAGTCAGATTCACAGAGACAGAAAGTAGAATGGGGGGGCGGGTACCAGATCTACAGGTGTAGCAGAGAACTGGGAGTTAGTATTTAAAGGGCACAGAGTATCAGTTTTGTGAGATGAAGAGTCTCGAGATGGTTGATGCTAATGGCTGAACAACAGTATAGGTGTGCTTAGAGCCCCTGAACTGTACACCTAAACATGGTTCAGATGTAAATTTTATGTTGTACGTTTTTTCTAAATGGATAAAGAAGATTGGACCATATATACAATGGAATAGTACTCAGCCATCAGAAAGGATGAATACCCAACTTTTGTATCAACATGGACACAATCTCCTCCATAATCTGGAGATTGTGCTGAGTGAAATAAGTCAAACAGAGAAAGTCATTTATCATATGGTTTCGCTTACTTGTGGAACATAAGGAATAAAATGGAGGACTTTAGGAGAAGGAAAAGAATAGTGAATTGGGACAAATCGGAAGTGGGGGGTGAACCATGAGAGACTGTGGATTCTGAGAAACAAACTGAGGGTTATGGAGGGGAGGAGGTGGGGGGATGGGTGAGCCTGGTGGTGGGTATTAAGGAGGGCACGGATTGCAGGGAGCACTGGGTGTGGTGCATAAACAATGAATCTTGGATCCCTGAAAAAATAAAATTAAAAAAAAGCCATATTTGCCAATCCCTGTGACTGTTCAAGCTGTTTGCTGTAGGACTGAAAGGCGATGAGACCACAGGTAAGAGGGGTTGTAGCTGTTCAGGGTGGGGGTGGCCACTGACCCCTGAAGTGACTGCCATCCACTGAATGGAGAAGTCAGCTGTGCGTTGGGTAAAGTCAGAGAGTAAGGTGCCATCCACCTGGAGCCATCCACTTTGAGACATGAGGTCATGACCAGATTAAAACTGGCAGTTTCCACAGGGCAACAGAGGGGTCAGGATGCCCGTGTGGTGTTAGACCAACGAAGGTTTCCAACCAAGAACCCAATGGCTGCATGTATCCGGACAAGGATTTAGCTCTCTGAGCCTCAGTTTTCCCATCTAGAAAATGTTTTTTGTATCATGTAACTTTGTATCAAATGATTTTGTATCATATGATTAAATAATAAAACCTGCTATGCCAGGTTATGCTAACATTTATTTCATAAAAATACCTTCAAAGGGAAAAAAAAAGTGCTAGAATATACCGTATGGTAAAAATGCATGAAGTCCTTTCTGTTTCTGTACCTTACATTAGCAATAACTGAAAAGCAAAGGACTCCCTGAGGGGCAAGAGAAAAACACTTAAAAATAAATTAAAAGGTGGGAGAATTACCAAGGAGTTGCCACAACTGCCAGGACATAGCCTTTTGTGGTCATAAGGAGCCATGATGAGCCTTGAAGGCCATACGCAGACACTGGTTGTTATCAGCAAAAGCACAGCCATGAACATTTCTCCTTGAGGGGGAAAAAATATCCAGTTCAAAGAAGAGGTCGGTCAAAGGAGAGAAGTTTTAGTTTAAGAATACGCCTGCTTCCTTTTTAGTGCGGACTCAACATTTGTGTCCCCCACCTGCTAGGTTCCTATGTTAAAGCCCTAGTCCCCGGTGTGATGGCCTTTGGAGGTTGGACGGTCATGACTGAGTTTGTGGCCTTATAAGAAACAGAAGAGAGAGAGCGCTCTCTCTCCCCTGCATAAGAAGACAGCAGGAAGGCGGCCCTCCACACACCAGAAAGAGAGCTCTAACCAGCACCCAACCATGCTGGCTCCGCAAACTCAGACTTCAGCCTCTGGAACTGTGAGAAAATTAGTTTCTGTTGTATAAGCTACCCGGTCTATGGCATTTCATTATAACAGTCTGAGCAGTTGAAAAGACCCCTTCTCAGGCCCAGAGTTTTAAAAAGCATATTTCGATGGCCAGTTCTAGGGTCTCTGAAGTGTACTTCAGTACTCTTCAGCTACAGAGACTTAGAGGTAAAGAATGGGCAAACATGGGCTCCAGGAGGCATCAGAGCATCTCGGCCACAATGGGACCATTGGCACTTGGGTCAGGTTGTCCCAGGAGTAGACTCAGTAAGACAGAGAAGTGAGACAGGGAGGCAAGGACATCTGTGAAAAGGTTTGCGTGTGATTCCCCTGGAGAGCTCAGAGCTCCCCCAGCCAGCTCTCCCTGCAGAGCGGAGGAGTATTGATGCACCAGTCATACCAGGCATCATGGAGGCCAGTGGACTCCGGCCTCTGCTACAGTGAAGCAGAGTGTTGCCTTCTATCTCTTTGTGATACTTTACAATAAGGGAAGATCTTCTCCTTAAACTTATGAGACCTAACATTCCTAAGGACCAGAAAGAAAGGAGTGAAATGATAATGAATGAGCCAACTATGAATTCATTTCAATGACTATGTGCAGAACCCAACTATTAGTCAAAGCCTGGGCTCACCCTGGACTTGTCGGTCCACTCCAGGGATTGTGCATCCAACCTCCTTCTTTCCTTTCCCATTCACTGATCCCTCTCCAACCTGGTGGGCCTTGGCCAATCCTAACCAGCCTCCCTACCTTCTTCCTCCCATCTCTACTTTGGTGCCACCAGAGAGATCTTTCAAGATCATGTACATTATCAGTCGTTCCCTTGCGTCACCCCTGCTGACAGGTGTGCAGGATGAAGTCCCCCGACCAGCCCCATCCCTGATTCTTTTACCCCTCCATACTGCTTGCTTGTGCCGTGCCCTCTGCCTGGACTTTCTTTTCTCTTCCTGTTTCCTCTCTTCACTGGTCCCAGGCAATGTCTCCTCCAGGAAGCCCCTCAGAGCTCCCACGGTCTCTGTGTCTCCACGTCTCTGTGCCACGTCTAGCATAGCATTTGGGAGACCCTGTTGTGACCATTCTGGAGAGTCTGCCGTTCCTCTCCATGATGTAGGAGCCAATCTTCCTTGCCTGAATCCCAGCCTCCAGCCCAAAGTTTGACTCACAGCAGAGGCCCCTTCTCTGTGCCTTTGAAATAGTACCTGTCCCTTTATTCTGGCTTCATTGTTTCCCTTTCCTTGCTGAGAGTGGAAGAAGAGCCTATCTCTTTGGAGCAGGATAAAAGAAGAGACACATTCACCAGGCACCTCTATAAGTGCGACTCTGGTACTTTGAAAGGAAATGATTCCATCCTTGGCTAAATGTGTGATTAAGAACTGCACTAACTCCCAGTGACTGCCAGAACCGGGCTGGCCAAACCAGACCCAGCTCCGAGCACATCCAACCCAAGGCTGGTCTTGTGGCCTCACGGGCCAGTGGTGGGAGTGGCTCGAGTACGTCTGCACACCAAAGAGGCCACCCACGGGCTGCAGGGCCTTGTGTACACATGCAGGTGTCAGGACTGAGACCACCGTGGAGGCAGGTCTGGCCTCCCCGGGACTCTGCCCCCCAAACCAGCAAAACTCCAGTGCTCATCCCTGCATAGACTCAACCAGACAGCAGACCCCTCTCTGCTCACACCCTGGGGGATGGAGATGCCTGGGAACAAAGCCCCCCCACCGCCACTTCCTTCTTTTCTTTCCTCTCCCCCTTCATCAATATAAATATTTAGTCAGCCCATCCCTGGTAGCCCCTAGGACACAGCAAAATGGATGATCCCATAAATAATTTCCTTTCACTGTTCCTGGATAACATGAATCCAGCTAAACCCTGTTTCAGGCTCGGGGGTGTACCAGGAAGAAGGGCTGATAGTCTCAGCCCTCCTGGAATGTGAGTGACAGATCGGGCCAGACGATAGTCAAATAATGCCACAAATCAACGGGCAGGACCAACCCTGGTGCCAGCCAGCAAGGAGCAGGGGTAAAGCTAAGGGAAGGACCTAGAACAGTTCTAGTAATGGTCAGAGGTGTACAGCCTCACCACATGCTGAGTGCAGTTTCAAGAACTTTGTGTGTTTTCCTCACTGTCACCCCAGGAACTAAGCCTCATCCACATTTTAGAACAGAAGCATAGACAGAGTGGATAAACTGGCAAGCTCACCCAGATGAAGCAGTGGAGCAGGGATTCATCAAACGCAGAAAGCCTTACTGAGGATAGACATTTGAGCAAAGAACAGAAGGAAGAGAGGTTAACTGGGGAGAACCCAGGGTGGGTATTCCAGGCAGAGGAAAGCATAGGCAAAGGCACTGTGGCAGGCACAAACGTGGAAAGGAAGTACTATGCTGATCTAAGAATATTGAGCCAATTAAACAAAATGATTGGGTTCTTTCCTCTGATCCTGCAACTAGGGGTCTCTGCTGGCTCTCATGTCATTGCACCATGAAGTGTCTTGAGTTTGTCCATCTGCCTCCCCTCTAGTGGCCGAGTTCCTTATTTGTTTTGGGGAGGTGGGGGTGAACAGACAGGACCTTCTCATTTTGCTTTGGCTTGTCGAGCCTAGCACGTGTCTGACAAATAGAAAGTGCACCAAAAAGGCTTATTGGGAAAATGCATTTCTGAGTCAATGGGGCATGACTTCCATCCTCCTTCCTGGGCAGTAATCTCGAATGAACCAGATAAAAAGGTGCAGCTATCCCCCACCTCCCTCAAGGAGCCCATGCTTGAGGAGAGGGCAAGATCTCTGAGAATAAAATGCCACATGGTGGCCAGGACTGGATCCTGAGACAGAAAAGGGACATGAGTGGAGAAACTTGGCCATCCAATAAAGGCTGTAGTTTAATTCATGGTAATGCCAGTTTCTTAGTTATGACAAAGGTACCAGGTGTGATGCAAGATGAGAACATCGGAGGGAACGGAAACTGGGTGAGTGGCTGGCATATTATAGGATTTTTCATTAATTCAAAGTAATCCAGCATAAAAAATGTATTTCATAAAACTGAGATTATTGGAAAAACTTGAACACAGGACAGTTGATACTACTAAGGATCCCTTGTTACTTTTGAGCCACATTTGATCATTGAATTAAGGTTCAGCTTCTCATTACGCTCTTATCTGTTAGACAGACAGATGGAAGTATTTGCTAATGAAATTATTTCCTTTCAAATAATCCCAAGGGGGTTAGGGAGGGAGTGACACAGGGGTTGGCTGTAAGTTAACAATCATTGTAGCAGAAATGGGGACAGGGAGATTTATCTGATTTTGTGTGGGTTTGAAATTTTATTCTAATGTGAACTGTCTTGGATAAATAACCAGAAGTGAGGTTACTGAGGCACATGGGAGGTCATGACATCAGAACGTCAAAGAGACACGTGCCCTTCCATGTGCCCTGCAGTGTTATTTACGGGATCTAAGATGTGGCAGCCGCCCAAGTGCCCGTCCACAGACCTCAGTAAAGGAGATGGGGAAAAAAGGTGTAGTATATACATTCCATGGAATATTATTTGGCCCTAAAAACGAAGGCAATGCTCCCTCAGATGATGACACAGATGAACTTGGAGGACATGACATCAGTTAGATGATGGATCTGGAACAGTCAAACTCATATGCAGCAAGCAGAGAACGGTGGTCCCGCGGGGCTGAGCACGGGAAAGTGGGAGTCATTCAATGGGTGTCAAGTGTCATTTATGCAAGCTGCGTAAGTTCTAGAGAATGGCTGGCCACCATCATGCCTGTACACAGCAAAACCGTATTGTGCACTTGCGAATCCATAAAGAGGGAAAGTCTCATGTTGGGTATGCTTACCAAATAAAGTAGAATAAAATAACAAAATGTGAACTCTAGATCCATGGGTCGCAGTGCCAAGTCCGCTATTTAAACCTTCTGAGGCCTGGTTGCCTCTGGTGCAGAGTGGAGTCACTGTAATACTCTCCCATGGCGCACAGTGGGAAGTCCGTCCCAGCCTGGGAGGTGCCCCAAGTTCAGCAGGTATTAGTTCCTGTTCCTAAAGTGAACATGGGGTAAGGTGTTGCGCTGTGCTGTGAAGCTCATTAGGCTCCTTCGGGAAGCCTCTGTGGAGTCCCTATCCTGGAATAGTGGAGAGTCACGGGGAGGCACTGGCGGAGGGTACTTTCATGGAAGTAAGTGCTAGAGCAGGAGATACACGGTGGGAGCGGGGAGGCCGGGCACTCTGATGGAGCTGGCAGAGGAGAAGTGGGGACCAGACCCCAGGGCTGCAAGCCTGGGGCCAGATGTCCTCCCAGGACAGAAAAGGGAATTGAAGGAACAGGACAGAGCAAGGAAAGAGGGGGCAGGAGATAAATATGGGTGGGCTTTGGTCCCCTGAGGGGACTGGAGGCGGAGCAGAAGCCAGAGGTCCCTCCAGAGAGGAAAGACAGAATGGAGAATGCTGGCAGAGGACAAGCCGGCAGCGGTGGACAGGGACAGCCAGGCCTGGGATGCTCCAGAAAGGCTGTGGGGCCAGCAGGCTGAAGAAGGACCTCTGACCGGAGGAGGTGGGCTGCAGGCTGAGCTCAGAAAGGACCCTTCCTAGTGATCAGGGAGCCAAAGATGGAGGACGCAGGCCGTGAGCTGGAAGGCAGGAACAGACCAGGTAAGCCTGGCCCAAACAAGGCCTGAAGGTGAGAGAAAGAGGGTGGCCAGTGGCAGATGCCACCTGGTAAGAGAGGGGAGAGGGTGGCAGGGGTGGGCAGTGTCTGTGGAATGGGAGAGGCCATGACCAGGACCAGGGCCTGCCCCCCTTCCCCCACAGGTGAGAGTGAGCAAGCCACTGTACCCTGCAGGGCTGCCCTTTCCTCCTCTGGGCTGGAAATGTTAAAGAAAGCAATCTGCACTTTAAGAAAAAAATATTTGGGAACCACTGTCTTCAGTGTCATGCATCATTTCAAGCATCAACTCCTCTGTTAGCCCCTCTCCCCTATGGTCACTGGATACAGCGGGAAGATGGAGGAATAGACATCATCAGGAGACAAAGGTGTTGTCATAAGCCTTTTGACTCTGAAGCTGGATGGCCTGGTTTCAAATCACTGCTGGTGACTTGGGGAAAATTAGTTAACCCCTCTGTGCCCACCCCATGGGTGTGATTTGGATGCTGCTCCCATGCAGCAGAGGAGACTAACATTTGACATTTAAGCTGATACCTGAGTGACAAGAAGATGGGGAAGAGCATGCAAGACACAGGGAACCACAGAGCCCCACAAGCCAAGGTATGAGTAAGACCTGTGGCTGGAGCATGGTGACTGAGGGCAGAGAATACACTCAGAGGA
The DNA here is from genome assembly GCA_002007465.1 of Ailurus styani. Taxonomy (NCBI): domain Eukaryota; kingdom Metazoa; phylum Chordata; class Mammalia; order Carnivora; family Ailuridae; genus Ailurus; species Ailurus styani. The sequence continues at coordinate 449,332 of LNAC01000192.1, forward strand.
CGCTTCAGTCAGCCTTTGCTGTGTAACAAACCAGCCTAAACCTTGGTGGCTTCAAACCACAATGCTCTAATATCTCTCTTGACCCTGTGGGTTGGATGGGCCATTCCTAGGCTGATGTCACCTGTGGACACACCTGCGGTCACATTCTGCTGGAGGATGGGTGAGGCGGAGAGATGGCCAAGGTGGCATCACCCACACGTCTGGCAGTCGGTGTTGTGTTGGCCGGGAGGCCTCAGCCTTGGCACGCAACCAGCCTCGATCTTCCTGCCTGCCCCCGGCCCTCCACTCTCCTCTGCATCTGAAGCTCTCCCTAGTGAAACAGATCCTTGAGGGTGGATTTCAGGAACACTAGGGACAGCCCTTCAAGTGCAGCCCCTCTGACCATTTGTCCCGTTAGCATAAATCTGTGTGCCAGAATGCAGAGCCTCACAGTGGTGCCATCACAGCTAAGCCATGACCGATTGTTGGCAGACAAGTGGAGACCTCTCTCTCTCTCTGAGACAGGACTGGTGTTGGGCGAGAGACGTTCCCACAGGCACCACGTCTGGCAGCCCTCACGTGTCCTGGCTTTGAGACGATCCCACTCCGTGGCCATTCGGATGTCTCTGAGCCCAGCCTGCATAAGCTGTTTAGAGTGGGATAGTCCAGGGGAAGCACGCCGTTTCAGAGGAAATGCAGAAGAGTGCGACGGACTTGATGGGCAACAGTCATCGCACCACTCTGACCCTCGGGCTTCTCTTCTCTAAGACGAGAGAACAAACAAAGGAGGTGGTATGTTCGGTAACCCTCAGAGTCCCATGTGCATAGTAAGCATCCTTTTTGCTGAGCCCGTGGAGAGAGAATTATCCTCAGGACATTGTTAATGGAGAAGTCTTTGGTCTACCCACATTCACTAAAGTCAGACCCGTGTCACTGCCGATGAAAACTTAAGTCCGAGATGCACGAGAGAGGAAAAACCACAAGGACGCCGAGCGCAAGAGACTGTAGCATCCCATCCCAAGCACTGGGGTTTGTTTGCATTTTCAGGGAATGGCGTGGAAATCTCTCCTTCCGCACATGCTTTAGAAAGCCAACAGGAAAATCTCCCGACAGCACCAGACTCTGGGGTTTCACTGAGGCGCTCAGTGGAACACTTCAGTTGCAAAGTAACAATTTCTATTGTTCTGAGTTGCCACGACTTCTCTCTTATTGATGTCATAAAGTAGGTATTTATGAGATGAGGTTATTAAGATCAATGGAATAAATGGAACGCCTAATTCTGCCTTTTTCAGAGCAGCACAAAGCATTCTACTGGCACAATCCCAGTGAATAAAGGGACCGGGGCGCTGTCACTTAGGCCTAATCCCAAAGCAAAGAGCTCACCCTATTAACGGTGACTCACTTTTAACATGCTTCTTTGAGTCCAAAATTCTCTTGGCCCAAGTAGCCTTTATTGAAGAAAAAAAAATTTTTTAAATTAAAAGTACAGATTGGAATTCATCGTGCAACTGGATTTACCACATTTATAACCAGGTTGGCCGCCCAGCCTTTCATTTTAGCAGCAGAAGAAAAAAAAAAAGAATAACAGAGAGAGGAAAGAGCCCTCTGTTTTTAAAGTCATTTGGAAATGTGCAAATGGTTTACCTAATACCCCTTTCAAGGGAAAAATGTTGCAGTGCAGGGAAAAGTTGGCTCCTGGATGGACACTAATGGCCGAGGGAAGCCAGGGTCTCCACGGAGGCTGTTCGGCTTCTGAGTGAGGGCATTGTTGATCTGTTTTGCACCAGAATGAATGCTTCCAGGGCCAATTATCAAATGCCAGTATTTAAACACACCCTGCCCATCCTGATAAAATGGTGCAGGCTCCTATTTGCCAAGCACATTTTCCAGGGAAGAGAGCAATCCAGCAACCCATCCTCAGTATATTTGCTCAATTTAAAGCAACCTGTAAACAGGGAGCAGAGTGACCATGCTTTCTGTGGTGGCTTCTGGAAGCCCATCTGGTTGTGTCCCAGCTCCCATGAAGTGGCTCACATGAGGCAGAACTGGAGAGGATAAGAACAGGGCCTCCACCAGCATGTGCGCTCCACAGTCTTACGGGAAGCCCCACAAGGGCCAGTCGTATCTTCGTAGCTACGGCCTGGGAGACCCCCATGGTCAGGCTTCCATCCCAACCTTCGCTCTGCTACTGTTCTCCACATGCACTGCCACCAGGTGAAAGCAATTACTCAGTGTTTCTTTTTCACCTCTTTGACGGCTGCCCCTTGACCTGGATTCATAGGGACCCCCTCCAAGTCCCCTTTCCCTTTCACACGTGTGCCCCTACCTTGTCCCTGGATTCATCGCCATCCCTCATCCATGAAACGATCAGCACATAACACAATGTCAAGTTCCTGCTCAGGTGCACTCCTGGGCATCAGGGCCATGGTGGGAAGAGGGGATGCCCTTCATGATCCTCAGGACACCAAGTAGGATGCCAAGGGTTGATTTGTTTTAAGAACTCAGTTTACATTCTATAAAATCCACTCGTGGATTTTAGGTGTACTTTCATCTAAGTGTATGGTCCAGTGATACTGAGTAGATTTTCAGAGTTGCGCAACCATCACCACAATCCAATTTTAGAATACGTGTATTAACCCCAAAAAGATCCCTTCAGCAATCCCTGTTCCCCACCCACCACCAACAACCACAGATCTACTTCCTCTCTCTCTGGATTTCCCTCTTCTGCCTGTTTCACATAAATGGAATCAAAGCATAGGTGGTCTTCCGTGACTGGGTTCTCTCACTCAGCATCCTGTGTTTCAAGCCTATACTTTCTGTAGCACGTGTCACTACCTCTTTCCTTTGATTGCCAAATAATATTCCACTGACAGATATAACGTATGTCATTTGTGACGGATATTCCATTTGTGTCCACCCTGGAGGTACAGTACTGTGGGCACTCATGTGCAAGTCTTCATGCGGACATATGTTTTTACTTCTCCTCGATAGATACCTAGCAGTGGAATTGCTGGCTTATAGGATATGTGTATCATATTTTCCAAAATGGCTGCCCCATATTTTGTATATTCCCACCAGCAACGGATGAGGATTCTGGTTTCTCCACAGTTGGACCAACACTCCTTTGTCTGTCTTTTCTATGATAAACACATGATGTGCTTCATGAAAAACTTACGGAATCTGACAGATACCCAGAGATGGGCTGTCATCACTCCCATTCAACAGATGGGAAAACTGAGGCTCAGGAAGAATAAATCAACTTGCCCAAGGTCCCAAGGCTGGTCAGGAGCAGTGTTAGAGTTTGACCCATGTGTGTCCCAAACCGAGACAGGTCTTCCCCTCACCACCCTCCTCTCCTGCCCCATATGGCATGAGACACCACACTGGCCTTTCTTTGCCATCCATCCATTAACCAATATGTACCACAAACCAGCACTGGTGGACCCTCAAAGAGCTCACATGCACATAAGCCTCACCATTAATTTTTTTAACTTATTTTATATAAATTCAATTAGTTATCATATAGTGTGTCATTAGCTTCAGATGTAGAGTTTAATTTTTCATCAGTCTTTTATAACACCCAGTGCTCATTACATCACATTCCCTCCTTAATGTCCATCACCCAGTTACCCCATCCCCTCACCCACCTCCCCTTCAGCAACCTCAGTTTATTCCCTGTGGAGTCTCTTATGACTTGCCTCCCTCTCTGTTTTCATCTTATTTTATTTTTCCCTTCCTTCCAGTATGATCATCTGTTCTGTTTCTTAAATTCCACATATGAACGAAACTAGTTGATAATTGTCTTTCTCTGATTGATTTATTTCACTTAGCTTAATACCCTCTAGTTCCATCCATGTCATTGTGGTAAGAGTTCGTTCTTTTTGATGGCTGCGTAATATTCCATTGCATATATATACACCACATCTTCTTTATCCATTCATCTGTCAGTGGACATCTGGTCTCTTTCCACAGTTTGACTATTGTGGACATTGCTGCTATAAACATTGGCTCACCACTGACTTTTCACTGAGCTAACTGAGATTTGGGAGAAGTAACTATCTACCAGGGATAGGCAAGCTTTTTCTGCAAGGGGTGAGAGAGTAAATATTTTAGGTTTTTCAGGCCCAACAGCCCCCGTTCCACATATTCAACTCTGCCTTAGCAGCATGCAGACACATGATGCATGCGTGAGTGGACCTGACCATGTGCCCACCCAACCTCGTGTACAGCAGGCAGCAGGCTGGGCTTGGCCCACAGGCCAACCTCCGATGTACCCATCATCACACACCTAGCAAGCAGATGAGTCAAGATCTGAAGCCAGTCAGCCTGACATTTTGGAGTGCATGCTCTTTCCACTCCTTGCTGCCTGGCACACATCCACCCCCCATATGGATTTCAGGTTACTCTTCCAATTTGTGTGCGTGACTTGTTCCTCTCCATTATTGCTCATTATGGACAGGAGCCATGAAATCATATAAAATACAATTCAACCACTAGCCAGTTCCTTGTCCCCCAGGCTCACACAGGGTAACAGGACCACAAGGACTGGCACCAAACACCTGTTTCAGGTCCCAGCTCCACATAGTGGGCCCTCTCTGAGCCTCATTGTTCTTATGTATAAAATGGGGCAGTAAGAGTACCTACTTCATGGGTTCATCATGGTCATGAAATGAATTACCATAGGAACATCATTTTCAAACAGGATCTTGCACGAACTAGGCTCTCAATAATTGATAGCTACTGCCATGTAACCCCCACCCTCAAGGAAATGGAATTAATTTCATATCTGCACATTATTCAGTATCTCACTGGGGAGAGCAAAAAATGCATTGCGGTTACAAGTTCCTATATAATTATTGCTGGCTGCACCGGGTGGTGCCAAATAGTTTTGCAGAAAGCAGAACAGCCCTGAGGACAAAACTGTAATATGGTAGTAGTAATAATAATGATAATCATAATAATAATAATAGTTCCCATTTATTAGGCACTTAGTAAAGCAACATGCTAAGTGCTTTGCAAACACACTCTCATAATAGCTAGCATCTGGACAGCCCTTTTGAGCTGAGAAAGCGTTTTCCTGACTTCTATCTCACATGTGCCTCCCATCCATCCACGAGGGTGGCCTCCATGGCCTCTCTAGTTCACAGACGAGGATGCCAAGGTGACTCATCTGAGTTGCCATCTAGAAAGTGGCCAGGCTGGACCCTTACCTGGAACTCTGCCCCAGCCATCTCCCTTCCCTCAGCGTGCCACAGGCTGCACCTCGCCCTTGCCCAGGCTACAGCCCAGTGCTTCTCTATGCCTCTCCCTATGGCTGCAGGAAACACTTACTGGCCTCATTCATACTCAGTCTCGAGGGCTTACCTCTCCCATGGAGCCACCTGCTTTAATGGCCCATAGGGAGGGGCAAAGCTAACCCAACGTAGGCTCTCCTGTGGTGGGACCACCAGAAAGGCGCCTAGGTGCTGAAGGACCATCCCCAGATCTCCAGGGTCCATCCAGCCTGTGCCTCTCAGCTCCATAGTTCTCCATGCAGGGCAAGTGGAATCACACTGTGGCTCTGAAAATGTGGTAACAGGTGGGGAGTGACTCCCGTGCTGGATTGTTCTCCTCAGGCTGCATCCTCGGGAAACCGAAGGGCAGGAGAGGAATCCTGCCTTCCCGAGCAGCTCCTGCTTGGGTTGGAGATGTCTGTCCTCACAAGGTCTAGACTTGCCAGAATTAGCCTGCATTCTTCAGCGCCATGACAGCCTCGAGGAGCTGATGGCCATCCCCACTCTTCCTCTGCAGGATCTCTGCAGCCCCGATTCCCTCAGCTGAATTTCAGCCCTGGTGGCATTTCCAGCACCCTTCAGGAGGAGCCTCTGTCTCCCCCAGCCACTCTTGTTAGTGGCTGCTTCTGGAGGACACGGAACCACCTTGGCCACTTGCTGTCCCTAACAGCTGATTTCCTCACCTAGGAAATGAGATGATGGTTCTCACAGTGTGGCTAGGACACTTAGAGGCAGTAGATGCAAAGTGGTGTCCAGGTAAGGCTTGTGACATGTAGCTTTTCTGGGAACCCTGAAACTGGACAGCGTGACCCATGGCCCTGCTTCCCTCACCACGCATCTCATAGACGCAATCTCAAACGTTGGATGATATGAAATTTGATTAAATGAAATCACAAGGGTTTTTTTTAATATTTTATGTATTTATATATATAGTGAGAGCAGGGGCAGGGAGGTGGAGGGAGAGGGAGACAGAATCTCAAGCAGGCTCCCCACTGAGCACAGGATCCCAATGCGGGGCTCAATCCCACAACCATGAGATCATGATTTGAGCCAAAAATCAAGAGCCGAATGCTTGACCAACTGAACCACCCAGGTGCTGCATAAAATCACAGGTTTTGATTTAAAAACACAGCAAGCAATCTTCAAGGCAAATACCAGGACCCCCCAAATTGTGTTTAATCCATCTCTCTGTCCTGGTTCTGGTCATTGGGATGGAGCAGAAGTGGACCCGTTCCCAAGGGGGAAATGTTTGACGGGGTCCAGAGAGGGAGGTACCTGACCCCTGCAGAGCCACATGGCCTCCCCCGGACAGAACCCTGCACCTGCCCAGCGGTACCCTTCATGTAGAAGGCTGTCTATCCCTCCTGCCCTCGGGTCCTAAAGCAGCAGTGATCACGTCTCTGGAATTCTCCCTAGCTCTTCCAGGCCACGGGAGTATCACTGTTTTCCAAGCACACGATTCAGTGCCCCTGCCACAGCGATCACTGTGCTCTGTGATGCCTTTGTCAATCCCTCACAGTGCCCTCCACTGGAATCTCACAATAACGACTGACAACCACTGTTAGATGAGCATTTACTGCTTGCCAGGCACTGTGCCAGCTGATGGACAGCCCCAGCTCCATCCACGGCCAGAGTGACCCCTGTGTCCCAAGCTGCCAGCACAGTGCCTGACGCCTCCTACAAGCTCAGCTGGTGCTGGCTGCAATATGAGTGAATGAGGGAGTAAGTGACCAAGGGAATGAATGGAATTATCCAGACCTGGATGTGTCCCAGCCCCAAGCCCTCCATGCACAGGTGCGTGCTTCCAACCCTGAGAGCCACAGTCCTCTGGGGAGAAAAAAAAAAAATAGTTATCAGCCATTGTTTGACGGTAATAGGGCCTCCCAGACCCCTCATTCACTGGGGAGCCAGATGGCAGCCGGAGCCATGGCACCTGAGAAGGTGTCCTTCACCACCCCTGGAAATGGTCTTTCCTCACATTGCATCACCTCCCCTCCCCCCGGGGGACTGCTTAATCTAATGACCTTGGCAAACTGGGGAATAGGGCCAAAGTCAGCCTCCGAGCCTCTCCTCTTCTCTCTCCCCCACACCCTCCCACCTCTGTCCTTCTTTTCTTTTGTTTCTTTTCTTTCCCCTTTCCTTCCTGCCCCCTTTGTCCCATCCCTGAAACCCTTTCTTTCTCAGTCAGTGGGTTAGCAGTAACCACCCAGCTCTGGGTTGCATCCCAGAGCCACAGGAGACCTGGGACCCACCCCTGCCCTCAGGGTGCCCAGAGCCCATCTGGTGGCGGTGGCCGTGTGTCCTGGGCTGAGACGAGCTGCAGGTGCTGTGAGCAGATGTGTATCCAGGGCATGGGGCAGGCACAGAGGGAAGAAGGGTTGGATCGCCCCAGGGACTAAGGCACTCCAGGAAGGCTTCTCAGAGGAGGATGTGTCCCCAGCTCTTTGTCCCAATGGCCTGCATTATAAGGGCCATTCTGCGTGGTCACAGCTCCTGCTCAGAGGTGCACACACCCTTTCGCGTGCCCCAAATCCTGTTGGTGGGCAGGGTTCTGTGGCCTCCCTGACTCAGAAGGACCCTGTGCTGTCCCTCCGTGAGCTGGCAAGGACAACCTCATACTGCCTCTCACCTCCTAATATCCACCTCCTAGGACCTTGCCCTTCTCCACACAGCAGCCACTTACAGCCCCACGGCCCCCCACCCAGCCACCGTCACCGTTCAGCCTGCTTCCCACCTCCCACCCCTCACCACGCTGGCTGCCTCCCCCGCCTTCCCAGTACAGGGGGCTCACGGCGTGCCCGCCCACAGCCTCCATGGACTCCCTTCCTCCGCAGACCTGCCTCGGAGCCCCAACACCAGGTGCTCTGTCCCTCCCTGAGCCCCCAGCCCCGTCACCCACTGTGTGGGAACCTTCCCTCCTATTCACACAGCCTTCCCTCGGTGAGCCTAGGTGGGGTCCTCCCCGGCACCTCTCCTCCCACCCCCCACAAGCCTGTGTGCTCCTCCAAGGCATCCCCTGCACAGCCCACATGCAGCCTGTTGTAGCTGCTCAGGAAATCCTATAGACCGAACAGACAGAAGCGCCCTGGGGCTGCCAGCCAGGCACAGAAGAAACATCTGATCCCAGGGACTTGGTGTGAGCTCCGTGGAAGAGCCCTTTGAGCAGAGCCTGGTGCCACCGGAGGATTTAAACAGGGCCAAGGGCAGCCAGCAGGCAGATGTGCGCTCAGTGGGGAGACGCACAGAGCGTCCCCCAAGCGATTTGGGGGTGCCACAGGAGACAGGACTCAGTGCATCAGAAGAGGGCTGCAGGACCCTGAGTGTCAAAACTCTCCCCTCCTTCCCCATACTGGAGGTCAGAGGTCAGAGACCACCAGCCCACACTGAGTTGAGCAGCACAGTTCTTCAAAGATATTTTTAAATCTGCTATCAATATGTAGTCACTATAAATTGTAAATTAAGACCCAGACTTCTGCTTTTCTCAAAAAAATTTTAAGCATGGCTGCATTGGGGCCCCTTACTGTCAGCCTGATCAGAGTCAGCGGCAGCCATGGACGGCCCCCCCCCCGCCGACCCCGGCCTGCCCCCAGGCCTGGCTCCTCCAGGGCACCGCAGTCCCTGGAGTCCCTACTGTCACCCACAAGCACACCCGGGGTGGGAGGGCCGATGTTCCCTTGTATCATGGCATAGGCAGCCTCACTGGGGATTCTGGCCCGGCCCCAAAGGCATTTGGGTTAACCCAATCCTGAATACCACTTCGGGGGACCCTTTATCTCTCTCTGCTGGACTCCCTGCTGCCCCAGAGTTTTGATCTGGAATATGCTACATCTTTTTTTTAATTTAAATTCAATTAATCAATATATAAAATATTATTTATTTTAGGGGTACAGGTCTGATTCATCAGTCTTATATAACACCCAGTGCTCATCACAGCACGTAGTCTCCCCAGGGTCCATCACCCAGCCCGCCTAGCCCTCCACCCCCTCCCCTCCAGCAATCCCCAGTTTGTTTCCTATGATTAAGAGTCTCTTATGATTTGCCTCCCTCTGGTTTTGTCCTGTTTCATTTTTCCCTCTCTTACCCCATGACCCTCTGCCTTGTTTCTTAAATTCTACATATCAGTGAGATCATATGATAATTATCTTTCTCTGATTGACTTATCTCGCTTAGCATAACACCCACGAGTTCCATCCACTTTGTTGCAAATAGCAAGATCTCATTTTTCTGATGGCTGAGTAGTATTCCATTGTATATAGATACCATGTCTTCTTTATCCATTCATCTGTTGATGGACATCTGGGCTCTTTCCATAGTTTGGCTATTGTGGACATTGCTGCTATAAACATTGGGGTGCACATGCCCCTTTAGATCACTACATTTGTGTCTTTGAGGTAAATACCCAGAGAATATGTTCCATTTTATACATTCTCAAACCCTTTCTCCCCAAACACAACCACACTCGCCTTCCCTTGGAGCCGAGGGTCCATACTGGAACGCTGACTTGGATGGAGTCTAAGGCTCCCCCCCAGATTCCGAGCATCGCCACCGACCCCACTCCGATGTGAGTTTGCCTTGCCAGGAGCAGAGCTTAACAACCCCTCCTTGACCAGGTGCACCAGCAGGACCACCGTCCTCAGAGGACATTTTGCATTTCCAGCCCTCGCCTCTTTCCCTTCCTTCACCCCAACCCGCCCCACCATTTCATTTCTTTTTCCCACGAACTCCCAGGCCCAGAAGTATTTGGTTGGGTTGAAACTTGGCAGCAGAGTCCTGAGCCTTAAGGCAAACATTTGTCCTAGAATTGCTAGAAATCACTTGGCTTCTCCTAGCGGGACAATGGCAAAACCCAACAGCAACTCCCTTCCCTGCTCCTTGCCACCACCACCTCTCCCCCACTCCACCCCACCCCCAAGGAGCTGGATGAATTGGAGGCTCCTAGGATTTCCCTGGGCAAGACACGAGAACCTCTCCAGACACATCACTCTACAAAGTCCTGGAAAGCTCCAAAGCCGGTGAGTCATTGGCTAGGCCTGCAGACGAGGTCGGGTGCCCACCCTTGCCCTTCACAGCCTTTGCTGGGCCAGGGCTACCGGCAGAAGTTAGGGGTGGATTTCACTCATTGCTGTGCTTGGCTCTAGGGGGCCCTGGCCTGGGCCCGAGGAGCTAAGGAATGATGGAAGATTACTCCTTCATTCATCGGTGCATTCATTCATCCACTGTCTTCTTTCTCCATTTGCTGCAGCTTCAATTATTTCTCCTCCACTCGGGCATTCTCTCTGACTTGTACTAGTTTATACAGAAAGGCAGATATAGGTGAAGATACCTCCGGGGGCGGGGGGGGGGTGGCTGGGAGCAGACGCAGAGTCCCCGGGGGAAGGGGGTGTGGGAGTCTCACCAAGACAGAGGTGGGGGAGGGGACAGTCACTCAAAGTGGGGAGCGGGCTCCTGGGTCAAGGGAAGGGAGCTCCCACCTCAGCTGGCAGCTGCCCAATGAACAAATAGAAAGGCAGGAGCCTGGGGGGTTGGAGGGGGGTTCCTGGCCAAGGTCATGGTATCGGGAGCCCCAGGATCGCACATGCAGTCTGGAACAGCTCTGAGGTGCTGTGGGGCCTTGGGGGACTTACCGAGCTGGAGTGAACCTCCCAGGCAAGTGGGGTCATGACTCTCATGCAGGGTTATTCTGAGGATTCCATGGCGGAAATAAAGGACGTCGGGCAGAGACTGGTGTGCTTAGCCCTCGCCTGTGTTCCGGTCGGTGCCCCACGGGAGGGCCAGAGCCTGGAACAACAGGGCTGGTCCATTCTGGCCGCTCAGTAAATATTTGGTGAATGAATGAACTAGCTGGGAAGGGGTCTTAAAAATTATCAAGCCCAGTTACCTTCAAACTTTGCTACTTTTAAGGCACTATCGGAACTTCCTGAGAAGGTTCAGAGCCATGTCCCCCTCGACCCGAGCACCTCGATTTCTACCTGTTCACACATTGGGCTTTTCTTTCAAAATTTAATTCACAAAGTGGGTTCCCCTTGCTCTAAAAAAAAGTTGAAAAAAAATGGTCTAATGCTCTCCTTTTAAAGATAGGAAATCGAAGGCCAGAAAGAAGAGGCAAGGGCCCAGGACCACCCACCAAGGCTTGATGGGGCCAGAAGGAGACCCCAGATTTGCAGACCCCTCCTCCATGGAACCTGCCCTCCCTCCCACTGCCCCCTTCCCCTGGCCTTGCCTTCATCTCAGGATTGAGCCTCCAGCGCCCCTCCCACAGGACTCCGAGGCTCCAGATGGAAGGGTAAAGTCCGGATGGGAAGGAGGTAAGTGGGCCCAGTGGAAGGGGATGATGAGGGGCGGCCAGGTATGCAGCGTCTCCTCCGGGGGAAGACTCAGCTGGAAACTCCGCCGAGAACAGCTAACTCCGTATGGCCAGGGTGCTGGGTTTTGAAACCCTATACATTTTTTTAAATCTATAATTATGTGGCACACACCTAATTAAAATGGACTATAATTGTTGAAATATTTTATTGAAGTCATTTTTTTTTTCCAAACGACAGGTTTAACAGATGATAAAACTTGTCTTGTGGTTCACTGGAGCTGCCAAGAACCCGGGGCAGAGTACAGGGGTGGGGCTGTCCGACGGCGGACAGTCAACCCCATCTGAATGCCAGCATTCTTTGCTAAGCACTCCTTCTGAAGGCTTCTCTCGGGCCCCATGCCAAGCGCTCGGGATGGAGACAAATAGCCTGGGTGGGTGTTTTGTGCACAAAGATGACTGAGGTTTGCTTGAGCTCCACGGAGATCCTTTGAAATTGTGCTCCTGGGGAGTGAGGGCAGCTAAGATCAGAGGGAACTGTTTATTCAAAAGCACAAGGAGAGGAGTGTGATCTTTACCCCACTGGCAAGCAGCACCCCCCTCCAGAAATCCCAGTGACCAACCGGTGACAGACTTTGGCGGCTCAGGGGGCAGCTGTGTCCTCACTTCCTTCAGGGAAAGGATGGGATGGATGCTTCTCAAATAATGCCTCTGACAGCAGCTGCCGTTGCTGACTGTCTCCCAGGTGCTCTGCATTTTATATGCTTTGTTTCTAATATGTACTGCCCACTTTATAGGCAAGGAAACTGAGTCATAGATTAAGTGCATGGTTTTAGGGCTCCCTGTAGTGTAAGCATGGTCTGGGTCCTAAGCCCAGCTCTGTCTAACCTAGAAACCCGGGTTTCTCCACTCCTGGGTTCTGACTCAGACCCTGACTCAAAGCAGCATCTTCATTATTAAAAGGACTGAATCAGTCTGGGGGAGGGAAGGGCAAAAAATCACGCTCCGGGATCTGGGGGTTCCTGTCTGAGCAGCGTGGGGAGCGAGTGCTCTGCAAGACAAGGGCCCCGCCCCATATCCATGGGGCCAGAACAAGGGCTGGGGACCAAGGGAAAACTCCCTTTTGCGTCCTAGCTAAGAACCCATCCTGTCACCCAGGACTGATCCCCGTCAGAGAGTGAGCAGAGCGAAGCAAGGCCCACTGCTGAGCCAAACACTCTTCTGGAGATTGACAAGCCGCTTTATCCTGCGTTCCTGTCCCGACTCAGCGACTGGCCCCTCCAGGTTACAAGGGACAAACGAGTCAAGAGGTGAGTGTGATCTAATGGGACGCTACTAAAACAAAGCTCCAAAATTACCAGAAGGGGGGAAAAAAAGCATCTTCTTAGAGTTTCTCCATTTTCGTGGTTATTTTTTTATTTTTTCTTTAAAAAAGAGGAAAAAATACTTATTCCTTCTTATTCCCTTTATTGCCTTTGTTCTGCATTTGTTGTCTGCTTTCCCTCAACTTCATTCTTCATCTTCATGCAGCTCATTCTTGTGGAATAGACCCCGTGCCAGATGTCTGTCTTTCCGCTCACTCACAGAGGCTGAAGAAGCTGTGGGCTTCCAGATCGTCTCCGTGCTCCTTGAGAAAAACCCCAACTCAAGGCTGCAGTGTGGACGCAGGGAACAGCGTCAGGTGGGGCCTGGCTTGGGCCTGTGAGCCCTCCATCCCAGCCACCCCGCCCACTGTGGGCGGGCGGAGGGGGCGGTGGTACTGGCTTCTCTGTGCAGGCTTCACTCTGACAGCTGTCGGGGCAGGGGGATTGTTTGTACAAAGCAGACTGACTGTGTCTAAATCCCTCCCTGGGGCACTGGTTCCAAATTAAAATGTGGCAGGTTTGATCCCTGCCACCCCACCCGCCCTTCAGGACTTCCCCTCTCCCCCAGTCCTGTGGGGTATTACCACCCTGATGAGCACTTCCAACTGCTCCTAACCCGCCGGTTACCCAACTGTCCCTCCCCCTCCTCCCTCCTCCCTCCGCCTCCCTGACTCCTGCCCCACCTGTTGGATCTGTCCATTTCCATTTGGTGTGGGGAGGAGCGGGTGGCGCCTGCCCTCCAGCCCTCAACCCCAGGAAAGCAGCAAGGGGACAATTACTTCATGGAGTTAATCAATCAATCCAGCGCCCCCCTGCCAGCTGCCTGGTACCCCTGCCTCATCAGCCCTGAGAGATAGGTGCCTCATTATGCCCATTTAAGAGATGAGGAAATTGGAGGTCAAGGAGGTCACTGCTCAAGGTGACAAATGGCTCAGCTTGGGGCCGGATGGAATTCACACTTGGAGCCTCTTACCCTATTTACAGTAAGAACGGCTGCCTTTTGGAATGTGTCTCCTGGCCTCGCTGGACCCTCTGCAGGCAGGAGCATCACACTAGAAGGACCTACAAGGTAGGGAGCCTTGCCATACCCTCTGCACTGGGGCAAGGATGTCGGGAGGTGGGAGACCTCCCAATGTGGCCTGAGACCCTGGCAGGCACTCAGCTGTGAGTTGGAACTCCATGATTTTGCACCTCTCTCTTTGCCCCCCTTGAGAGACCTGAGCAAGGAGGAAAGGCTGGTGGCCTAGCAGCAGGGGTCCTCAGCCTGGTGCTGTGGACATTTGGGGTCAGACATGCATTGTCGGAAGAGGCTGTCCTGTTCCTCATGGGATGTTTAAAAGCACCCCTGGCCTCCAGCCACTACCTCCTGACCAGAAAGTACTGCCGCCAAAAAATCTCTGGACATGGCCAAATGTTTCCCATGAAGAGCAAAACCACCACCCATGCCCCACGCCCGACGGAGAACCACTGCCTTATAGTTTTGCTTTCCTTAAAGGAAGGACACGCTATTTCTCTCAAGGGCATTTATAAATTCAGAATAGATAGTGCCCAAAAAACAAGTAGCCCAGAGTGTGGCACAAGAAACACCAGCCAAATGTGGTGGTGTTATTATTATTATTATTATTATTATTATTATTATTATTATTACTCTGTGATTCGTAGGTGAGAATGAGTCTCCACTAGCTGGTGATGGAGCCCTGGAGGGTGGGTGATGGGACCTCATACTCTGAATCCTGTGGCTGTCACACTGGAAACATTGAACTAATCTATTTGCCCTTTGGAAACTCTGTGCTTCATATCTAAAACAGGAAGTCCAAAGGATGTGACTTCTAATATGAAATCTAGTATTTCCAGATTTCCCAGATTCTGCCATTCTGGAAAAATGCTGTCACTCAGCCCTGAGGTGCAAGGGCTCTGGGTTCTGTCCCCCTGGGCTCAGTCCCTGGTCTGAGCCCTTACCAGCTGGGTGGCCTCAAGCAGGCCACCTACTTTCTCCATGGGTCTGTCTCTTTCTCTGTAAAACTCAGAGATCATCTCTGCCTCACGTGGTTGTCACAATCATGAACTGAGGTGAGGCATACACTCCAACAACACCTGGCACTCAGCCCCATAAGAATTAGTAATTACCATAAGTATTTAAAAACCTGGCAGTATTTAAAAAACATGACCCTCCGTCCCGATCATAGACCCATTGAACCAGATCTTCCAAAGTGAAAGTCTATGTGCATATTTTTTTAAATTCTCTCCCAAATGATTGTGAAGTCGTGGGTCATTGGCCTGGAATTTAAGAACAACTAAAAGTTGCATGAAATATTCTGATGTTAGGAATGTTTCATTCATATTTTGAGTGCCACTGGAGGCGAGAGGGGCTGAGCAGGACAAAGGTAAGAAATACACTCTGTCCACAGAGAACTGCCACCTAATCATGCAAGACCAACTCATAACCCAAATACACAGCCCGAGCAGGCCCCTGTAGCCAAGGCCACAGAGAAGTCTGGGATATATACTCAGACACGTCAGAGGAGCGAGTGTGACCAACACGACTGTCCATTACAGTTGTGTTGGTTGTTGACTATACTAAAGTACCCAAGAGAGGTGACTTCATCTAATTTAATAAAAGCTACATAGGACCAATGGAAGGCCTGGAGGCCATTGTTCACCCAGGCCACCCTGGAGGCTCTGATTCACCTATAAGTATCTGTTCCCCTGCCCCCTTCTCTGGGGGGCTTTTTCCAGGACCCCACAAAAGGAATGCACCACTGTGCCATGCTCCATCAGAGTCTCGCCGTTCTCACACTCAAATTCCATTTGAGTTTGGGTCAATGCCTCCCCCAAGAGATTATGAGCCCTCTGAGGGCAGGTACTAGATCTTATTTTATTCTATTATTATATTTATTTGTTTGTAAATTGGTTGGTTGATGCTTCCAGCATTGAACACAAAGCCTGGTACAGAGTAGGTGCTAAGCAGATGCTAGTTGAATGAGAGGATGGAAGGATGAGTAGATAATTAGATAAATAAACAAATGAATTCCAACTACTTTAGAGGGTCTTAGTGAGCACTGTGGGAAGGAACTACAGTGTAAATCAAGAGAGCTGGGTGCAAGCTGAGGGCCTTCTTGGAGGAGGAGGAAATGTGCCTTGAAGGATAGACTTGGTTGTGATGGGCACAGACGCAGTGCAGGGGAAGCGAAGAGAACATTCTTCAGCAATCTCATGCACAAAAAGTGAGATGGAAGAAGTAGACGATGTGGGGAGTTGGTAGCGAAGGGTTCAAGAAAAGCATGGTTTGACAGTTGCCATGGCAACATATTCTTCATTTGTATGGACGGATGAAGTAGACACTTTCATGAAATCAACAGGACAGTAAGAAGAGCCATGTTGCAGCATCTGGGGGAAAGTCAGTCCTTTGCACTCTGGATTCAGTAATTTCGTCCAGTCTTCCATGAGTGTGGAACAAATGGAGAATCGTGTGCGTAAGAGACAGAGGAGTCATGGGTACTGGTGGGGGCTCAAAACTCATTGCTCTGCAGGTGTGTTATGCTAGTGATGCTCCTTCCCAACCTGACAGACCTGGGCTCTGACTCCTCTTGTTGCAAGAACCTGGACAAGTTGGATTCACCTCAGCATCTCATGGATATAATATAATGCAATATAACATAATAATTATAATATAACACAAATCCCCATCCCTCAGGACTCCACAGTCCATTGAATTAAATGCAATACAACATTGACTTTGCGGGCCATTAATCCAGGTTGGGTATCTTTCCCCAGAACGTTCCTTTAACGTCCACTCAGCTGAGTTCAGGAATCCATCCATCTCCAAACCTAAGAGATAACCATGTGTAGTAAAACCGATGAAATCTTCTTTGAGCCAGTAATCCGATCAAGGGAAACTGCCTTTGGATTTATCCAAAAGGCAAAATGTATGCCCAGCAAACTTCATTGCAGTGCTGTTCTAATGGTAAAATGCAAACAGTGCAGGCAATAGTGGGGCATGTAAGAACACCCTCAATAGAGATTATTCTGCAGAATGGAAAAGTATGAGGCAAAGGGGTTTAAATAATACAGGAAAAGTATGCTGTGGATTTCACTGGGAAGCTTTAAGCAAAATTCATGATTAATTTCACCTTTGGATTGTTTTCTCGACTACGCAGAGTTCTGTCTTGTTTTGTGTCGATGGCGTCAAAGCAGAACACTTGGGGCAACTTCCTCCCTCAATGCCAAAGCAGACCCAGTTCCCAAATGCTCTGTACCACAGATGTTAAGAGCGCACTCCCGGCAGGACGCTACACGGGTGACAAGTGTGGCCCTGACTTTGTCACAATCAGGTAGCACGTAAGGCCCAGGACTGGTTCAGTGCCCCCAGAACCCCGGGCAGCCGCTTTGCCCTCACCCTCGTGCTCAGGGCTGTGGGGAAGTGGGGACAGCAGCTGTGCCCTGGCCAGGAGCAGCTCCCACTGCGGTGAGAGAAGAGGGAGCGGTGTGGAGAAGCCTCCAAATCTGGAGCAGATCCTCTCCCTTGCCTGAGTTTAAGTCTCGTCCCAGAAGCTAGGACACCAGAGCCAGGCTGCCTAAGAGGGAAGCCTGGACCTGCTGGGTGAGCCTGGGCAAGTGCCATGACCTCTCTGTGTGTTGGTGTTCTCCTCTGGAGAAGGTGGATGGTGGCGGTATCCTCCTCACGGGCAGGCGGGGTTCCTTGGTCTGGAAATCTCTTAGAGCATGACCCTTGGCAAGTGCTATAGGAGGGCTTTCTCTTACTATGGGTTCACATGCAGCTGAAATAAGACTGTCTGACTGCAAATCACACAGTTTTCCCCCTCGACCCCACTGCCGGATGTCCACAAATAGCTCCGAAACAAGCCCCTCAGAAGGGCTGCAAGAGAGGACCAAATAGGACACTATCATGCCTGCCCCCTGGGGACGGGGACAACAGGAATGCTGGAGTTTGAGAGCATTGGGTTCAAGTTCCACTGCTACCTCTCATGATGGTCTAACCCTCTTGCCAGGTACATCTGCACCTCAGCTTCTGTGCCCGTAAGCTAGGGCTAGTTTCCACCCGCTCACGGGGACGTTTCCATCAGCAATAAGCATGCATCACATACAGTGCAAGAACTGTGTTATTAAACCCACACCCAGACGCCACAGGTGTTGTGGGGACCATCAGGTGAGAATACACACGTGCAGAAGGCCCATGCCCGTGGGAGGCATCGCCTAGCAGGTCAAACTGAGTCTCTCACCTGGGAGAGAGCCAAAACAGTTCCCCAGAGAAGCAGGGGGTCCAGCCGGCATTGAAAGAAAACAGGACGTCGGGTCACCAAAGACGAGGGGCAGCATCCTTCTGAGCAGGAAGGCAGCTTGGGCAATGACCAGTTCCACGGGGGATCTTCAAATGGTCCTATTGCTAACGGAGCATCCCGCACATGTCTGGATAGAGCAGGTGGTGAGAGAGAAGACGGAGGCAGGGAAGGAGGGAGACGGACAGAGGGAGGAGGAAGGATGGAGGGAGGGGGAGAGGGAGGGACGAGGGAGTCTGGGAAATGTTTGCGTCCAGCCCTTTTCCCAAAGCCCCATCTGTGGCCAGCGCGATGCTGACACGGCCTCCCCGCTGCCTGACCCCACACAGAAGGCCCCTTGTTCCGCAGCCCGCTACGCGTGATCTCTGGGGAACATGATTACAAACCTCGACACTCCCATTTCACCCTTTCAAAGGGCACTGTTCCCACTCAGGCGTCTGCTTCCCTCCCCTTTGGGATATAATGTGCCCTGCTCACCACTGAGAGATTTAGTGTCCCCCACCCCACCCACCCTGAAAAAAAAATGTAGCTTCAGATTTTAATTCCTATTCATGTCATTTTACAATAGCTTCATTCATTCCTACTGGCTGTATGATTTTCTTTCTTTTTAATTTATGGAGTACATGTGTAATGTATGAATTAGGGAAAGGAAGTGCTCTTAGAAGGGTCCCAGAGAGTGAGCTGTCTCGTGTCCGAGGACTGAAATGTAAGTGTCAAGGAAAGAAGAGTGACATGGGGGCAGAGGGAGAAGTGTTCTGGCCCAAACTGGCTTCCAAAGTGCTGTGTGACTTTGAGCAAGGGACTTAACCTCTTTGGGCTATGTGACTGTCTAAGGAGTGGCTTCCCACTCTCATTAAACAGTGTCTCCACCAACCACTACAGAAGCCCCGTGGGTTAGGTGATCACTGGGTCACTGTTGTAATTAATATGGAGAAGCCCCCTTTGGGGGAACTGACCCCAGACCCCACCCCCCTCGTCAGCTCCGGCTGGGAAGAGAGCGAGGCGGAGCACCCCCACCCACCCCCACCCCATTGTCCAGCTTCAGCTGCCAGGGACCCTCATGGGCAGAAGCATAAGTGAAGAAATCCAGTAAGCCTGGGGAGGCCAACGTTTGGGCCTCATAAAGCCCTTTTCCTCAACAGCTGCCCACAGCTGTCCAGAGCTGAGTCTTACAGTAAATTGGCCCACAGCCCTGAAAACTGAGGGGCTGAGGCACGGGGACCTGAGTGGAGAGAGGGAGCAAAGGCATCCCTGGGAGAATGAAAAGAAGCTGCCTATCCTGCTGCTCCCTGGTTACAAGGCCTTCTCCCTCAAACCTCAGTTTCCCCAATTGTAAAGTACAGATAACTCCTCCCCCGCCTTTGCACAGCGATGGTGAGGAGGAGACTGTGGACGTCAGACCTCCCAGGTCGAGGCCTGGCCAGGAGTGTGTCCTCCGTGGGCTCCCCTCAAATGCCCAGCACAGGCTGCTTTTCCCCCTCCCCTAGTGTAAAAATCACCCCCGCACTCCCCACCCAGACCCCAAGGACATGCACACCTGTCTTCCTTCCGTTTCTGTCCTCAGAGACAAAGTACCGGCCAGTGGCAGCTCTGTCAGTGGCCACCCAGAGGGCTGGTCACCCAGAGGGCCGGTCACCCAGAGGGCCGGTCACCCAAGAGGGTCACTCAGAAAGGTGGATGCTTTCCCTGGTTTGCTGTAGGTGGGTTTTAGCTCGATGTCACTTCCCTAAATTCCCACCACAGTTCACAGCAGAGGAACAAGAACAGTGTAGCTGGTGTAAATGTGCCCAAAGGCCAAGTCTCGGGGTGCAGAAGGAGCTGATTTAGTCCTTCCTGACGATGGGAGAAAACCATCCATCTATGATGACTTGGTGTCCTCTGATTGAAACAGACACCTTTGGGGAAGAACCCACTCTAATCAGGGTTTTCCCCATTCCTTCTCTCCAAGAAAGGTCTGAGGGGCTAAGAGGGAGAGGTCACTCTGGCTTCCAGGGAGCCTAGGCCCTGTGTACAACCGTCCTCGGGGTGTCCATTGGCATTGGTGAGCTTCTGTAGTTCTCATAGCCAGTTTCTGAGGCCCACGTCTGCCTTACTCTCTCATTCTTCATCACAAGGTCCTCCTGTCCTGGGTCTGGGCTCTCCTGGGCCCTGCATCCCTCCATCAGCCGCCCTCCACACCTCAGAGGGCTTGAGTCCTACCAGAAGTTGCCCAGGCAGCTGCCACACAGCAGTGTGTTGGACTGAGGCCAAGAGATCCCTTGCACAGCCTCCCCATGATCTGTGGACTGTGAGGCCTCCTCCTGTCTAGATAATGAGCAGAGAAGCAAGTCACAGGTTCTGTCCTCACATTTGTCTGGGGTTGCTCTCACCACTCCCACCCACAGTCGATTCCGCCCCTAAGAGGTGCAGTATCCTCTGGGTGGACATGCACCCAACTGAAAGTCAGGGTCTATAATACCATGAGAGAAAGAGAAAATGTCTGTCTACCACAGTGGCCCTATCAAGGAGACATTCTCTAGTAAAGAAGACGTCCTCAAGCTGGTGCAGCCACTCTGGAAAACAGAATGGAGGTTCCCCAAAAAGTTGAAAATAGAGCTACCCGATGACCCAGCGATGACACTACTGGGTATTTACCCTAGAGATACAAAGGTAGTGATCCTCAGGGGCACATGCACCCGAATGTTTATAGCAGCAATGTCCACAACAGCCAAACTATGGAAAGAGCCTAGATGTCCATCAACAGATGAATGGATAAAGAAGATGTGGTGTATATATACACAATGGAATACTTTGCAGCCATCAAAAATGAAATCTTGCCATTTGCAAGGACGTGGATGGAACTAGAGGGTATTATGCTAAGCGAAATAAGTCAATCAGAGAAAGACAATGATCATATGATCTCTCTGATATGAGGAATTTGAGAGGCGGGGGGGTTGTGGGGGGAAGGGAGGGAAAAAATGAAACAAGANCAGGAGGGAGGCAAACCATAAGAGACTCTTAATCTCAGGAAACAAACTGAGGGTTGCTGGGGGGATGGAGGGAGGGTTAGGGTGGCTGGATTATGGACACCAGGGAGGGTATGTGCTATGGTGAGTGCTGTGAAATGTGTAAGCCTGATGATTCACAGACCTGTGCCCCTGAAGCAAATAATACATTATATGTTAATAATCATAATGATAATAATAAAAGAAGACATCCTTCATCATCCAGAAGACATAATAAAGCCCTGCACGGTGGGACGATTTGTCCTCGCTTACACAGTCAACAAGTGGAACAGCCAGGACTTGCCTCAAATCCTGTTACTTCCTGACTGCATCGTGGAAACTGCACATCCACCAGTATCCCCAACACAGCAGTGACAACATGGCCCAAACCTTCACTGGGTCCCCCTCCACCACAGACACAGACCCCTCCTTCTCCCACGCTGCAAACCCCGTTAGGACGGAGTGAGCAGAAAGTGACCCAAATGGAACCACACACAGCCTATGGGCAGAAAATGAGATGTAAAATCCTATCGGTCCCTCTGACAGTTAAAGTAAAATTTTGTGTGAGCAATATACTCTCGCTCTGATTACCATGCAGTATAATTTTATTCTGGTTTTTCTGGGCCTGTTGAACCCCTGCTCTTTTAAGTGTTCAGATGCTCTGCTTGCCAAGATAAATGATTATAACTGACAGGGCATTGTCAATCTATAGCAAAGCCGATTTCATTAAGCATGCCAAGGGCCAGCTCTGGGGGCAGGTAGCTGAGCAGAGAGGGGTTTTGATCTCACCCTCTCCCTGTAGTACAGTCCACACTGGCACCAAAGGCTGGAGGGCAAGAGAACAAAGGGAATGTAATGTCTCTGAATTCAAATCTTTCCCTTTGAAATGAGGCGTCCGGAATGGCCAATAAAACTGTGGAAATGGATTTCTGGCTGCATTTGATGTTAAGCCTTTAGTGTCAAGCGCCAGGTCTATTGGTTGCCTTTCTATTCCCCGGTCCCTTCTCGCCTCCTTGGCCTCCTGCGTATGCCCCCATCTCTGGACAGCCTTCTGGGGACTTTGTCCTCTCGTAAATAGTGTCTTGGAGTTGGTGGAGAGGCAGTGGCGTCTCATTTCTGCATTGACGTGAAAAGAGCAAATTAAGTCTTAACAGAATAGAGACTTGCTCTTGTGTCTGTAATAGAATTCATCTCATAGGTTGATTAAAACCCAGACTTCTGCTTCAGTCTTAAATACCAGATATCTGTGACGGGGGATGAGCTTTCCTCTCGAGTTCACCTAGTCCGTGACTGGGAGAGAAGGACAGGGCCTGTCCGTGGCAATGTCCTGGCTGTCATCCTGCACTGTCCTTGGGCTGAGGGGCACGGGGTGAAACAGGGCTCTGAGTACCAGACCTATAGTCAGTTTGGGGAACCCCGGTGAGAGTAGTGTGCAACCCCACCAGCCTGGTTATATCCTTGAGCTGGATGCATACATAGTGCTTTGTGGCTCCCGGTAAGAGAAAGAACCTGTGAAGTGAACAGCAAATAGGATATGGAATCCATAAACCAATTTCCAGTCCTGACGCTGCCCTAGCCAAGGGATCTTGGGTTACTTTCTTCACCCTGCAGCTCAGACATCTGTCTGTAAAATCAGGGTAGTAATTCCTTCCCTGTCCTGAGTTCTAAATGAGACTGACTGCAAGAGCCTTGTTTAATCTCCAAGCCATGCAGTTTAAATGAGAGCTAGCATCATTGCAAGAAAATTGTATATGTTAGAGTTAACCCATCTCCATAATAAGTTAGTGGGGAAAGGATTGTTTCCTTCTACTCTTGGAGCAAGGAAACCAAGGCAGCAGAGCCCCTTGTAGTAGCTATAGTGCCAGGCAACCGCAGAGTTCTGTTTGCAGGAATAGAGTCAGCCACGCATGCTGGAAACCACGAAAAACTCCAGATATAACATATAAACCATCTTCTTAAATGCTTTAACAGCTGGTAAGGCAGTGGGAAGTTAGGTTGAAGTCTAAGTGGAAGTGAAAGGAGGAAAAGGATCTGTGCCACCACTTTTGCCCGGAGGACATTTGGCATACCCACAGAACTTGCTCTTGCATTTTTAGAGCCTCGGAAGGGACAGGGGACATGAAGCAAAACCCAGAGCCTACTCAAGGTGGGCAGTCTTAGATAAAAACCTTTCATACGAAAAATCAGAGTCTCAAAGTAGGTTAGGATAAAGTAGATGGAAACACACTCACACACACAAAAGGAGAGAGAGAGAGAGAATAAAGCCCTGATGCTGAACAGAGAAGTCCTTAGATTGTCAACCAGGGACCTGTAATACAGCCCAGCCTTCCTCTCTAGCCTCATACTGCTTTACTGTCTGATTCATCATCAGCCCCTGAGCTGCTCAGTCCCCAGCTCAGCTGTCCACTTCATACACCTCTCCTGCTGCACCTCCCATTGGCTGAACATTCATTGGCCATCAGATACTCCTCTCCACACCCATCCCTCCTGCGATGCCAGCTTCACATGCCAGCCACACATGCCAGCTTCACTCTACATCAGTCCCTCCCCATATCAGCTAAATTTCTTCTCGCCAGAGCCTTGAAGGGAAATCAACCTTGTCTGCTTAGGTGTTAGGCTATCTATCAATCAATCAATCATAGGTACGTGTATCAAGAAATAGCTTGTTCATGGACTCTAACTGTGTCTGGGAGATGGGACTGGTCTTAGGTGTCAGTGGGGAGAATCCTCATCTGGGGACACCAGCTCCTGGCCCCATCTTCTGTCTTTGCTGGCCCTGGCACAGTGATGGTCCTTTTCTCAGACCCTCTGGTGACTCTTCTCCTTTCATAGAGAGCTGAGCCTCAGATGCTAAGAAAGGAAGGTTGACCTGGCCACGCCATGGGTGCTACATTGACCTCAGCCTCGCCCAGAGCAGCAGAAGCAAAGCCCTGTGGGGTCTCCCACAGGCAGCCAGTGCCCCCAGCCACATCACCCTAGTCCAGTGTGTGGACTAGTGGCAATCCTGGAAGTTAGCAGGACAACTTTTACTCTGTCCATTTACAGATGAGGACAAAGGCTGGCAGGGTAGTCACCCAGCCTGTGCAGAAGAGAGCTGGTAAGAGAATAAAGGCAGATATGACAAAGCATGCTTGGACTCCAGAGAAAGGCAAGTCACAATCAGTTGGCTTTTAAACTGACTTTTTCCCACACTTAAATCCACTTCCCACACTTAAATCCAGTGCCTGGACCAAGTGGACCACAGCTTCCATAAAGTGAGGTGAGTTGGGTGTCCCCTCCCTGTCACTAGATGGATGGGGCACTCAATGGGGATAGCAAAAGGATGGAGGCCAGGAGGGGAGAAGTGCTTTATGCTTCAGCCTGGGTGAAAAATTGGCCTTGGGATCTTTAAAACATGACCTAGGGTTGGGCGGGGGGGGGCGGGTCCTGTAATTTCAATCCTCAGACTGATCTGTTGTTTGCTCTTAAGAGGGTTTGCATTTGCCCTTGTAGAAAGAAGGTAATGCTTTTGTAAAATAAAATAAAATTAAAATAAAATAATAAAATAAAATAAAATAAAATAAAATAAAATAAAATACCAGATAGGTTCCTTTGGGCCTAAAGCAGAAGCCTGCAGCTGATATTTGTGAACCACACTATTTTATATTCAATTCAACATGCATTTATTGACCACCTATAGGCTCTGGGATGCAGTATTGGATAAAATACACAATAAATTGTCCTCATGGAGAACAAAGATAATAAATGTAGGTAAGTAGGTTTTATGGTATATATTGGGTATAAAATGGTATACAGAGAAACAAAACAAGAAAAGAGGTGAGGGAGAGTGACGAGGGGTGTAAATTAAAGTATAGTAATCAGAGAAGGTCTGTTGACAAGGGGACATTTGAACAAAGACTTAAAGAAGATGAAGCAGGAACCTTTCAAATCAAGGGCATCCTAGGCATACAGAAAGGCAAACACAAAGGCCTCATGGTAAAAAAGGGAAAGAGAGAACAGGGAGATGAGGTTAAGAGGCGGGGCCTTGAAGAAGTGACATAACTTCAGAGGAAGGAATATACATAGTGAAAGGATGAGGGTCTAACTCCAGGAGTTGGCATAAACTGTGTGCAAACCTGACGACCTCAAGAGGACCTGATAAGGAAGATTGAGAGTGGATGTTGCACACACCTGGTGTTAGTAAAGAATAGTGAAAATACTCCCAGACCTGTAGGTATTGATGGGCTTGCCCTCAAAAAGCAGGGAGGCCATTCTTAAGAAGGGTGGAATTTGGGCACCTGGGTGGCTCAGTTGGTTAAGCATCCAACTCTTGGTTTCAGGTAAGGTCATGACCTCAGGGTCATGAGATCAAGCCCCCTATAGGGCTCCACACTCAGTATGGAGTCTGCTTGAGATTCTTTCTCTCTCTCTCTCCCTCTGCCTCTCCCCCGCCCAATCATTCATGTTCAATCTCTCTCATCTTTCTCTAAAATAAATAAATACATCTTTTTTTTAAAAAAGGAGAAGAGGGCGCCTGGGTGGCTCAGTGGGTTAAAGCCTCTGCTTTCGGCTCAGGTCATGATCTCAGTGTTCTGGGATCGAGGCCCACATTGGGCTCTCTGCTCAGCAGGGAGCCTGCTTCCTCCTCTCTCTCTGTCTGCCTCTCTGCCTACTTGTAATCTCTCTCTGTGTGTCAAATAAATAAATAAAATCTTTAAAAAAAAAAAGGAGAAGAAGGTTGGGATTTTTCTGGAGAGAGTGGACATTTCTATCATCATTTCCTTTGACAAGAGGTCTGTTCTAGAAGAAGAAAGGACAGGACAGCCAGACTTGAACTGGAGAGGAGAGAATGCCTTCTTTTCTCTGGGCCTTAAAGAGGTAGAGAAGGGGCATTGGCCGATTCCCTGCAGAGACAGAGGAGGACTCTCCCACTGTGGGATCCAAGCTGACGCCAGGACATGGCAGCAGGAGGGAGCCTTATAAGGAACCCAAGGATGGTGTCAGCCTACAGATGCCTGTATATTATTCTCCACTTCATCCTTCCCTCTCCTGAATTTGGAGTAAAGCTTGACCAGCCTCTGTGCTGCCTTTGCTTGCCCAAGGGGATCTGGACCAGAGGGAGGCTTGCACATACCAGCAGAGAGACAGAGGGCAGAAGTCTG
This sequence comes from Ailurus styani, assembly GCA_002007465.1. Lineage (NCBI taxonomy): Eukaryota > Metazoa > Chordata > Mammalia > Carnivora > Ailuridae > Ailurus > Ailurus styani. The sequence continues at coordinate 475,671 of LNAC01000192.1, forward strand.
GGCCACACTGGCTGAGATGCCCAGAGATCGCTGGGACAGATCCAGGCAGTATGGAAGCCCTTTGCACAGCGTGTAGGGAGACTCTGATAAAAGGCAGGAGTCCTTTGGTCAGGCTGAAGAAAGGCAGGTATCACTATAACCTGCAAAGTAAAAACATGGCCAGATACATGCACTATCTCTCCATTCTGAACTGTTAAAATAAAGGCAAACACTTAAAAAATACTAAATACTTTTTAAAAAGCAGAGAACTCAACGTATCTCTACAAGATGGAGAGAAAGAGAGAAAGATGTGACAGAAGAATCAGAGCAAAGAAGCCCCAATCCTGAGCATTCAGAGAGACGGTGGGCCTAGGAAGTCGTGACAGGCTCAGGACCAGGAACATCAAATACAAGAAGGCAGAAGTGGAGCAAGGGGTTGAAAATAACTCCTGGATCCAGACACTTATTTGCCTATCCCACACACACAGAAAAAAAGTGTCCAATATCTACTTCTTAAAAAAAAAAAAAGTATACTGGGGCACCTGGGTGGCTCCATCAGTTAGGTGTCTGACTCTTGATTTCAGCTCAGGTCATGATTTCAGGGTCAGGGATCAAACCCTGCCTTGGATTCCATGCTTAGTGGGGAATCTGCTTAATATTCTCTCTTTCTCCCTCTCCCTCTGCTCCTCTCTGCTTCCCCCAACTCACATGTGGACACTCACATTAAAAAAATGAAAGGAGAAAAACTTGGAATGTTGATATAAGCCAACCAAATGCCTTTGTATGTAGTTGAAGGAATGCAAAATGTATAGCTATGTGATTGAAATTCATAAAGGACTAATAAAGCAACTAAAACGTTGTGCGTGTACCTGTGTGTGTGTTTATATATAATGAGGTGGAGGGAAAAGGTGTGGTTGCTGATCCAGATGAATAGATTATCTCTTACAGAAGGGGGTTGATACATGACACTCTAACTTGATAAATCAAAAATAACAGTATTAATACATTTAACATGTGTAGACATGGAACATATCACCAAGACAAACAAAAACAATCAGAAAGAGTTAACAGAATTAAAAGTGGTTGATTTAGGACTGATGTGAAGGGATTATGTGACCAAAGACTATTACTTTTCATTAGAAACATGTCTCTGCTCTTTAGTTCCATTAATCATACACAGGTATTTAATAAGTACTTTTAGATAACATGTTTAAGTAGGTTTGACTTCATATTGCAGTCACAGGTGATTTGAGACTGGGATGTGCCAATTATAGTTATGATTCTTGCAATGATAGCTGGTTGCTGCTGACGGCTTGGTCACTTTTGTGTAGAAATGATTTTATACTAAAATCTAGATTTCTGTATTCCACTATACTCCCAGATCGCATCCAGAAAGCAAGATTTACAGAGAAAAATTAGTCAAAAGCAGTTCAAAAACACATTTTGTGGTATGAATACCCCATCAAAATCCCACCACTTAAGGATTCATTCATCTATCCATCAGTTTTGGGGTGCCTACGAAGAATAGTGATATTTTCAATACAGAATCCATTTCAGTGACCCATGGGTTTTCTTCCCAAAGGAAGGACACAAAGGAAAGATGCAGTCTAGAAACCCTTCTGAAGTGCACCCTCACTCACACCTTGGTTTTAATGCACTGTCTATAGAAAGGACTGGAATCAAAGTGTTGGGAATTTTAGACCCAGCTGTGTTTCATTTTTGCTAGCTGTATCACCTAAGAAAGTCACCTCTCTGATCCGGACTTTAGTTCTTTCAAATTATATTTGAACAACAGGGTTTGGAACAGCAAACACTCCAAAGACTAGTTGGAGTCGGCAACATCAGCCCTTGTTACCTTGAGCTAACTGGTCAACCCATCGTAGGGAGGGGAGAGCTATCTAACTCTGAAGGCAGAAGAGGCAAACAATGTTATCACAGAGGACTGTTCAGGCCTCAAAGTGCAACCTGCAGGATGCACTGGAGGAGGCAGGTGGCTGCCTGTGAGGCAATCCCATGTGGTGGAAAGATCGCAGGCCTGGGGGTCTAGAGACCCAGGGTTTAGTTCCAGCTCTGCCAAAGCTTCACCGGATGATCCTGAACAAGTCACTACAGCTCCATGGCCCTCAGTGTCCTCACCTGGAAGATTAAAAGGTTCAACTAGACAATGCCCGAAGTCCCTTCCAGCTCTAACATGCTTTCATTCCATGATTGCGTGACCACCAAATTAAATTAAAATCAGAGCTTTTGCATCACCCTGTGTGTTGGCAAAGACGGGGAACACACCCATGTGTACATGAAAAAGTCTCCGACACTGGGTCGTTCAGCTTCTTGTTGTTGTTGGGGTTTTTTCATCCTTTCCTGAGCTTATCTGCCTAGGATCAAGGGCTCCTTCTCCAATGCAGGTGCTTATCTGCCTGCTGAGGCCAAGGGCACACCTTAGTAACCTGAAGTTTGTGAGGCAATGCCCGCGTCTCTGCCACTGCTAAGCCACCACCTCTGGCTACAACAAGGCGTTGCCTGATAAATAGATTTGCTATATACACGTCTGCCTGGGAAGCAATGACACCACCTGCCAACCCGCTCCTGCCAAGGTCTGCACACGGCCATCTGCAGGGAGGGTCTGAGTATGGGCAGACATTGGGGCTATTCAAGATACTGCCAGACTCAGGGACAGAATGGGTGGGAGATCCAGGTCCTGTAGAAGGGGGTTTCCTAGGCACCTGGGACTGGAGGGCCAGAGAAAGACCTACAAGCTTTGAGAGGAGGGGGCCTCCTGGAATGCCAAGGTTGGGCTTGGTATCAACACATCAGGGAGAAATGGTCTACAGATCTGGATATTTCTAAATCTCGGGATGGCTCATTCTTTCAAGGAAATTTTTTGAGATCGGATACTCACTGGGCATTGAGGAGACAGGTGAATCCCAGTATGTAGGTCCCCCCATCAAAGAGTCCCCAGTATGTATCCTTTGGATAAATACCTAGTAGTGCAATTGCTGGGTCATAGGGTAGCTTTATTATTAACTTTATTTTAACTTTTTGAGGAACCTCCATACTGTTTTCCACAGTTTGCATTCCCACCAACAGTGTAAGAGGCTGCACCCTAATGTTTATAGCAGCAATGTCCACAAAATCCAAACTATGGAAAGAGCCCAAATATCCATCATTAGATGAATGGATAAAGAAGATGTGATGTGTAAACACACACACACACACACACACCCATACACACACAGTGGAATATTACTCAGACATCAAAAAGAATGAAATCTTGCCATTTGCAACAACATGGATGGAACTAGATGTTATTATGCTAAGCAAAATAAATCAGTCAGAGAAAGACAAATGCTGTATGATTTCACTGATATGTAGAATTTAAGAAACAAAACATAGGATCATATGGGGAAGGGAGGGAAAAATAAAAGAAGATTAAATGAGAGAAGGAGAAAAACCATAAGAGACTCTTAACTCTAGGAAACAAAATGAGGGTTTCTGGAGGGGAGGTGGATGGGGGAAGGGGCAGCTGGGTGATGAGTGTTAAGGAGGGCACATGATGTAATGAGCACTGGGTGTTGTATGCAACTGATGAATCACTGAACTCTACTTCTGAAACAAATATGTTAATTAATTGAATTTAAATTTAAAAATGGTGATGAAGTTCAGAATAAAACCTTTCTTTTTAAAGCAAAAAAAAAAAAAAAAGAGTCCCCAGTCTGGTCATAAGGGGGAAAGGGCACATAAAGCAAATAACCACAGTACATTTTATTCTTTCCCTTATCTGATAAATATAAAATGCTTAGTGGGAGCAGGGACCATTCTACTAGAGGAATTCAGGCAAACAAGAAAGGAAAGGTGTCTGAACTCCCAGACCCACATCCCCGACTATATTCTGAGGATAATGACCATAGTTGGTGGAGTGCTTCCTATGGTCAGGGCACTGACCTGGAGTTCTGCATTTGTTGGAACCAGTCACCCTAGTGGTAGTGATCACCAGGAATGATTACAACTCTTCCTATTTCACATCCAAGGGAACTGAGGTCAGAGGGCTGGGGCTTGGCCTGAAACAACTCTGACAACAGGTTGCACTAGACCTGGGTCTGCTGGTCTCCACAGCCTGGCTTCATTTTACCACATTGTTCAGCTACTGCTCAGTCTTCCCAGATCCAGAAATGTCATTTTCTGTGCCCTTGTTCTCAGCCTGCTCTTACTCTCTATCCCCCTGTCCAGGAGGGAATGGCATCAACTTTGGTCAATACAACACCGGCTGTAGTGCAGTAACAAATAACTAAACATCCATGACTGAAGGTAACATGGATTTACGTCCCACTGACACTCTGGTGACATGGGTCGCTGACCACCATTACTCTGTTATCCAGGTTGGTGGAATTTGCATCCCAGGATGTATCCCTAAGAGCTGTGTAGGGCTGGAAGGCCTCCCATCAGCCATTAGCTGTGACATATGTCAGCTCCACTCCTCGCCCATCAGCCAGAACTAGCCACATGGCCACACCGAACCTCATGCAAGGAGATCGGATGCTGGGAACAAGTAGGGAAGGCTGCCAACATCACTATTCACCCAGGTTCCCAAGAGGGAGGCCTTGGTCTTCTGGGATTGATGAAGGTTTTTCCTTCCTTAGCCAGAATGTAGGGGAACATATCTGACTCCGGAATTCCCTCAGACTCTCAGGACTTGGTGGGGGAAGGGGGCTTTACTTAACTTCTGTGAGGCTCTGTTGTCTTGTCTGTAAAATGGTGGCAATAATGCTTCTATGACAAAGTTACAGGACAAATTACAAGCTGATGTGTGTAGACCATGCTTGGTAACTATTAGATTTCCTGCTTCTCTTCCTTCCCACTCCTACCACAATCTCCCTTAGAGGTCCTCCATCCTCTGCTCTCAACCCAGCACCCAGCATCTCTCACTGGAACTCCTGCAACATCCGCTGGTCCCTCTACCTTGAACTGCATCCTGTCCTCCACGCTGTGGCTGCCTGCTGATGTCCCTGAGCCACAAATCTCGCTCCATTGCTTCCCGGCTCTTAATTCTCTTATGGTCCCTTGCAGCATTCATGATATAGTCATACCACAATCAGTCCTTCCAGGTTTCCAATTTTCCCACACCCTTCCCATCTTCCATACTCTAAACCATTCCCATTCCCTGATTCTTCCCTGACATTTGATACCTGCACATCTGTTCAGAGTAACATTTTCTCTACCTCATCTGGGAAACTCCTATTCATACTTCAAAACTCAGCTCACATGTCTCCTCTCATAGGAAATCTTTTGCAGCTACCCCAGTAGGATTCATAACCTTTCACTTGTTGTTGGTCTCTCATTGTTGCCAAAATTGCATTATCAGCAGTCCACTCCCTTGAGCTAAAGTTCTCCACTCTGTCTTCTTTCATAATGGCAGAGTGCGAAGAGCCCACAAACAGCAGACCAAGCCCTGAGTTTGACCTCAGGGCTTTTCCAAACCTTGCTTTGTAATCTTAGAAATGTCATCGCCTGCTTGCTGCTCTCCCAGAGTGGAGTGACTATGGAAATATCTCGTCCTCTGCATGACCACCACCTGCCTAGAGCTCTTCCCATCTGAGGATACATCTGTTCCCAAGGTGGCAGATACTGGGAATGACTTCACCCTGCAGGAAGGAGTCCTCCCTATCCACTCTCTGGGGCGACCTCCTGATTGCAGACCTAGGATATCCTGAGATGTTGCAGAGTACAGAATTCCCATGGCAAAACTTAACACACATTAATAGAGCAATACAAGGTCAGAAATAGATAGGTATTCCGTCCCGAGCAAGCCCCATGATGGGAACAGGAGCTTTTGTCCTTATACCCTTAGTAGAGGCAGCCTACATAGGCATACCCTATGTAGAGGCAGCCAGATCTATGGCAAGACTTCACATCTGTCCACATAATTCTTTGGCAAGTTGTCCTTCACCAAGATAAGGAAACAGAAGCACGGAATGTCATGTGGCTCACTCAGGGTCCTTCTGTCATTTCAGGTATGGGCAGAAACAAGCCACAAGTGTCCTTCTGGCTTTCAGGCTTGTTACTCAGAAACCCATTGACAGGCAAGCCAGGCAGCTTGATGGCAACCCATGGGATGCAGGTAGCTAAGAAGTAGCAGGATCATGCAAAGGAACCTGCTCAGCCATGGAGAGAAATGAACCAGATCATCCATCCACATAAACTGATCTCCGGAAATACATCAGTGGGGAAAATAGAGGTAAGTTCCTGGTGGTTCTGCACAGAATGATATATGATACTGCTTATATAAATATGTAAATGTTTAATCACAAACATATTTAAAAAACAATTAATTAATTTTTAAAAAACACATTAATGCATAGATTGGGGGAGATTTGCATAGTTCTTAATGGCTTAGAAGGAAGAACATCCTAATAACAGCTACTTCTATGGAAGAGGAAATAGACCAGGATGGGAATCGTGCTGGGGCCAGGGGGAGGTGGGGGGAACAGCTGTAGATTTATCTGTATGGTCCTTGTAGTTGTTAAAATGTCTAATGTCTTCATGGATGACTTGCACAATACTGTAACCACACACACAGAAAAATAACTGAAACAAGTATGGAAGAGGTAAATAGTTAATTACGGGTGATAGGACTATGAGCTGATTATAATTGTTTTTCTTTTTTCAAATTTCAAAAAAAAATACTATGTAAAAAATCCTGGCTTTAGACCCCATCTCTTCTGCTAACAAGCTATGAGACTCTTGGTGATCTCCCGTCCCTCTGTGCCTCAGTTTCCCCACTGGTGACTGCAGGCATGGGGTCAGACACGCACTCAGGGAGCTCCTGTTCTCAGCTCTATGAGCTCCACACACAGGTGGGCCAGACCCCTCTCTAACCAGGTGATGTTTCCAAGCTGGATTGAAAATCAATCAGATGTTTCATGCAGGAAAGTTATGGATTGTGCACAGACTAGCTGCTGAAGAAAGGAAGGAAGAAATGATGGAAGATCAACTTAAGTTAAGGTCCATGCTGAGAAGCAGCCATAAGGCTTGCCAACACAGGACTCAACTCTACCTCTCTTCTGCCTGCAAGTGGGTGTGCACACGCACTCATGAACACACACACACACACACACACACACACACACACACACACACCCCACAGCAGGGCTGTGGAAGCGATAACTCAGACCTCAAGCCTGTCTCTGCTGAATGGCCTCCAACAAGTTCCACGATGTCTCGATCCAAGAACCAGGTCAGCCTATTAGCAAGTACCTTCCTCTAGGTTCACCCCACTATGTCTAGCTGCTCTTCCCCAGGGCACACATGTAGAGCAGGTCATGTTTCCCCATCAAGTGGAGTCAAGACAGTGTAAGCCATTCCTAGGTACCTGTCCCCACATCACTACACAATCCTCACACCCGCCATCTCGCCATGAGAAACACTCCGAGACAGTCAGAGTCTGACTTGATCCCAGTGGCCACCAGCCAGGGAGGAAGGAAAGAATGTGGCCCCCTTGTCCACAGAATAATGAAAATCAGCTCCCTGCCCTGCCTGGCTTACTGGGCTGACCACACCACGTGCTTTTGCTCGCTGGTCTTCCCAACACCAGATGTCACATGCAGAAATCTGGAGCTCAGGAGTGCTCTGTCTAATCCTACACTCTGCCCAGGCTGGAAACGTGGCCCCAGTTCAAGGCTTTTGCCCTGGACAAAGTGGCCGCATTCACGCCATTTCCATCCATATTCCATTCTCAACATTCTGAGGCAATAAGCCAAAATCTTTCAACCATGCCCTTGTTTGTAGGAGAAGAAAGTGCTCTTTGGAGTCATCGAGCCAGCTTTTGCAATGTCCTGCCTTCCTTGTCTGCAGAATGACACAAGGATCCTCACTTGACGATGGTCTGGGGATAATCAAGTGAGAGAGCAGGTGTGAGAGCTCCCCAGAGCAAGAAGATGCTCAACCAATTCCTCCTGGTTCGGGGCAGGCCAGACACGGTCACAGCTGCCCCTGCTCCGTTGTCTCCCGGAGGCTCAGACAGACCCATAGGTTCCAATGAGAAGCAAACTTAACATTCTGCCACCGGCTGCCTCGGGTCTGCGCAGTTGCAGGATGTGGTCAGCTAGAACAGCAAGGCACATAGAAAAGAGCTTCCCAGAGGCCTTTGCAGCAAAGCCACAAGTTGGGGAGATAATTTGTTGCCTTTGCTCTCTTTTCATAATGCACTCTTAAGGCTACCAAAAGAAAAAAAAAAGGCATTTTCTTCCAAAATACTCTTCCTTCTCATGAAAGGGTAAGCATGGAAATTATTAGGCCTGAGAGGCGATCTGCTGTGCCAGCTTTGAAATCTCACCAGGACGTCGGACAGTCTGCATTTAGAAAAGAATCTGAACTCCTTTATGAGAGCACGAGGCAGTCCGCTGGTATTAGTGAAGTGTAAATCATTCGGGCTTGGAGAAAAAAACAGCACAGTTTACAACGGCTGCTCGGACAAAACAGCACTTTGATGAGCTTCACACAAATGAATCCAAACCATTTTTTAAAGGTCCCTCAAAACATAGGAGGCTTGGACATTAGCAGAGGGGTGTCCTTTAAAAAAAGGAAAAAACATACTTGGGGCTTTCCCAAACCCCAGTATTGGAAAAACATTTCTAACTCTGGCCTGGAAGCCCAGCCCTTAACTCTCCAGCTGAAAGTGGACTCTGGGGGCTATAGGAGAAGCTCAAAAACCCCAGAGATGAAGCCCTCCTGGCGGGGCCCACCCATCTGCGGAGACAGGGCTAGAAGGGGAAGTGGCTGGGACACCACCTCTTGCACTCACTCTCTGCTTCATGTCAAGCAGGGTGGCTCTGGGGAGCAAGCGATTCCTTTGTGGCAGGAGGGCAGCTTCCTGCACATGAACCTTATGGAGCCTCTTCCCAGCGGGCTCTCCATCAGCAAGCGCATGCCTTCTCTTCTCCCCCGTTCGTCCTGCAAGACCAGGATTCATCTTGTAGCTGGACAACCGGACAGGAGAGGGTGGAGCCCAGGGCTCTTGAAAAGTAGCAGAAGTCAATGATAGGAAGGGGCCCAGGAGAGGAGGTGACAGGAGGCAGGCACAGAATTCAGCACCTACCCCCATTCCCCACAGGGAGTCGGGAGAGTGAACAGGGCCCCTGCCAGGGAGCGGAGATCTTGTATTCAGAGACTAACCCAAGAGGGAAGGAAAGGGAACAAGAGCCCCAAACCTGACTATGAGCACAGGTCCAGTTCCCTGGGCAGTCTACCGACCGTCCATAAGAGCCTGAGGGTTGCGCATAGATTTAGTGAGGCGTACTCCAGGGAACCACCTGTCAGGAGGGTGGCAGAGGAATTGAGGAAAACTGAGCTGTGATTCAGTTGCAAGTAGAGGGGCAGCTGATGCCACAGGAAGCCGTGATTCAGTTGCAAGTAGAGGGGCAGCTGATGCCACAGGAAGCCCTGGGTCTGGGCTGGACCATCGGGAACGTCACACCTGCAGGCAAAGGGGCTGGGCTTCCGTACCTGGCTTTCACCAGACACCTCCCTGGATGAGGGTGTGTAACCTTGGGCAAGGAAGCTTCTTTTGGCAGAGGACAATGTCCAGAGATGATCTAACCATCATGCCAGGCACCTGAGCAATGGCGTGCCCCTGACCTGAAGTGGGCGCTGGAACAGCTCCCCACCGTATCACCAACACTTGCCCTCTTGTGAGGCCCGGACCATTAGCTTCAGATACTCCGCTCGCTTTCCCTGGGAACACATGTTCCAGGATCCTGGCTGGTCTCTGTTTCCTGGGAAAACTTGTAAGAGGAAGGTTAGTAGAACAAACTATAGCCACTGCGGCTGCCCTGGCATCGTGGCCGCATGTCAAGCTCATCAGTCCTCCCTCTGCTACCCATTCTGTACTGCTCTTACTGCTGGCCAGCTCTCTACTAGTCCAGGCGGCTGCCCTGTAATGAAACGGCCCATTTCACCAAGAGAAAAAACTAGCTTAAGGAAGCAAAGAAAGCAAGGCTGGGCAGAGGGAGATACTGAGCTGTGATGAGCTCTGCTCCTTCCTAATTAGGGATCAGACCCTGGCATCGCTGACCTGCATGCTTTGAGAATTCAATGTCTTCTGGAATACCCTGCTGATCTTATAATTAAGACTTGGGCCTGATCCTCAACTTTTCTGCCCTCCAGGAGGATGAGTCTCCTCATATGCTGCCCTCTAGCCCTCACACTTAGCCTTTAATTGGTGTTTAATCACCCTTAGCCTTGCACTGTCTCTGTAATGCATGGGTTGCCCCCAGCAACAAGCATCCAATTCCATAATACTTCTAATGACTACCCCCTCCCTCCTCACCTGAGAAATTTCACTTGCCAGTGCATCCCTTCCTCCCACATCCCATCCCATGTCCCCACCAGAAAAAGGTTTAACAGTTTCATCACTACAGCATTCCAGTGTCCACCCATATGGCACTGACTACTAGGGATGGGGTTTTCATTGCTGGTCACTCAGCAGGTGATCTGGCTCCAAAATCCTATTCTAGATCCTGTGTCCTAGGATCTCTCCATCAACAGGTTGCTTGATGGATTCCCAGGTAATAGCCTACGGAATGAAATGTACACATGAGAGGTTTGCTGAGGTTAGCTCATGGGATCTACATCTCTGTGGGGGCAAGGGGAGAAGGACGGAGCAGAGGGCAGTCACAATAATGGCATCGGCCAGTCCCCTGGGGAGCTCTAAATCTGCAATAACCCATCAGATTCCCTAAAGAGACATGTGGGTTCCAGCCCTTCATATCCCTGCTTGCTAGAGTCGCTACATACAGGATACCTCCAGGGAGGAGGGGATTTCAGACGAGGTGGCTTCCTTCCGCCAAGAGATTCCCAGAAAGGGACACAGCTCTGAGCCAGCCCTGGCCAAGAGACCCGGGAGCCAGGAAATGAGTTCCTTGCTCCTAAAAGAGTGTGTGTCATAAACCACAGTGTCCACTACACTGTCTCTCTTCCCCAGCAGATCAGACAAAGTCCATCACATAGCCACACAAGGAGTGTGTAATCACAAACCCTGTGAGGTGCTATGGATGTGCTCTGAGGTGCAGAATGGTGCACAGAGCCACAAATGCCCAACAGTGAGTGATTCCGACTTCATCTGGAGGGTCAGGGAAAGTTTCCAAAGAACAGAATTTGAGCTGGCCCATCCCTGAGGAATGAGCAGGCAAGACACCAGTGACCAGAGGGGAGGAGAAAGCCACCCAGCAGAGGACCAGACAGCCATGAGCAAAGCCAAGGAGCAGGAAGGAGCAAGGGGTCCTTGAAGAAGAACAAGAAGGCCCAGGTAGCTGGACGGAGCAAGGGAGACCCTGGTCTCCGATGAGGCCGGACAACAACGAGAGAACCACCACGTCCTGCAGGCCCTGGGCCACCATGGTGGAGATTTTTGTCTTCATCTAAAGAACCACCAGGGATCAGTTTAAGAGGAACACCAGCCTATGGGCACGGCACAGAGGTCACCTACTTAGGGTCTCTAGAGGACCTGCCATTGCTGACTTCAGCACCTGGAAAGGTAGATCCGTGCTATGGCCACCACGGTCTGCTCCAGAAGTGAGCTGAGGTGACCTCAGACGGCCCAGGACATGGTTGGGGGAGAGGTCAGCAAGAGCACCCGTCAGGCAGGCACCCTGAAGGAAGACCAGCCCGAGTTCTAGAGGAACAGGAGAAGGACAGAGAGGCAATCGCCACCGAGATCAGGCTTGGGTGTGGCTGCCTATGGCTGGAAGAGGCCTCGGGGAAAAGCACAGGGAGGGCTCGGGGTCCNAGAGGCCACCGAGATCAGGCTTGGGTGTGGCTGCCTATGGCTGGAAGAGGCCTCGGGGAAAAGCACAGGGAGGGCTCGGGGTCCACCACGGCCATGGAGAAATGCACTGGATGACCAGAAGGCACCATGGGGACCGCCAAGTCCCAGCAAGCAAGTGGATCCTGTAGAGGAAGGAGAACAAGTGTGGTGCGGCCCAGATCACAGAGCAGGCTGGGCACGGGGCTGAGAAACCTGCCCCTCACCACGTGGGAGATGAGAGCTGAAAGCCCTGCTCATCCTGATGTGGCATGAAATATGGCGGCCACGGGCATCCTACTGGAGTCTTGATGTTGGCAGAGTAAAGGCCCCTAGAGAGGCCACGTCCTAATCTCCAGTACAGGTGAACCTGTCACTGTAGATGGCAAAAGGGACTTAACGGATAGTGTTAAGGCCCTTGAGACATGGAGATTATCTTGGCTTATCTGAGCGGCGGCGCAGTGCAGGAGTCAGATTCTGAAAGAGATTTGCAGATGCCGACTGTGCTTCTGGTTTCGAAGATGGGAAAAGGCACTGGTGGCTTCTAGAAAACAGAGAAGTCAAGAAGGTGGAAAAAAGCCCACGGCAGACACGCAGCCTGCCTCTGGGATCCTGCTGGGCAGCGTTGTCACAGAGAGGAGGGAGAGGCCTCGGAAGGCCACACCTGCGCTCTGCCCCATCTCCTTTGGGACCTTTGAGGGCTGTGGGCACAATTAGCCCATGCGGCTCATTCAACACTCTCAGTATTTTCCCTTTACCTGAGCTGGGTGATGGCCGGCACAAAGGAAGAAAATTACAAGTCCTAACACAAAACTTTATCCACACGAGATAAGGAAGACCCTTGATGAAAAGTCTCAGCCTTTCAGGATGTCAGCAACCTAGTGCCCAGAGCCCAGACTGTCCCTTTCGTGAGGGACAGAGGGATCGAGGGAGGGCCAGCCACACACCGTGTTTGCGCTTTACAAAGCTTCCAGCCGCGGAAAGGCTGAGAAGCAAGGAGGGTAAGTGTAGGCCAGTGCCCTCACCCCTCAGTGCGGGCTGACCCCGGGAGGGGGGCCCCTGCTTGCGCATCTTCTCTGTACAGGTAGGGTCTCCTTCAGACAAGGCCTGGCGGAGTCAGCTCAGCTGGTGTCCTAGCTCCTCGTTTTCCCTGCTCGCCCTCAAGCCCTCCCGACTCGGCGCCCCCCGAGCACCCCAGGCAGTACCGTACTACGAAATTCTTCAGCGAGCCGTGCTCCCCTGCCTTCCTCCGGTCATGTCCACCCCTGTGTGTGACCTGATGGCGGCCTCTCCCCAACCCCGCTAATCACCCTCCTGTAACTGTCCTCTAATTTGCTTTTCTTTCTGGTGCACTGGCTCCCCACTCTGAAGTGAGCATGATGCCTCAGGCGTAGGGAACCGTGCGGAACAGAGCACGCTTCCCTCCCCCTCAATCCGAGCTCTAAACCCCTTGTAATGCAGCCTCAGATCCCATTAGCTTTTTATGAACTGTCATATAATCCTGTTGACCTATTTGAGGAAGATCCCCCTGGCCCCTGTCTCCCGTCACTACAAAGCTGACTGGCCCCATCCTGACCTTTGCGGTGCTGGGTTATTTGAACCCACGTGCAGAGCACCGTATTTGCACACCCTCTGTAGCATGCAGGGTGTTGTGATCACAGCTTGTTGCTCTGCTTCCCCGGTAGGTCTGGGCTCCTCCAGAGCAGCAGCCCTGTCCTGTGCATGTCTGAAACAGCTTGGGGGGCGCCTGGGGGGCTGAGTCAGTTAAGCGTCTGATTCTCGCTTTTGGCTCAGGTCATGATCTCAGGGTCGTGGGATCGAGCCCCTCGTTGGGATCTGAACTCAGCACGGAGTCTCCTGAAGATCTAGAAATTCTCTCCCTCTGCCCCCCAACCCCCACCCTCAAATAAATAAATAATCATTTTTTTTTAAAAAAAATTAGGGGCTTGGTTATAGCCAATGAAAAAGAGGAGAGAAGAGAAAGAATGGGGACAGGAAGAANCCATTTTTTAAAAAAAAAATTAGGGGCTTGGTTATAGCCAATGAAAAAGAGGAGAGAAGAGAAAGAATGGGGACAGGAAGAAGGGATGCCAGGAAGGGCTGCAAAGGCAGGAGGAGGTGGAAGGTTGTGGAAAGAATAGAGAAGGGGACCCAAGGAAGGTGTCACACCTGGATGGGTTCATGATGGGAGGAAGCCAAGGTGACAGGGGACCTGCAGAGACAGGCATGGCTGAGGGCATCAGGTGGGCTCAGGACCATGGGAGTCCAGGGCTGGGTCAGGCCGAAGTGTCCTTTGGAGGGTCTAGACAGCAGAGGGAGGAAAGGGAGAGAGAAAAAGACCACATGACACAAAGGTGAGGGGTGTTCTGGGAAGCACTTTTGTTCAAGACAGTGCTGTCTGGTCTGTCCAGTCTCCTGGGAAGACCCCGCGGCTTGGCTCCGATGCAGTGAACCTTGGGTCTCTGGGCTGCAAAAGCATAGGTTCAGCCGCCAGAGCCTGGGCTGGGTCCCCTCTCTGTAGGGTCATTGCAAGGAGAAGCTGTAGGGAACCCAGGACCTGGGGAAATGGAGGCCAGGGTGTGGGAAAACGGGGAAGAACAGGGACAGGAGAATCAAATGAGATGATCTGTGTAAAGCCATCAACATGGTGCTCAGCACTCAGTAAATACTCACTAAGTGATGACAGTGGCCGTATCAGGTAGAAGGAGGGAAATCAGGAAAAAGAAGCAGAAAGAAACAACCAGGTATCTACTGAGAGTCTACCATGTGCCCTTGGCACCTTCAAGCTGGCTTCAGCTTCTGTATTTACATAAACCCTGCTCAGTGACTTTATGGGATGGACAGACTTACCCTTGTTTTACTGATGGGGAAACCAAGGCACAAAGAGTGAAGACACTGCCCAGCTCAAAATGGGCAGGACAGAAGCCAAAGTCTCTGTGACTCTAAAGCTCCTGCCTTCCAGGGAGGAAGACAGATACAGAAAGTGTGGGATGAACAGCCCCGGAGGCAAGCAGGCTAGACACAGAAAACCAGAATGTGCATGCTGGCCCTGCGGAGCTTCCAAGGTTATACGGGGGAGGCAAGAGGTGGTCAGAAAAGAATCCCATCGAGTGCAGACCATGCCACAGTGGAGGGTACACAGCACCCCTGAGAGCACAGAGGAGATGGGGAGGACTTCCTGGAGGGTTAACATTTGAACTGAGCCATGAAATGAGAGTCCATTTTTCTAGAATATGGACGCAGATTTGGTTTAAGGCAGTATGTGAAAATGGGCAGGTCTCTGACAATATTTTCTATCCTCCACCCTGCCCCTAATTCACCCACCTCCCACTGCAGAGTCCAAATCAACAGTGGACCCCAGAGTGGCTCCAAAAGTACCCCACTTCCTCCGTCTTTGTTCTTCCTTCTATCCAAGAAGCTTTCAGACTCCATCATCTCTACCCGAGGACATTCAGTCTCTGGCTGGAAAAAGGGCTGTTTTCGCCAAGCCAGCTACTGGCAAAGGGCCGCCCCCAGAGGACGGAGGGCTTCCTAGGTTTGAGCGAGGGCATACATCGATCCATAGAGCACAAGAGGAAGAGAATAGTATCTCACCCAAATCGGTTACGTAATTTTTAAAAGGCAGCTCTCAAATAGGAAGAGCATTTATCTATTATGACCATTTTCCATTTTTAGTGGTAATTGAAGTTTTTCATTGGCAGCTCATGCTAAAAGCACCAACACATTGTGATCTTCCCCGCCCGTTCGAATGCAATTAGAGAGTTTAATCAAACTCCACAGCAAATGCAGTGCCAGCCAGGCTATTTTTGAATTTTTCAATCTAGAATCATTTGAGGACTTTTTAATTGTTAGTTGGGTTTATTTATTGAACTCAGGCTTAAAAGAAAAATAAACAGCAAGAAGGCAAGAAGTGGCTGGAAATGCAAGAAAAACCCAATCCGTGCAATTTAATAAAGTCTGTCCTTGTTAGCTCCAGCGGTTGCTAAACTCCAATGAATTCAAATTCCAACCGGGTCTCTAAACATCACATTATTTACATCTTTCATCTATTATGATATTTCAAATAAGATTGTTATAAAATTGCCCCAACTTTGGGCAACTGTAGATCATAAAATAGGAACATTATTGCATTAAAGGAGAGGAACTGTATCTCATTTAAAACACATAAGCACATAATTTCATAGATGTATATCTGTTGCTGGATATATATCTATGAACAATGAAATTGCCCCAAAATTAAAAGCCTTCTGGCTATGTATTTGTAAACACAATCAGATCACAATCCAATAAAGGGACCCTTTTGAATTAATGTGCATCACATGGTCTTCCCAGCATTATATTTATAACTTTCCTTTTGAACAGCTCACTGCCTTCCCTTTGTCTCCATAAAAATGCAGGGGCTTGTGTGTGTATTTTCTTGTTTTCTTTGGCTAATGGTATAAGTAACCATTCTTGTTTTTAAGGCAAGAAAATTGGATCATAATTGTGGAAAATACTGAAAGAAAGAAAGAAAGTCACCCTTTTATACCTGCATATAAGGAGAATCTCCATCCAATTTCTCATAACTTCTGGCATAAAACACTTTGCATTTTAAAAAGAAACTGTCACTTCACTCATTTTTATGATTCTGATAATGAGAACGGGACTTATATTGTTAAGCAGGAAAGTGCAGTGATTTTATATGCACATTAAAAGGGAAAGACCATTCCTTTAATTTAGATCATTTAAAACAAAACTTTCCAAGTGACAACCTTTTAGCTCTAATTCATTCATCTATTACAGTTCAGTACTCGTGGGAAAGTCATTCCTGAGACACAAGTTTCAAAATGAACACGTCTTCCTCTTTCACAAACAAAGTCACGTCCAGAGGGGGCTGGAATGCTGTGTGAGTTTATTTCAAGGCATTCCAGTGAGTCTGATGGAAGGAGTCTACACTGAGAGTCAAAAGATCTAGTTACCACCTCGGCTCTGCCTCGTGTGGTATTTCCAAATGCATAAGGGCCACTCTACCTCAAGCGTCCAAAAGACAACTCAATAAAGCAAAAAGAGGATTCATCGTCTTATGTATTGCCAAAGTCTACAGTGAACAGATTCAGGTATGGCAGGATCCAGGAGCTTCAGCAACACAATGGAAACCTGGTCTTTCTCCAGTTCTCTGCTCTTTCTCTGTGTTGGCTTTATTCTTGAGACTCCTCTAGTGGTCCTTAGCAGGTAGAGGCTTCCATCACCCTTGCTGCTATTATGCTTACAGATAATAGAGTCCCTCTTTACTTGTCACACCAGAAAAAGCCCCAGTGTTCACTCCCATGGACCATCGAGAGTCATCACCCATCCCTGAACTAATAATCATGGTGCCCAGGGCAATGGAATGCAATATGAGCCATGTCCAGGTCACGTGCACAATCTTAGGTTAGTGGTATAAAGTAGATCCCATCTAAATGACATGGATGGAGAGAGAGTCTACAACATATCCTCAGATGTGTCAGGGCTTCATAAAATAAAAAAACCACTAATTTAGGAAATAAATTCTAAAGTCCATTCCTAATGTCCTGCTTCCCACACATTCATCTACAAATTAGGATCTTGGTTCAGATTTCTAGCTTGAACGTTAAACTCTTTTGTAAGTCTTTTGAACCTCTGTTTCTTCATCTGTAAAATAGGTATGACACTACTTCTCCCACAGATTGTTATTGAGATCATGCATGTGAAGGTATTTAGTGAGTACAAATAAGCAATATTCTATAATACTAAACTTAAATGCACATTATTATTATCAGATACTGTAGGAAATGAATCTGCAGATGACACTAAATCAATATCTAAATGAGTCACAACAGATGCATTTACTTTAATCATACCTGCCTCCGTGTCTGACAATTACCAAGGAAAGGAGTATCAGGGTCTATATGGTCATCTCACCATCATTCAATAAATGCATCTTTCATTATTGACTTACATGGGTGTGCACTTGTCCTTTACTCCTGCGTATGGCTCCATTTTCTTTTTACTTAACCTGAATTATAAAGCACTTTAGATATTCCTGGGAAAAGACGCTGAGGATAGGTAGTCCGTTAACAGCTGTGATTAGGATCTGAGTTCAGAGAATGCGTGGCTGGATAGGCAACTTCCTCTTAGAAAGATAATCCAATAAAATTAGCTTTGCCTTTTCTTTCATTATGATAGCTTCATTTTCTTTATCGGAATATTGACCTTATTCACTTAGTAAATTTAACATATGATCATTGTGAAAATACACAGCAATGCAAAAAAAAAGTACAAAGACCCAGTGGAGGAAAAAATTATCTAAAATTCCACTACTCAGAAGCAATGGTCATCAATTTTTGGTAAACAACATCCCAGTCATTATTCTATGTATGACAATAGATAAAAGGAAAGGGAGATAGAAAAATAAAAGAAAGATAAATAAACAACACAATCTGCAAGTTTATGTGTGCTTGTCAATGTCTCCAAGACCTTCCATCTGAAGGACAATATAACTTGGCTTAAAATTCATACGGTACACCTTTTATTCCTATCTTCGCCATCTTACAGGTATTCATCTTCTGGCTCTGACTATAGCTGTGGGACCTTCTAAGGTAACCCTGTCTGTTTTTCTCCATTATGCCTTAAAATTTGCATTTCCTCCTAGAAGCCAACAGAGTTCTTTCCTTAGTCATGAAATTCAGTATTTTCACAAAGGTATACATTGGTGTTGCTCATTCCATGTCACATTTTCTTGGGACATGGCATGCCTTCTGAGTAGCCCATTACTTATTTCAGTAAAGTTTTCTTCAATTATATCACTTAACATTTTTCTGTGTCACTTGTTCTATGGCCTTGTCATATTTATTTTGTCTGCCTATCTATTATAAAGATACACTATTTTATAATTATTTAATATCCTTATGCTTTGAAAACGGGGGGTGTTTTGGTTGACACAATAATAATTGGTGGCATAACTGGCATTTGGGGGATGAGTTTTAAAAATCCTAAACCTCCAGGGCGCCTGGGTGGCTCAGATGGTTAAGCGTCTGCCTCCAGCTTGGGTCATGATCTCCAGGTCCTAGGATCGAGCCCCACATCAGGCTCCCTGTGCAGCGGGAGGTCGGCTTCTGCCTCTCCCTCTGCTTGTGCTCTCTCTCCCTCTCTCAAATGAATAAATAAAATCTTTTTTAAAAATTTAAAAATTAAAAAAATAAAAATCCTAAACATCCTTCAATATACAGAGTCTTGCCCCATGATGAATGTCCTGCTCAAAATGCCAATAGGGTCTATTAGAATTAATGCCCTTGAAGATGTTTCCCAGGATGTTGGTTTTAATTTTTAAAGATTCTAACAAGACCTTAATTCGTGTTACATTTTTCTTCTGCACATCATTTTTTTCCCTTGAGTTCTGCTCGCTTTTCATCGTCTTTTATTGTTTTATAATTTCTCTTTTGCGTTTTACCTTAAAAAAAACACACTTTCTATACATTAACAGTTATGTTTATTGATTAGTTGTTATTTTTATTATTAACTTTTACTATTAATTAGTATGTGTCTACATTTTCCCACCACTTTCTCGGGACAATTAATCCTGTATATTTCTTTTATCTGTCTTTTGATGAGGGATTTCTATTCGTCCATTTTATGGTTATTTTATTTTTATAGTATGATATAGGTCAAAAGCTTGCTCCTCTAGGTACTTTTTTGGATTGAATGGAGCTAGTCGTGTGCTGACCTGGGCAGAGGGGAGAAGGTAATGAATTGGGATATTTCAGACGTGGACACAGACTGCTGTGAGGAACCCCTCTCTTCTTACATGTGATTTCCTTTACCCTGAGGTATGTCTCTGCCCTATTTGGCTTTCAAGAAGGGCTAGACCAGGGGAGGTCTCTGCATTTGACCTTCCATTTCCTGCCTTTCTGCTCTCCTCCACATTGCTTTATACCCAGCACTTTCCAAAACAAAGAGCTTTGGTCCAGGGTATTAAAAATGGCATGTTGGGTTGGTTTCCGCAGTACCTCCACCACCCATCACCGCATGGTGTCCAGCTGAGTCTGCAGGGGCACATGCCCTAGATGGTGCCGTTGTGACAGTGGGCCATTGACTACCCCTTTCACCGCTGCGTCGCTTACTCAGAAAATGTGTATCCTGCTCAAGGTCCAAGGATATGAGTGCCAGCTCTGGACACCCTCCTGGTATTCCGTATTTTTATAGGTTTTGGAAGATACACATTATGTCCTATGGTTTGGGACTGTGACTTTCTTGTTTTTAAGAAAGCAAAAACTTGTTTCATTCCATCCTTTTTTGTGTGGGATACATTTTGAGGAATCATAATAGAGAAAAATATCCTATAACTTCATTAAAAACCTGGTTTGAGTCTTGTGTAGAAAAAAAAATGGTTTCCAGTTGCAAAGGGTCTTCATGATCTTAGATCCATTTTCCCAGTTGTGTGACCTCAATCCTCAGTTTCTTAACTTTATCTCAGATTTACCTGTAAAATACAGATAGTAATCCTTCCTAAACCTCACCAAGTTGTTCTGAGAAGGAAGTAGATGAATTCATGAAAACAGCTCAGCACAGCCCCTGACAGCCAGCAAGCACTCAGTAATATCTCCTAATACCATTACTGTCATCCTCACAAGTCCACGAGGTTGCTGTCACTGTCCTCCTGTTGCAGATGTAAACACTGAGACTCAGGTTAAGTGACTGTCCCAAACTTCGACAATAAATCAGTGGCAAACTAGTTTTGAAAACCCACACCCATGCTCTACCATGTCCCCAAAGTTGCCAAAGATGATCTGGAGAGCGCTCTTCGCCCAACACTTTCAGATTCTCTAGACCTTTTAATCAAAATATACCCATTTTATGGATGAGAGAAACCAAAAGTTGAGTTGCCTAAGTGAGTCACAAAGTCAGGACTGGAACACTGACCTTCAGCAATCCAGTGCACACCACACGGAAAAATGCAAGTGCACTAGTTGACGTATGCCCAGAATATGATCTGCACCTGGATATGGGGGCAGAGAGGAAGAGGAGAAAGCAAGTGACAGGAAGGAAAGTGGGTCTTCCCCACCGGTATGACCATCGATGAGTCATTTCACCTCTCCAAGCTCAAATGCCTCGATGGAAATGGGGATAATAACTGTGCTGTAAATGTTATATGAACAACTTTATAAAACAGAATCTACTCTCAGGCACCTAGGTGGCTCAATCTCCTTCCTCAAGTGAGGCAGCTGTCTTCAGCTCAGGTCATGATCCCAGGGTCCTGGGATCAAGTCCCACTTTGGGTTCTGTGCTGGGTGGGGCCGTGCTTGTATTCTCTCTCTGTCAAATAAATAAATAAAATCTTAAAAAAAAAAAAGAACCTACTCTCTTATCTCCGTTTTGTTTCAAAAAATGTGTATCCATCAGTATGTGCATCTGTAAGGTCATCCTCCTTCTCAGATCTATCTACTTACCTGTTTAAACATCGGGAGAACATAAACAAAACATACTTATGTGTGTTTTTCTGGATGGCAAGGATACAGGTGATTTTAATTTTCTCTACACATTTCAAACTTCCCTGTAAAGAAAAGAACATGTGTTATTTATATTACCAAGGAAAACACAAGCCTTACAAAAATATTGATCTTTTAGGGTTGTTGTAAGATGACTGAGGCAATGAGGGAACATGAAGGTGCCGGGGTCCTGCAGTCTGGCATGAATTTATCTCCCTACCACTGGCCTGTGACCCGGGCACACAGCTGCCATCCGTCCATGAGCTTCCCGTTTCTAGCAAGCTGAATGGGATGATGTGGATTCTTGCTTGGCATGAGGGTTGAATGGGATTCCCTACTTCAACGTCTCACCGGGGGCCAGGCACACAGGAGTCACTCCCCAAATGTCAGTTCCTTTGCCTTCCCTGAAAATTCCAGCTGGATCGTCTGCAAGTCTTCGAGATGTACGGGCCAAAACTGCAGCCAAGAACTCCTGAACAATACTGTTTATTTATACAGTAGGAAGATGGAAATCGTCATGCTTTGACTGGCAGGAGCTATTTATAGGCCTTGTTCCCAGCGAGCTGTTGGGATCAGGGCACTCCTCAACAAATTTACCAACTCCCCGGCTTGGCCATAAAACTGCATGGATATCTGTGTGGGCCTCTGCTTCCCAACCACATGAAAGCGGAATTCCTTCCCTATTCCATTAAGCTAGAATCACTGCCTGCAGTAAACAAGGCACGAGAGGGAAGGGGCCAGAGCAAACCCTCCAAAAATGAGGGGTGGATCTGAGCAGCAGGGGCAAACGCCAACATCCTCCTGCTCAGCTCCACATGTGGAGCCCAAAGGGGGGCGATTGTGGATTTCATCAGAGTCCTGGATTTGGAGAAGGCCGATCTCTCTGTGAGTCCGTCAGCATCTCTCCCAGGTGTTGACAGAGCACAGATCCCGAGCAAGGCCCCGGAGTGAAGACTGTGGGTGTGAATGGAGAAGATGGGACAGTTAGAGACTGAGAAAGGGCATGCCAGGTGGAGGAGTCAGAGCGGGCACGGGTGGAAAGGCTGGAACAGTGAGCGGCTGAGTCGGAGAGAGCAGGAATAAGATGGACAGACACTAGGACCTTCGTGGAATCCACCAGGAATACTGGCACACCAGAGATGCTCTGTAGATGTTGACTGGCCAGATATTGATATACTTTAGGCCAAATTAGGATGGAAGGGGTTCCTGGAAGAGAGAAAGTCAAGGTTTATTTCTGTCCTCAAACCTTTGGCCTCTCCAGTGTGCTGAGCTGTGCAAAGCCATGCTGGGTTCAGTCCTGGGGCAATCTGGGACCTGCACTGCTTCCAAGTCAACTGAAGACATTTTTGGAGAGCCTGGGAGGCCCCATTTGGAGCCTGTACTCTGCAAATACCTTAGACCTATTTTTCGAAGTCAGGGCATTGAAGAAAACCCGGACTCTGCTTCTCTAACATTTTCCTTTTCTCCCTTTCTTTCTTTTTTTCTTTCTTCCTCTTTCTTTCTTTGTTTCTTTTTCTTTCCCTCTCTCTCACTCGCTCGCTTTCTTTCTTTCTTTCTTTCTTTCTTTTTTCTTCCTTTTCTTTCTTCCTTTCTAACTTTCCTTTAAGTTCAATGTGTGCTTGCATTCAGGGGAAACCCAGACCACATGTTTTTAATCTGTAGACCTTTAAATCATCAAAACGTAGGCTGATGGTATGGAGGCCCACAGGAACAGCAGAGCCTTTTTAAAATGCTCTTCTCTCTCCTGAGCAATCAGCCTTTTTCCGAGAGGAAACCACATTTCAACTCCAAAGGGGCTGCCGACTTCAGCTCCAAGCTCAGTACCCTCAAAAGCCAAGCAGACTCATAACTTGGCACAAGTGTGATCGTGATTGTGGAGCAGAAGGTGTGTATGGGGCGAGAGGCCCTGTCTCTTCTCCCACCGTGTTCCTCCGAAGACCAGAAGGAGAAAGGTGGTAAAAGGGAGAGGAGCCACTCACCTGAGAAGACAGGACCAGTGAGTGAGGAACCAGAGAGGGAAAAGCGGATTCTGGCTTCACCTATGTGACCTGGGGAAGGTCACTCAGCCTCCACTTCATCCTTGCGCAAGTGGAAATTAATACCAAATCCATGAGAAGGTAGGAACGAGGAACGATTCAAAAAAAGAGGGGCGGAATAAAATGAAATAAGATGAAACAAAGCAAATGCATGTAAATATACATCAGGAAACATGCCTGGCCAGACAGAACTCCATTCACTTTCGCCCACACTCAGGACCAAAAACCTGGCCCCAGTAGTCACAGTACCTCTAGTCCACATACCCATCTGCTCTCTGACTCGCTGTCTGGGACAACATCAGCAGGGATTCCACAACCAGGCCATGATTGGGCGAATGGATAAAGATCAAAAGCACCGTGGCCTGAGGACAAGAGTTTACTGAGTAATGAACATAACTACATACCCCTGATCCTGGCATCTACCGCCGGAGCTCCTCGCTAGGTGGAACACCAGCAACAACAACCGACAATGGTCTGACCCCATCCACCTCAGGTTTATTTTGTGGACCTCATCCCATGTGCCCCATTCTGTCACTTCCCCCAGGGCAGAGTTCTGCATATGTGCACCACCTCCTCGCCCCGGCCAGAGACAGACGGATCCCAGCTCATGATCTCGCCCATGGGCATGTGCTGGGGAGAGCTGTGTTCGGTTAGAGGGAGGTCTAGGTGTGCAGTATCCCCACGTGCCCTCCAGTCAACATCCCCCTCTCCCCAGCAGCTACAAAAGTCTGGGAGAGCCTGTTCCTATTAAGTAATTTGCAGTCTGAAAAAAAATTGGATAACAGCACAGACCCTGGAGTCAGACTATTTAGGTCTGATTCCTGGCTTTCATCTGAGCTGTGTGGACTTGATCAGGTTACTTAACATCTGTGTGCCTCAAAACCCTCTATGGTAAAACTGGATACCAAGAGTCCCCACTCGATGACTGCTACAAACACTAAATTCATTAGTCCATGCTGAGCACTGAAAGCAATCCTCAGCACACAGTACCTCCCAGGTGGGCTTGCTAGCACAACATCATCATCATCATTGACTCAGAGTGACAAAATCTGTGGACACAAAACAAGCGCACAACCCAGAGAGGAAGCTCTCAACAAACATCATTGTCTCCTCCTCCCCACCAGCAGCAACTCTAATGGTCCCAGGAAGCCTGAGATCATGGAATCTGAATGCTAGGAGCAGGTGAGGTTGGTTGATCCTGTCCAAATACTACCTTTGGGATATCTCACCTCTTTCTTCTTTTTAGTTCCCATCAACAGTTGAGTCTCCAATGCTTTGAAATCTCCTAAGAAGATTTTCCCACGTATGTCAGCAGCCCATCTCCCCAGAGCTGGAGATGCAAAGAGAACATGTTCTCAACAACCTGGACCACCCACAACAGCATCCTTGACCAAGCAGCCCCTCCCATCTGTTAATTGGGGTTTGGAGAGGAGGCCAGAGGAAGGTGGGTGGGGTAGGTAAGAAAGGGAAGGAGATGGGGAGATAAAAGGGGAGTCGGGCCAGGAGGAATTGCAAATCTTAATCTTTTAGTTCTGCTGTCCTGTCCAGAAATGAATCATCACTATCTGGTAAAAAAATGTTTTGAGATCCTAGGAGAAATTTTGTGTTAAAACAACAGGTCTTACAGCCAGAGGAAAGGATGAGCAACCTCATATCTTGTTCCCTAGCGTCAGAGTCAGCCAAAGGGATCTCACAGGCGCCAAACATTTCCCTGCTTTCAAAATCTTTTAAGAATTTTTGGAAAGTATTGCAAAGCGCATTGTGTTGGGAGCAGTATGTCACCCTGATAGTCGGGAACAGCTCTGACCAGAGAAAGAGAAGTGAGGGCAATTAGCATGGATCTCGTCTTTCCTGTTGTGGTTGTGGAGGTGAGCGCAAGTGCTGACGGGTCAGCTGATTTGTACAGAGATGAACAATCGCCTCCTCCTATTGCCTTGTCCTCATGCAACAGGGCAGGTCTCAACGTCAGGGTGAGCCAGGCAGGCAAGAGCTGCCCAGGCCGCCCAGGTGGTCAGCCAGAAATAGAAGAAGCAACCTAAGCAGACTTGGTGTCCAAGCTCACACATTCAGAGTGTCCCTGGTCCCACGGAGGAGCCAGGAGGACACGGGGCACCGGGCACACACTAACACCAGCAGCAGTCAGAGGTGTATGGGCACAACTGGGCACCTCTGGGTACTCCATGGGGAAATGAGGGCAGTGATGAACCCCACTGTGGAAGTGTCACACGGGACAGAGTCTATCCCAGCCTGAGGCCCAGAGCAGGAACCGAAACAAGTATGAGCAGTCCCCTCCTCAGCCTCTTGAGCCCTGGTTTCCAGAGTCTGTGCTCCCTGGCAATTTGGAAGAGAAAGAGGGAAGGGGAGACAGACAGACAGAAACAGAGAGATGGGGAGATGGAGAAAAGAAAGACCCAAAGAAATCGAGGGGATGGGAAAGATGGGGAGGGGAAAAGGAAGGAAGGGAAGGGAAAGAGGAGGGACTAGAAGGGGAGGGGAAAACCAAAGAAAGACAGGGCTTA
Source organism: Ailurus styani (assembly GCA_002007465.1). Lineage (NCBI taxonomy): Eukaryota > Metazoa > Chordata > Mammalia > Carnivora > Ailuridae > Ailurus > Ailurus styani. The sequence continues at coordinate 501,478 of LNAC01000192.1, forward strand.
ATGTGGTCAGACAAGTTGGGGACCTGGAGGGTCAGACAAATCTCCATGCACTATTATGCTGAAGAACTTCTCTGTGCCCTTAAGACCCTGACTCCTCATAAATCTCCAAAAGGAGGCGGCATCTGCAATGCCCAGCAGAGTACTTTCCCACACACATCCTTCAAGGTACACACTGAAAGGCACTTCCATGGCCCCAGGTGCCCCAATGGACCCCTACCCACCTATTAGGTGAACCTTGGCCTCAGACTGGCAAGAGAAAGCCTGCTCCTATTGCCTGGCAGACCTGGCATGCCATCCTTGCTAGGCCACTTTGAGCCAGGTCATCTTGAATATTTGGGCTGGGTTGCTGTGGACAAGATGCCTAACCTCTCTCTGGACCTCAGTTTACTCCTCAGAAAAGATGGAGGTCTCATGCGGTCAAAGAGGGGAAGAACTGAGCTAGTGGACATATATAAGTGAGGAGCTTGCCCCCTTACACACAGTCATCCCCTCTTGGAGTCTCCCCACATGTCTCGGCAGTCCATGGAAGGGTGCCAGCTGGTGGTAGAGAGGAGCCATTTCACCAGGACTCCTACCTCCTTCTTTCTAGAAAGACCAAGGCAGGTCTGAACCCAAGAAACCAAAACTGGTCTCTCATCTTGGCTTGAACCTAGGTTTATCCATCTGTTAAATGGGTCTATAGAGTCCTCCCTCCAGGGCCGCTGAGATGAATAGGCCATGAAATGAGAACTCAGTCTGTTGGTTGCAGAGAATCAAAGTAGCCAAGAATGAAATGGGCATTTTCTGAGGGGTGGTTCTGGGAACCTTGCAGATATCTCATGTCCCACCTGGAGGCACCTTTGTTCAGGGTACCCATTGACCCTCAGTGTGGTCACCCTGAGGCCAGGCAGAGGGGACAATTCAAGGACAGAGACCATCATGCATGAGGAGATAAATGAGAGGGGAAGGTGGTCTTACAAACACAAACAGATGACTAATCAATCAATCCAGAAATTAGGCCAGGACTTACGGAAAAGTCCTTTCACTCCACCTAGAAAATCTTCCATATTTTATAATTCAGGATGTCCACAGATCCCTCCAGATGGAACCAGAAACAGAGTCAGTCCTGAGCAGCATGGCCCCACAGCAAGATCCACCTTCTGCTGGGACAGCCATTCTGAGCTCTGCAGGTGACCAAAGGAGGCCCCAAAGGGCAATAGGAAGGAATTACAACAATAAGTTCAAATCCAAGCTCCATAGCTTAGAAGCTAAAGTTCAGCTTGGTCACCGTCAAGAAGGTGCTGCCAGCTTGACAGGAGATGAGTGCAGGAGAGCTGAGGATGGTCGCCTCCCCCGGCTCGGAAGCCAGGGGCTTAAATCCCAGCGCTGAGCCTCGTGGGGAAGCTCGATGGGCCCCATCAAAGGTCTTGGCAAACCACTTAGGCGTTTCCAGGAAAAAAAGGGAGCCCAGCTTGAGGCCATGGAAAGCACGGTCCCCAATGTTGAGTCAGCCTTGAGTCATGAGCTAAAAACACGCTTTTGCCAATTACAGCTCTCGGCAGCCATAATTAATCCAGAGCTGATGAAAACTGTGTTTTTCACTCAACAGAGGAGGGTATTTCAGGTAATTAGGCATAACTTCATGTATTTATAATTTGCCTTTCACATGAGCTCTGGCTGCCATGTCCAGGCGCTACCTTCAAAAAAAAACTTACACCAACATTAACTAACAAGATGTGTCTGATTTCAAAAGATTATCTTTTACCCTTAAGTATGTTGAGTGCAAAATGCTAAATACACAAACCTTTAATTGGTTTTTTCCAATCCACCTATGGGAGCCTCTCTCTCTAAGAGAACCTCTGCACATGGAGTATGCAGTCACCTTGCATTTGCTGATAATTCTGCTCTGAGCTGATCACAGAGCAACACATTGTGTGGGCTGGAAAAATGTGGAGATGTTCTGTTTTGATCTATCATTCATTCATGCATTTGTTCACCACACCGCTAAAGGGAACCCGCTACGCTCTGGGCTCTGGGCTGAATAAGAAACTGGGAACCCAGCTTAAGAAATTGCAACTGGAGATGGTGATAGTGACCAAGACCAAAAACTTCCTTTTATACATGGGACCCTTAAGGCCTAGATGTGCCCAAGTTCACCAAGAAGTTAATGGCAGAACAAGGAAGAAAAGCCAGGTCCGTGCCTCCCAGTGAGCTCAGGAGGTCACAGAAATCCCGGCTGTGTCTTCCTCTCTTATGGGAGGCGAAGGCAGCCCCTCCAGCTTGCCCTGGGCACACAGAGATCTCCAGGTGTTTCTCAAGGTAGACCAGGTGGCTACTTGCAGAACATGGTCTTCCCTGCCAGGCCCTGCCCAACTGCAGGACACTCCCAAGAGAGGTTCCCCTGGTTCCCATGACTCAGGTGGCTCTCCCAGGACAGCCCCATTCTGCACACTCTGCTGATGTTGCAATGCCCAGCCAGATGAGACAAGAAGGACTTTGGTGTCTGCTCAACATCTCCTGAGAGCCCAGGGGAAATTGCCAACAGCCAGAATTCCTAGCAGCTGACTCTAAGCTCCCCCAGTCCCTACCCTTGACTTTCTCCAACATCGAAAACCCCCTTCCTGTTCTTTTAATTTATCAACCTCTACAGAGAAATGCAAATAAAAATAACATCTGTGTTGGCTGAGCACCAGTATCTGGGGAATGAGGAATCAGAGACCTTAAGGGATTTCCCAAGGTCACCTGAGGAGTGAGGGCACCCCTAGGTCTGGACCCAAGGATGTCCCAATAATAGCAGTAACTACCATTGACTAACTATGGGCATGTACTTGTGCTGACACCGTGCTCAGCCCTGTTGGGAAAAATTCATCCAATCTTCCCAGACCACACAGAGAGGGGAGGGGGAGCAGTGCTCAAGCCTGGGCTCTGATGTAGGAGGAGGTCTCGCTGCTGGACTGCACCACAACATCCAGTCCCAAGCCCTGAGTGCAGAGCTGCATGCTGGGTTGGTCACTTCTCCTCTGGGAACTTCACATTTCCACCTGTGAAATGGGACCAAGATGGCTCCCTCGGGCTACAGGAACTGAGAGCACACTGTGAGCATTCTGATGCTTCTTTTTCCATCTCTACCTCCAAAGCCATGGCTTGCTGGTCACGCACATTCCCAGAGCCTGGATTGGTACATCAGTCCCACAGACACAATGAAGAGCAGCTTCTCTGTGAAGGCAAACACCATGCTGTGAGCCTGAAGGCAAGTGGGCGAGACGGCGAGCCCTTTCCCTGTGCTGGGCCCATGGCTCTCTCCTGTGATCAAGGGCCCTGGGTAGTGATCACTCGTGTCCCTTCTGCTTTTACCACTTTATGGTTCTAAAATTCAAAAGTTGTTTCTAAGTTACTTATTTCCTGATTTGATAGGCCAGAGGTATAAATGTATTCACTTCCTCCTTTCAAGAAAAGAGAGCAAGAAATTTTTTACTGAGCACCTATGATATGCCTGAAAAAAATGCTCAGTACATCTTAGATAAATCCATTCATTCACTTCTCTAATTTGTGCATTCCCTCACAAATAAGTAAAACTATGCGTGGGTGGATGGATGGATGGATGGATGGTTGGACAGACGGATGGACAGATGGAGGGAGGGAGGGAAATGGACAGATAGATGGACAGAAGGGAGGGAGGGAGGGAGGAAGAGAGGGAGGTAGGGAGGAAGGAAGGAAGGAAGGAAGGAAGGAAGGAAGGAAGGAAGGAAGGAANTTGGACAGACGGATGGACAGATGGAGGGAGGGAGAGAGGGAAATGGACAGATAGATGGACAGAAGGGAGGGAGAGAGGGAGGAAGAGAGGGAGGGAGGAAGGAAGGAAGGAAGGAAGGAAGGAAGGAAGGAAGGAAGGAAGGAAGGAAGGATGGATTGGTGGATGGATGGATGGATGGATGGATGGATGGATGGATGGAGAGATAAAGGGATGGATGGATGGATTGGTGGATGGATGGATGGGGAGATGCATGGATGGACAAATGGATGCATGGATGGATGCATGAATGGATGGATGGATGGACAGCTGAATGTCCTATACCTACATCATGGTGCTCTGACAGATGTGCACCCTGAATGAGGCACACAGATCTCCAAGTGGCAGCCTCACAACCACAAGGAACACCTCTGGCTTTCACCATTGAGCAAGTCTATGAAGGTCCCTGAACCTTCATTTCCTTCTCTATAAAATGGAGCCACTACTGCCTATTTGAACCAGGTGGTTGTGCAGTTTCAAAAGGCCTGCATGGCATGTAAATACACAGAATCTACCACCATTATTGTTGGTTTTATCATAAATAGCTGTATTTCACAGCAGAGGGTGAGCACATGTCAGAGAAGGCTAGAGAAACCATGGCGGTGACCAAAGGAAATGACTTCTACCCCTTCTTTTTGGGGGAGTGGGTAGCATTTGAGCACAGTCTGTTTCAGGTGGGACTCATAGGTATAGATGCAGGCATCTTTCAGGATGGGGCGCAGCAGGAAGGACAAATGGAGGAGAGAGATTGGGGGTCAGGTCAGGAGAGGCTGTGTCCCCTATTCCTTCCTTGAAAGAGAACATGGGCAGCTCTGGCCACTGTGTGCTTGCCTGTGTGGCTGAGGGGAGCAGCTGAAATGGGAGACATTTACCCCTTGGTAGGAAGTGAACAGCCCAATCATGCAGAGATGGGAATCCCAAGGTAAGAAACAGGCATTACCTTGTCAGCCAGGGGAGCCACGAAGGATTTTGACCAGAAATGTGTGTAGTGAAAATAGGCTTTACAAAGAAACATCTCTCGGTGGTGTGAGCCAAAGATTTGATCCAGGGGGACCTGGAGAGAGGAGCAGGAGGGGCAGGATTCCCAGTAAGAGCAGGAAGGGCACAGAGGCCATGCTGTAGAAGGAACACAGGGGTGAAAAAGGGATGGTGGGTGTGAACCCAACAGTTCCTCTCTGGCGCGGCAGCCAGGAGACCCTCAGGCACTGGCCGAGGCCAGGTCCCAAGGCTGCAAAAGAGCTGTGTGGGAAGGCAGACACTGAGCTGGGGTGGGGGGCGCATATTGTGAGCTGCAGGTGGAACACCCAGCTGTCCCATTCTCACCAACATTGGAAACAGTAGCCTCAGATGGAGATCAAGGCTGGAGACGTGGGGTGCTCCCGTGTGCCTGCCGAGACCGGGAAGCTGGCATCACTAGCATCCCTGGGGCAGGAGTCAAGGCAGCCCAGGTCTGGGGGGAGACGGGCCTCCGGGAAGCAACCAGGCCACGATCAGGGAAGCGACACTGAACCTTGACTTGGACACTAACCAGGCCTTCCTTCAAACAACCTCAAACAACAATATTTTGTTCCTAAAACAACCTAAAATAACAATATTTTACTTTACAATAAAAATGGTGTGTGCGTGTGTGCGTGTGTGCGTGTGTGCGGTGCGTTGTGTACTACTTTTGAGACCCTCTGGAAACCTCATGGTCTGATTGCAAAAAAAGGGACATCTATGGTTTCCTTCATATCAGGGCTTCTCAGCAACACTGCCAACTTGAACCAGATCATTCTTTGGGGTGGGGTGTGGCGTCCTATGCGCTGCAGGGCATTCAGCTGCCCCCCACCTCTCTCCTAGATGCCAGAACCTGCCCCTTCCCCAAGTGTGACAACCAAGAAAGTCTCTGGACATGGCCAAAGCTTCTTAAGGGGGACAGAATCACCTCCAGTTGAAAACCACTGTCCTATAGTAAGAGACACTTTCAAATTCAGGCCCTCAAGCATGGCATCGAACACACATAAGATTTTTAAGAATTGAGAATAACAGGGGCACCTGGGTGGTGCCATGGGTGAAGCATGGACTCTTGATATCGACTCAGATGTGATCTCAAGGTCATGAGATTGAGCCCCACATCCCATTCTGCATTCAGTGCGGAGTCTGTTTGAGAGTCTCTCTCCTCCCCCATCCCCGGCATGCATGCACTCTCTGTCTCTCAAAATTAAATGGAAGGAAGCAAGGAAGGGGGGGCAGGGAGGGAGGAAGGGAGAGAGAGAGAGAAGGGAAGGAAGAAAGAAAGGAAAAGAGTGGAGGGAAGGAAGGAAGGAAGAGAGGGAGGATGGGAGGGAGGAGGGAGGGAGGAAGACAGACAATCATCCCAGTGGGGGCTTTGCCATGACCCCCAGGACAGAGCTGCTCTGTGCTCTCCAGCCGGGAGGCCTTTGGCAAGTGGCTGCCTCGGAGTGTTCATCTGCGGAATGGGAAGAAGAATAAAATGTGCCAGGGGAGGGACTCCCACCCACATGGCCAGTCAGATAGATAGAAGGCCTTCCCCAGGAGGGTCTGGGTCACGGAGCTGCTACCGTTTTCTGGCTGGAGTGCCTGGTGACTCAGCTGGCAGAGATGCTACGCCTTACAAAAGCGGGTGGATCTGGGTGAAGCAAGAGCGGAGACCGGAATGAAACGCAGGGAGGTGATCCGCGCCCTCGACCGACTGACGGAGGGGCCTCGCTCTCTAGAAATCTGCCTTCCCCAGAACAGTTGCTCCACGTGTGCTATGTGGGCTCAGGGGCTTCCGAACGCCTGGGTTTCGCTCGTCTGGAGGCAGCCAGCAGGGAAGGGCAGAGGGCCAGTGAACTTCCAGGCTCTTCCGTGGAGCTCAGCCAGGCCCCAAGAGGCATCGGGCGGGCAGCAATCCCGGGCCGTCACAGCCCTTCTTGGGAAATTGCTTGGTCAAGTGCACACTGTCCAAGGCAGGTATTTTCAGGCAGATGGGAGTGGGTGTTGGCAGGAAGAAGCTGGCCGGGAAGAGAATCACAGGATTGCAAAATGAGGAGACGCCTGAGCAACCGTCCACTTTGCTAGTGGCCAAACCTAGCCCAGAGATGGCGCAGAATCCTGGTGGCACCTGGAGGGCTCACATCATGCTCGCTTCTCCCATGAGGAAGCAGAGACCAGAGAGGCAGTCACTCTCCTGAGAGCTCAACAGCTCAGGGATGCACTTGAAACTTGCACCCATGTCTTCCTGACTTCCGAGCCGGTACCAGTTCCCTGGCATCTCTTTCCACCTGGCTTTAGGGAGAGATTTGGCTGGAGCCATCCCCTGAGCTCGCACAGAGTTCCGGGTCAAAGCTTTTTTGACTCAAAGCCCAATCATGTAATCCCAGCTGGCATTTGACCCCCTTCCAATGGGCAAGGGAAAGAGGCTCAGGGTAGCATGGCCAATGGGTCCAATGGAGACGCAAGGCACATTAGAGTCATTAAAAATCATTAGGATGGTTGGGCTCTGAGGTCAGAAAAGCAGGATAAACACACTCCAGAGGAACAAGTTCTGCCCTTCCCTGCAGCTGCTCCCACTCATCCGAGCCCGGCACCCAGACAGCCAGGCTCCCGGGAACCTGCCCCTGGGCTCCGGCTCAGCTCTGCCGTCAGTCCAGGCAACATCTTCAAAAGCACGTTGGAGATCTGCTTGGTTTTTGGTTGTCTTTTCCAAATGGACCACCCAACGGGCCACCCAAAGGGGCATCCTCCGGTCAGCTTCCTCTGAGGAGCCCCCGGGGCCCATTTCCCATCTCCTGCACCCAGATGCAGGAGGAGAAGAGATGCACTTGTACCCTGGTCTGTGTCAGCCCGTCTGCTGTCACCGTAAGACACCCAGTCACTCAAGTATGAGAACCACATCTCAGTAACAATGGCTGCTCCCATTCTCTCTGTGCGCCAGGCATCTTAGCGTCTTATAGATGGGATATGTAATCCCCGCCAACACTCCTGCAAGGGAAATATTATCCTGATTATGCAAATGGCATGCCTTCGGGCTGCAGAGTGGTGATGACTTGCCCCAGGTCACTGTTAGTAAGCTGCAGGGACCCACACACCTGAGTTTGCCCCTCTCGCAGCTCCAAGCCCTTTCCCTATACCGGCCTTCACACAGGGTAGGCGCTAACTACTTGGTTGCAGAATAAGTGGAGTGAGTAAATGCATCAAATAAATTTGAAAACTTAAATTGCTTTATTTGCATCGGTGGGGGCTGTGAGGAAGCAAACAGACTGTTGATTAAATAGTCTCCCAGATTTCTGAACTCAAGGAGAACAATCTCGAAATAATTTTGTGACTTTTGGCCCATTCTTAACACAACAAAAGCATTTTAATTAAAGTAGATTCCTAAGCCAACTTTTCTGAGATGGGGAAGTCGTGTTCACTGAGCACCTACTATGGGTACACACAACACTCTGCATCAGCACGCTGGATCATCACGGCTACCCAGCAAACGGGCATTGTTCCCAATTTCCAGAGGGGGAGACTGAGGGTCACGGTGGTTATGTGGCTCACCTGAGGGCACACAGCGAGGTGAAGCCAGGAAGGTCGAGGGCCAGGACTTTGTGTGAGAGTCCACATCTGACCCTCAACCCTGCCCACAAATACCCTGTCTCTCCAACCAAGCTTTGTCTCCTAACTTGGCCATTTGCAAGCAGGACATTTCCAGCATCACCCCCCAGCCCGTGGGCCTTCTACCTGTGTGTTCAGGACACAAGAGAAGCAAAGACACCTGAAATAAATAGAAAGAACCCAAAATCTAGAAAGAAGCTATTTAGTTTTCAGCCTTCAGGAGCATTTAGTGTTATGAAAAAAAAAGAAAGAAAGAAAGAAAGAACGAAAGAAAACAGTCTCTTGTGGTTTTAGTATTCACTACTGAATGGCAGGTGGAGGGTGGGGAGGGGATCTAAACCTCTGTGGTATTTAGGGCCGCTAGAGCCAACCTTGTCTCTCCCAACAAAAGGGCCCTCCCCCACAGAGAAGCTTCCAGTGGAAGAAGGGAGCCCGACACTCAGTTCTTGCAGGAGGGTCTGTCCATGTCTTGGATCCGTGCGCCCAAGCACAACCACCACCGGCGACCCAATCCAGGCCACCCCGACCCTGTGTCACCCCCACTTCTGCACTGGGACCTGCAAAGGCAGGCTGCGGAGCCTGGATGGCGGCCCCCAAGGCCAGTCCTGTGGCACGTCAGCGAAGTCCTCAGCAGGCCACCATCCCAGCCGCTGCTGGCCCCTGGCTACTCCCTCTGGTGCGCTTGGAGTCGCTGCGCCAATCCCCGGCCCTGGAACCCCACCAACAATCCCCTGTGTCTTGCCACCTTCCTACCCTGCTGCCTGGCGCAGCCCAGACTCCGAGATGCTGAATAGGCCATTTGTTGTGAGATCAAAGGGCCACCTGTGGGAAGCGCCCCGCTGCCTGGAGCAGGCCCAGGCCACGTCCTGCCCCGGGACCCGCCTCGTGGCCTGCCAGACCCCAGGCTTTCCCACTTGGCCAGGGCATCTCTCCGCCCCCACCTCCTACTCCCGTTTCCCTTTCTAACAACGCCTAACCGCCTTCCTCAAATGCCATGTTCTCACAGGTCTCCACGCTTCCCTGTTTGCTGTTCCCGTTGGGCGTGCCCTTCCTTGCCTTCTGCGCCCGCATAAGGCTCAGGCAGCCTCTCAGACAGGATTCCCACCCTGGCTCCTCAGGGTGTCCAGGGTTCCGAGACCGTAGGGCACGCTCCTTCACCACCGTCCTGTGCCCCTGGCCTCGCCGATCAAGGCCGTCCCGGCCTGTGAGTAGCCCCCGTGGGTACAGCCCCCCTGCGGTCGGCACCAGACACTAACAGCCTGAAGCAGGAGGCAGAGAATACAGCCAGCACGTTCTCCAGACAGAGAGAGTGAGTAAAGAGAGAGGGAATGGGCACTGCTTGCAAACATATCTGGAAACAAATTTAGATGCGCCTGGGTAGCTCAGTTGGTTTGGCACCTGACTCCTGATTTCGTCTGGCGTCACAATCTTGGGGTCACAGGATCCATCAAGCCCCATGTGAGGCTCTGCACTCAGCAGGGAGCCTGCTTGTCCCTCTCCCTCTGCTCCTACCCTCCCCCATTCGTGTGGGTTTGCAGCCCCTCTCTCTCCCCCTCCTCAAATAAATTCATTAAATTAAAAAAAATTGGGCGCCTGGGTGGCTCAGTGGGTTAAAGCCGCTGCCTTCAGCTCAGGTCATGATCCCAGGGTCCTGGGATCGAGGCCCACATCGGGCTCTCTGCTCAGCAGGGAGCCTGCTTCCTCCTCTCTCCTCTCTCTGCCTGCCTCTCTACCTACTTGTGATCTCTCTCTCTGTGTCAAATGAATAAATAAAATCTTTTAAAAAAATTAAAAAAAATTCAGGTGTAACATTTAAAATGGAACTCCCCCTTGACCCAGCCTTGCCCGCACGCAGTTCAGCCACAGTCTTCCCAGCGAGGACCACTGCCCACAGGGCTGAGACACCTAGTGCCCCTCCAGTCCATGCAGAAAGCATGTCATCTGGCAGAACACCTGTCTGGTCACGTCACCCACCCGCAGGGAAAACGTGCCAGAGTCCCTTCCCCATCGCTTTTGAGGAACACACAGAATCCCTACCTTGGCCCCAAACCCCGAAATCCAGTGATCCTGATCCCCATCTTTTTGGCATTGAGGCATATGGATTTTCCTGCTTTTCTAGCTGCTTTCTCCCTTTCTCTCCTGAGTCACTGATGCCTTCCCGTGATATTGCCGAGCCTCTGGCAGGCACAACGAGCCCAGCCTCAGCCTTCCATAACTGTCAGGTGGGGAAAGAGTGTGGATAGGTGGTGAGTGGGCACTTGGCCTGGGATGACTGGTGTGCCGGATAATTTCCTCAGCCCGTCTCACACCACTCCGGCCCCCATGGTCTCCACACCAGCCATGAAGCCCTCCTTCGGTCTCTCCTGCCACAGGCCCTTTGCACTTGCTGTGATCTCCTCTAGGGGTGTTGGCACTCAACTTGGTCTTCTTACCTTCAAAGCTTTGCATGTGGCTTTCACTAACAGGAAAGACCTCACAATTACTGGCATTCCCAGCTCTTATGCATTTTGATAAATGACTGGTTCCCTTACTGGAATGAAAACTCCACGGGGACAACATTTAAACTATCTACGGTGTTAGGCACCCAGAGCTGCTTAATGCCTCCGTGTGTGTGAATTGCTGCCCCACCTTGCAGACCATCTCTGTGGAGTCACCTCTCAGAGATTCTAGAAGGCTTTAATGCACTGATCATCCCCGTCTTGTCCATCTCTTTTCCCCGGGGCTAGGGAGCATGACTTGTCCACCTGCCTCCCTGCATCCCAGAGCACGAAGCTTCACCCACTGGAGATGTTCCCTGAGATTGTTCTTGAACAGCTAGAAAAGCAGTGGCTGCTGCGACGAAGGAGCCCTCACAGCTGTGAAGCTCCATCCTTGTGCACGGCCCAGAGTCTCCATCCCTGAGCCCCCAGCAGACCTGGCCCTTCCTGCCTCCTTTCATTTTCGTTTGGCCCTGCCCCTGCTCCCCGTGTCCCAGCTTTTCCTGCCCCAGCTTTTCTGAAAGTGCAAAATCTCAACTGTGTCAGCAGTGAATTGTGGCTCGTCCGGCCCCTGAGGGATGGAGACCCTCTCTCCTCCTTGGGAAACAGGTGTTTGCCTCTTGGCAGAGATGCAACCCTCCTCAGATTAGTCATCTCCCTTCACCCCACCTCCCGCTGGCCCCCCGGCCCCAGCCAGCACCCTGCAAGATGGAGAACATGGTTTTAAGAATGAGACGTTAAACCCCATGTCAAGGGCCACTTGTTCTGGACAAGGAATCAGTTGGGATCCCTGGAGGAAAGAGCAGATTGCTCTTGGCCCCTCTCCCCTCAACGTATCGTCACTTATTCCTGCCCCTTTGTGCTGGACACTGTGCTCCCTCCTAGGCCAATGGCCCGGCACCCATGCCTGCTCCTTCAGGCAGGGAGTGTGATCGCTTTCTCTTTATTCCCATCTGTTCGTTTAACAAACCTGGCCTTTATTCTGTGCCATGACCTGGGCTGGAACTACAGACACAGAGGTGAATAAGACTGGCGTCCTCCAGTAGCTGATGATGAATGAGACGTGAGGCAACACTCCCTTACCACACAGCGTGAGAGTAGAGAAGCTACTGAGCCAGCCCAGGAGGGACACACAGGTTGGGAAACAATTCTTAGAGGAGTAACACCTGAGTGGGGTTTTGAAGGATGGGTAGGAGTCTGTGGAGCCATTAAGAAGGGAAAGTGAAGAACGAGGTTAGGAAAAGATGCCAAGTAGTTCAGTCTAGCTGACCATAAGCAGCCTGGAGCAGTCCCATCATGTGAGGAGTCCCATCAAGCATGTTAGGAAATCGGTTTTTTTCTTGTTTACATTCCCAAGGCTCCAAAGTAGGTCCAGGCCAATGCCCAAGACACAGAGTGTGTTCAGAAAGTACACGTGTGCTGTCCATCTCAGTTGGCTCTTCTCCCTGTCTCCCATTAGAGGATAAGCTTCTGCTTCCCAAGATCCATATACACGTGTCTATTTTTGCAAGTCCCTACAGCAATTTACAGCATGTGTGACACTTAAGAGATGCTCACTCAGTATGTACCTTAACCAACAATTCCATGACACTGGGTTTGGCAATGAACTTGTGATAATGGTGGTAATGGGTAGCTTTCACCTGCCCTGCCCGGTTTAGTAACTTAGTAAAGTGCTGAGCACCCTCCAGGCGCACCTAACCACGGGTGACCTGGGCATTGCCATCTCTGTTTTGCAGATGAAGAACCCAGGAGTGAGGGCAACTTGCAGGTCTCTCTGACGTATGACGTTACACTTCTACACTAGTTCCCATATCACAGTTTGGGCAAGCTGAGGTCACGTGCCGTGCTCCAGTAGAGAACAGTGAACTCAGAAAAATCCCCAAGGCATGAAGACCTGGTTTACTTGCAGTGTGTCCAGCTGAAGAGGGCTATCTCAAAGATTACGCCCTCTAGGAACTGTCCCTTGGTCACTTATGAGCACTTTTTTCTTTTAAGATTTTTATTTATTTATTTGACACAGAGAGAGAGCGTGCACAAGCAGGGAGAGCAGCAGGCAGAGGGAGAGGGAGCCCGATGCAGGACTCGATCCCAGGACACTGAGATCATGACCTGAGCTGAAGGCAGAGGCTTAACGGACTGAGTCACCCAGATGCCCACTTCGGAGCACGTGATACAAATTAGAGCCAGTCCCATCATCTATGTCAGAAAGCCACACTCTGACCCTGTGGCTCACCTTCCATCGGCCCCTCCTGATCCACCGTGGGCTCCTCCTGTGAGTGTAGGAGGCTGATCTGCGGTGACTGACAGGTCTCTGGCCCCAGATCCCTCCCTGGGATTCACTGAAGGCCACTGCACCCCCGCCCCTCCCCCATCCTCAGACCTCCTCCTCCCCTCCTGCATCAGCACATAGCTTGGAGCTGCGTTTTGCCTTGGGCTTTCCCTCTGCCCTGTTCACCCCTTTGCAAGATGCTACATCTGTTAAAGTCCCCTCCAATGACCCAGTTTGAGGGTGCCCTCTTTCCTTCCAGGGCCTAACCAATACACATCCTGTATCAAAACAACCTTGTTAAAAAGGTCTTGTCAAATAGGCCATCTAAAATATCCTGCCTCTCTCCTGTAGATAGTGCCATTTCTCCATCCACCTCCTGGGACACCACCTCCCTAGAGAAATAATTTCCTAGGCCCCTGAGAAATCCAGGTGTGACCTCATCTTCTGGGGAAGCCAGAAGCCTCCGTTGTCTGGAAGCAGGAAAGCAAGGTTGACTGAGTACTACTGAGAACATTGGAACTGGTACCCTAGCAAGGACAGGGCCGTGTGAAGGTCCCCAATGCAATCCTAACCTCTAGAAAAAATTTCTACAGACGCCTCGAATGGTGGAGGGGGGCCCCACAAGGGAGGTGGAAGAGTAAAAAGGCAGAGGTAAGAATGTCCTTGACACATCCCCAGGCCCCTGTGGGCAGACAGATACCTGAGGGGCTGGACCAGGCCCCCCACCACCTACACACTCAGTGCCTCAAGGGAGCCCAGGAAATGTGAATGTTTCCAAAGCTCCCCAGGTGATTCTGATAAGCATCCAGGCTGGGTGAATAAGTGACTTGAAATTCCTACCAACTCAGAGTATACAGGTCTATGATCTAAGAATAATCAGATTCAAAGAGGATTCCAAGTTCTGATTCCACACTGGTCCTTGGAACAGCCCAGAGGAATTTGACAGGAGCATGTCATAACCACCTTAAGCCTTCTCCTTGGTTTTCCCAACCACTCTGCACTCAGAAGATGCTTGCCCCAAACTCAGACTTCATAAAGATCAAAAGATCCCTGGGTTCCGGTTCCAAAAAGACACAGACCTCATAGCAACTCCCGACCCATCTGGAGCATAAATTCTATTTAAGTTCCATGAAACAATAAATACATGTTTGAATTAATACCAATATTTATTGGGGTTTAGCAAGAATCCACACTGGTGTATATCACTGAGTTTTATCTACATGTCCCTTACAGAGTTATTAAAACACCAAAATATAGTTTTAATAATCAGCGGGATTTTAATTAATGCACAATAATGATTCCCATTCAATTGGACTCCTCACATTCAGAAAGTAATTACTCATTCACAACACTTAATTTGAAGTGTTACCACAGATGTGTATCTCCTGAAGCCACAAGAAGTTAGATCATAATATTTCTTGTTAGAACTTATAGAGCAAGTTCACTTCAGAGAGAGAATGAAGACCAGGTTCCAAGGGAGGAGGGAAAATGGGAAAGATCCGGGAACCAGTTGGGTGGCCTCAGAAGATGAGTGTGGTCTGTGGAGTAAGAACCTCCCCCGGCTCCCCCAGCACATCAGACTTTGGCAGCATGTCCCCAGTGTTGAACACCCCTGGGGATGGGGAGCTCATTACCATAGAAAGAAAGGTGTCCTGTATGACCTTGGAAAATCCCTTCTCCTCTCCAAACCTCCATTTTCCCACCTGCCAAAGGGGAGGAAGAGAGTCTGGTCAGCCCGCATCCTTGTTCCCACAAGTCCCAGTGAGCAGCTGGCCGACAGCGTGTCTCCACAGACACAGGTCTATTCAGACACTTGAGGTGTCGAAGAGTCACTTTGGAAACATTCTAGTGACACAATTCCCAAGGACATTGGAACATACCCCCCAGGCATGGAGTGAGTCCATGGAAAGAGGCAGACACTCTGATGACTGGGGCACCTTTGGAGGTCAGGCCATAGGCAAGACTGTCTTCAGGATCCCTGGGCTTCCTCCACCCTCCCCATTGGCCCCCACTTCAGAGGCATCTCCGCTGGCTCTGTACCCAGTGTCAGGAAACATGGAGGCTTCAGGTGCAGAATGAACAGAGAGCTGAGCCTCTGGCCTTTTCAAGGTGGAGTCACACCAGAGCTAAAGGAGAGAGCCTGCTTCTCGGGGAGCCCTTAGAAACGGGAGCAGGTGTGCAAAGCAGAGCTGGACAGGGGATGGCCACGGCAGGAGAGTCGGGAGAGAGAGCAGGCACTCAGGTCAACCACACTCCCAACAGTCAGAGAATAGTCTCACTTTCAATATGCAACCACCATCTCCAGGGAAGAGAAATATTTTATTTTTTTAAGATTTATTTATTTATTTGAGAGGGGGGGGCAGGGCAGAGGGAGAAAGAGAGGGAGAATCTCAAGTAGATTCCCGGCGGAGTATGGAGCCCAATGCAGAGCTTGATCCCTGGACCCTGAGATCATGACCTGAGCTGAAATCAAGAGTTGACTGCTTAACCAACTAAGCCACCTAGGTTTCCCAGAAGATGAATATTTTAAATGATGTATAGATCACTCCACTATCTTTTTCACCTGTACAAAAACATCCCCACACTGACCACTTGGGGCCAAGGTCCAGAGGGGCACCTTACTTGCTTCTGAGCAGTGGGTCTCAACCTGGGGATGATTTTGGTCCCCAAGACACATTTGGCCCACGTCTGGGACATTTTGGGGTACACCTAAGGGGTACCACTGGCATCTACAGGCAAAGGCAGTAATACTGCTAAATACTGCACAGAACAGCTTTTTGTCCCCACCAAAGAGTTGACCATTTAAAATGTCAAGGGTGTTGAGATAAAGAAGCCCTGGGTTTGGATCCACACCTGGCCCCCATTTCTTTAGTGAATAGACAGGTATGGCAGACATCGTTCATATGTGGTCCAGTTTGATTCTACCCCGTTAGCATCTCTATAGTTGAGGAAGCTGAGTTAATTGCTTGTCGGCAGTTGCAGACAGTGGCAGAGCTAGACTAATCCTTGATCTGTCCCACTCCTGAGACCTGCGGAAGGCATGATGCCACACCCCGAGGCTGGATGCGGAAGGCACCACAAACACCAAGGCTCTCCCTCAGAGCTAGAACCTCCGGCCCAGCACATACTTCAAGCCACGTAAATCCAGGCAATACCTTGTATGACTTCAGTCTTTACTATAAATACAAACCTCAGGCCACTGTGAGTTGAACAGTTTCTTGAGATTTTCCATCCTGAACCCATTTTCAATGGAACCTGTTTTCCCCTAGTTTTGACCCCTGCAAAGAGAACAAACCCTGTATGTTCAGCCAACTGGCATCGTTGAGAAATTCACACTGAGCACACATGAAAAGACCAGCTCTTAGGAGGCTCTCAGGAAGTGGATGATCCTGTGAATTCCAGCAGGTGAATCTGGCTACGAGGCATAAGAAAATCCTATTCTGTTTATTTTCAAGGGTTGGCCCAAAACCAGGTGCCTCAGGGCATATAGTTTTCTTATATTCTTCACAGTCTTGAAGAGCCCAAGGAAAGAAAATAAACATATTCATTAAGAACTGATAATCATTTCACCAACTGAAAGAATTGTCCTCCAACATACCCATGGGGCACATGGAAGGGGCCCGGGCTTTAGCGTGGGTTGGGGAGCCCTTCTGTATTGCAGGTGAGGAGACTGAGGCACAGAGAGAAAGGATTTGCTCCAGCTGCTCAGTGGGCTACACCAGATCCCTGATTCCAAAGACATTCTAGAACAAGGCTGCTCTAATACAAGGTGCATCCTAACATTTTTTCACAGGAATTTTTTCTGGCCCAAAGCACTAAATAATATCATGACCAGTAGTGTCTCCAACTGAGGAGAGAGAAGGGAATGGAGCCAAGTATGGAAAAGTATTCCCTTTTCACAGCAATTTCAAGGATACTCTCCAGACTAATGGGGCTTGAAGGGCCGCAAAGTGTGTGCACTCCAGTTCCCATCCACCATTCTTGCAGCTGGGAAGAGAAAGATCAAGAATGGTAAAGTTTTGAGGGGCCTGAGTGGCTCAGTCTGTTAAGCATCCAACTCTTGATTTCAGCTCAAATCATGACCTCAGGGTCCTGGGATCGACCCCCACATTGGGCTCTGTGCTCAGCAGGGAGTCTACTTGAGATTCTCTCTCTCTCTCCTTCTGCCCCTGCCCCTACTTTCTCTCTCTCTCTCTCTCTCTCTCTCTCTCTCTCTCTCTCTCTCTCTCCCTCTCTAAAAAATAAATAAATAAATATTTTTAAAAAAAGAATGGTAAAGTTTCTTGAGCAAATACATGGTCATGTTCAAATGCCAGGTGTCACAAAGGAAATATTCACCTAGGTAAACACAAGGGAGGTGACAGAGAAAGGGAAGAACAGAATTGATAGTATAGAAAACCAAACCAGCGAAACAGAGCATTGGCTGGGGAAATCCCCCCATCACCCAAGAAAAGGATCAATAGACAAATAAGATAACCAAAATGATAGAAAGCACGAAAACCCTGTCATGGTGACACAGTATCTGTGCAGCAAGAATTTCAGACAGACCAGGTCAGACAGAAGGTCAGCCCTAACTTGAAGACTAAGAGAAAAACAATTTCCTGAGATGAATATCTCTCTTTGTGTTGAGTTTTTGTGTTGTAAGTACTAGACAAAATTAAAGAGCCCAATGTCTTAGTGATTTCTTTTTTAATCTAAAGGATGAAAACAAACAAAACAAACAAACAAAAAAAACCAAAAAAATTACTAGCACCCTCACTAAAGAAACAATGATTTGGCACCAGAACTTTCCTCCACATTCCCAAATAACAGAACCTGTCAGAGCATTCTCCATAAACTAAGAAAAACAGTTAGTGACCCAAGAATTTACCCCGGCAAAGAAACTGCTCATTGACAAAGCGTGGAAAAGGGATTTCCAAAAAGCAAGTAAGTCGAAGGTTCATCCCTCATGAGTCCTTGGAGAAGGAAAAAAAGAAAATGACTTTGAAAGAAATTCTCTAGATAACTAAAAACTCTATCAAAATGAACAAAATCCATGAATAACAGTGATGTGAAAGATATATATATTTAATCTCACTGATAAACAATGAAATGCAAATTAAAATAAATGGGCATCATGTCTACCTAGCAAGTTGCTGTAAACTATTTACGACAGATTCAAAGTTACTTATCTGACACCTCTAAGACTAGATATGTTTCCAAATTTAGAAATTTTTGGATTCTAGGAAGGAAATTTGTTGCATCAGGGGCACATCAGCAACCCTCCTGCTATGGTCTGAAAGTTTATACCTCACAGAGCTGCAAGTCCCTTTCACCCTGTGAGGTGAAATGAGAAGTCTGCATCCCAGAACCTCTTCTGACAACACAGGTACTCTGACCTCAGACCTCCATCCTCTACTGCCATGAGAGACACGGGTTTGTTGCTTATACATCACCCACCCTGTGGTACTTGTTATAGCAGACTGAACGGACTAAGACACTCACCTCTCCCCCCCAAAAAATGTCTAGAGCAATACTTCAAAATCCAGTACCGTCTACAGCTGGGACAAAGGAGGAGGAAAGTGGCTCAGACGAGGTGGCTGGGACTTAACCCTGAGGCATCCTGACTTCAAAGACTCTTCCCATGGCCCAGGCTTTGACTGTGTGTGTTCCTTGTGGGTCCTCCCCCCAAGCACTGTCTTTGAGAAATCAGGTGGGCTGAAGTGTGAATACCAGGACTGCTCAAATAAGTAACATCACCATCAGGGGGGAAATGACCAGAAAGAATAAGTGTTGTTTGCCTAGTTTCATTTTGCTGACAAAATTACATATGTAATGCCTTGGGACTTCAGCTGAGTGGAAGGGATGTTGCTGTCTTCCCTGGAGGACAAGAAAAAGGCCACCTGTGAGAAAACCAACCGCAGGTACCATGTGCAAGAGGACAGAAAGCTCTATCCCAGTTTCTGCAAATCTAGTTCTTTCTACAGAACACAAAAGATGGACACGGCTTTGATGCTACATAGAAACCCAAAACTTCTCATTGAGGCATAAAAGATATTAATTTTCTGGTCATCAAGGTATTTATTCATCACCACTGGTTCAACAAGGGGCTGTGTTCTCAAGGTAAAAGGAAAATCTTCTCTCCTCCCTGATCACGTTAATCCTGCTAGCAATAAATCACCATCCCTCACATACTGTCCTTCAGTTTACTCATCACTCAGGATTTCCGGATGGAACATCAGCCACATGGGCTCCTGTCTCCGTGGACTGCTGGGTACAGGACAGATTCCTCTATGCTCTTGTAAAATATTCCACACAAAAGGAATAATTCTAAATCTTGCCCCCTACGCAAACACACCCATCCCCTTAGAGCCTTGGGGAGAAGTGGAAAGGGGATTTTTTGGAGATTTGTGCAGACCGTGAGACTGTCCTTCAAGGGGTGAAGGCAAAATAATGCCTTTCAGACACACAAAAGCTAAAAGAATTCAGTACCAGCAGAACTGCACTACAAGAACTGTTCAAAGAAGTTGTTCGGGCACAAGGAAAATGATACTAAATGAAAATCGAGATCCACACAAAGGAATGAAGAGGGCCAGAAATGGTAACTCCACGGATAAATATAAAGATGCCTTTCTTATTCAAAACTCTTTCAAAGATAATCAACTGCTTAAAGGAAAAATAAAAATGTATGGTGGGATTTATCGCCTACGTAGATGTACAGTGTATGACAACAATAGCAGAAAGGGCAAGAGACAGGAAATGGAAGTACACTGTTGCAAGTTTCTTATACCATTACATGAAGGGGAATAATGTCACTTGAAGGCCATAATAAATTAAAATGCATATTAAAAACCCTAAAGCAACTATTAAAATAAATCAACAAAAGTTAAGGCTAATACACCAATAAAGGAGACAAAATAGAATCATAATCAAAATATTCTGTCCAAAGGAAAGCAGAAAAGAAGGAGGGGGGGTGCAAAGAACAAATGAGACCAACAGAAAACCAATAGCAAGATAGTAGATTTAAACCTCACCATATCAATAGTGGCATTAAAGTTGATGATCTAACATGACAATTAAAAGGCAGAATTTGTCAGATTGAATTAAAAACAAAACAAAACAACTCTGAAATTTCTTGCTGCCTATCAAAAAAATTTTTTTTAAATATAAAGACACGGGTTAAAAGTAAAACCATGGGAAAAAATATACCATACTAACACTAAGCAAAATAAAGTAGGTGTGGCTATATTAATAGCAGACAAAGTAGATTTCAGAATAATAATAACAAAAGGAAAGTAAAGGTAATTTCATAAGAGGGGTTATGAGAGGGGTTAATTCATCAAAAGTGCATTCTAATCCTTAACGTTTATGCATTTAGCAACAAAATTTCAAAATTCGTGGAACACACTGTTAAAACTGCTTAGAGAAACAGACGAATTACGATTTTATTTGAAGATTTCAATATCCCCTTTTCAATAATTGACAGAACAGTAGACAGAAAATCATTAATAATACTTGACCACTACCAACCAACTTGACCAAATTGACATTTGCAGAGCACTTTACCCTTCAGTGCCCAGCAGGATACACATTCCTTTCCAGGGCAAATGAAACAGTCCTCCAAATAGAACATATTCTGAGCCATCAAACAAGTCTCAATAACCCAACTCCTACAACGTATGATCACTGACCACGATGGAATCAAATTAAAAATCAATAACACAAATAAAATCAGAGAATCTACAAGAATTTGGAAACAAAGTAACACACATCTAATAACTCCTGGGTCAAAGGAGAAGCCAAAAGGAAAATTAGAAAGTAGTATACAACATCAAAAACTAATCAAGTAGAGTATGATGACTAACATAACATAATAAAAAAATGAGATATGTTTCTCCTAAAAAAAAGGTAGTATAAACTGAATGAAAATGAAAATAATCAAAATTTGTAGGACGCTGCTACACAGCACTCAGAGTGAAATGTGCAGCCTTAAATACCTATATTTGAAAAGAAGAAAGTTCTCAACTCAATAATCTCAGCTTCTGCCATAAAAAAATACCCGAAGAAGAACAAATAAACCAAAATTAAGCAGACAAAAATGAAATAAAAACAACCAGAGGTGAAATCAAAGAAACGGCAAAACAACAGAAAAAAATTGATAAAACCAAAAATTGGTTCTTCGGAAAGATCAATAAAATTGATGAAACTCTAACCAGACTGACTAGGAAAGATTGAAGAAACAAATTAACAATATCAGAAATAAGAGTGGTGACATCATCACAAATGCTACAGATATTAAAAGGATATTAGGAAACACTATTAAAAATGTTATTGATGTGATAAAAATATTCTGGTGGGTACACAACTATTTTGTTTTTCAAAATTCATTTAAAAGGTAAACCTTCGTGTGTGTACCTCATGACTTAAAAAAAATAAAAAGCATTGTCCTGAATGAAAAACCTAGACACAAAAGACTGAATGCTATATGATTCCCTTATGTGATGTTCTAGAAAAGTCAAACCACAGGTACAGAAAACAGATCAGTGGTTGTCAGAGGTTTGGTGTTAGAAGGAGATTGGCTGCAAAGGACGGTGAAAGAACTTTTGTGGTGATGAATTTACCCTTATTTTGTTTGTATATTTTGGTTCTGTATTTTGGTAGAAGTCATGTGATTTTATACATTTTTCAAAACACACATCAACTGGACACTTAATAAAGCTGAATTTTTATTACACAGATTATACCTCATGAATGAATGAAAGAAATGAAAAAAAATGATCAGACTGAACATAATCAGAATCAACAATTTAGAAATGGACAAACTGCCAATTTACACAAGAAGAAATAAATTACCCAAAAGCACCTTAACTTTTAAGGACATTGAAATTCTACTCAAAAACTTTCCCAGTAGAAATCACCAGGCCCAGATGTCTTTACTGGTGAATCCTACTTGAACATTACAGAAAGTGATAATACCAAACTCTTTGAGAAAATAGAAGAGGAAAAAAAATAGAAGAGGAAGGAACATTTCTCAGTTCATTCTATGAATTCCTGATACCAAAACAGGATTAAGATATTACAAGAGAAGAAACCTATAGTACAATATCCCATATGAAAATAAATGCAAAACTTCTTTTTAAAAACGTAGCAAACTGAATCCAGTATCATCATGGCCAAGTGGGTTTTCTCCTGTGGAATAAAGGACTGGTTTAATTTCTAAAAATCGATCAATATCATTGTGATATTAATAGATCAAAAAATGGGAAAAATGATCATCCTCATAGATATATAAAAAGCATTCGACCAAAGTGAGCATTTATTTCTAATTTTTTTAATTCTCCAAAACTAGAAATAGAAGGGGACTTCCTCAGTCTAATAAAGGGCATCTTCCAAAAACATATGATAGCATAGTATTTAATGTGAAAGACTGGATTCTTTCATATCAAGATCGGGAACAAGTGACAGATGTTTTCTCTCACTTCTATTCGCTAGTGCACTAGAAGTTCTAAGGTGTGTAATAAGGCAAGAAAAAGAAATACAAGGAATCCATATGAAAAAGAAGATGTAAGACTGTTTTTATTCAAAGACATAATAGTCTATAAAGAAAATCCCATGTGATATACCATAAAAGATGACTACAACTAATTAGTGGGTGTAGCAACTTTTCTAGATAGAAGATTGATATTAAAAAATCAAACATATTTCTAGATACTGGTAACAATCAGAAATAGAAATAAAAAATCATTAATAATATATTAAGAAATAAGAATCACTGAGGGAAAAGTTTAACAAAAGATGCATAAGGTCCATGCACAGGAAACTACAAAATACGGCCGATAAAAATTCTAAATGAATGAAGTGATTTATTATAATCATGAATGAAAAAATTCACTCCAGTTAGGCTATCAGTTCTCCCTTAATTGATTCATAGAGTCAATGGAATCCCAACCAAAACCCAACCAAGCTTTCTTACAGAAGTTGATATACTGACTCTAAGATTGCTATGGAAATGCAAAGCCCAGAATGGAAAAAAACAACTGGGTGGTTTTTTGTTCGTTTGTTTGGTTTGGTTTGGTTTGGTTTTTTTAGAGAGAGAGAGGAGGGATGGGAGTAGGAGCAGAGGGAGAGAGAGAATCTCAAACAGACTTCCCGCTGAGTGCAGAGCCTGACATAGGGCTCAGTCTCAGAAGCCTGAGATCATGACCTGAGCTGAAATCAAGAGTCAGATGCTGAACCCACTGAACCACCCAGGTGCCCCCCAAAAAACAACTTTTTTTTTTCTTATTGTACTGACCTGATCTTTTTTTGTCTTTATTTTTTTTATTTTATTTTTTCAGTGATCCAAGATTCATTGTTTATGCACCACACCCAGTGCTCCATGCAATAGGTGCCCTCCTTAATACCCACCACCAGGCTCACCCATCCCCCCCACCCCCTCCCCTCCATAATCCTCAGTTTGTTTCTCAGAGTCCACAGTCTCTCATGGTTCATCTCCCCTTCTGATTTACCCCAATTCACTTTCCCTTCCCTTTCCCTAGAGCCCTCCATTTTATTCCTTATGTTCCACAAGTAAGTGAAACCATGTGTTAATTGACTTTCTCTGCTTGACTTATTTCACTCCGCATAATCTCCTCCAGACCCGTCCATGTTAATACAAAAGTTGGGTGTTCTTCCTTTCCGATGGCTGAGTACTATTCCATTGTATATATGGACCACACCTTCTTTATCCATTCATCTGTTGAAGGGCATCTCGGCTCTTTCCACAGTTTAGCGATTATGGACATTGCTGCTATGAACATTGGGGTACATATGGCCCTTCTTTTCACTACATCCGTATCTTTGGGGTAAATACCCAGGAGTGCAAAATCAACTTTTAAAAAGAACATAACTGGAAGATCAACACTACCTGACTTCAAGACTTATGAAGCTGTAACCAAGAGAGTGTGGTACTGGTGTCAAGAAAGACAAGCAGATTAGACTCCAAAAATAAATCCACATAAATATGGTCAATTGGTTTTCAATGAAGATGTAAAGGTAATTCAGTGGAAGAAAGACAGTCTTTTCAACAAGTGCAATTCGTCATGTGCAAAAAAAAAAAAAGAACTTTAGTCCATACCTCACCTCACATACAAAAATTAACTCAAATGTAAAACATCAAACTGAAAACCTTTTAGAAGACAAAATATAAGAAAATCTTTGATTAAGCAGTGATTTCTTAGATACGACAGCAAAAGCACAATTTTTGAAAGGTTAAAAAAAATATAATTGACCTCAGCAAAATTAGGAACTTCTGCTCTTCAAAAGACATTGTTAAGAAATTGAAACGTCAAGCCAGAGAATGGGAGAAAATATTTGCATGCCATATATCTGATAAAGAACCATCACCTGAATATATAAAGAATTGTTGAAACTAAGTAGTAGTAATAAAAACCCTAATTTAAAAATGGGCAAAAGTCACCAGGGAAATACAAATCAAAACCACAAGGAGATACCACTTTACACAAGTTAGAATGGCAAAAATTAACAAAAGAGGAAATAACAAATGTTGGTGAAGATGAGGAGAAAGGGGAACCCTCTTACACTCTTGGGTAAGAAGGAATGCAAGCTGGTGCAGCCACTCTGGAAAACAGTATGGAATTTCCTCAAGATGTTAAGAATAGAGCTACCCTATGACACAACACTTGCACTACTGGGTATTTACCTCAAAGATACAGATGTAGTGAAAAGAAGGGGAGGCATGTACATCCCAATGTTCGTAACAGCAGTATCCACAATAGTTAAACTGTGGAAGAAGCCAAGAGGCCCTTCAACAGATGAATGGATAAAGAAGAAGTGATCCATATACACAATGGAATATTACTCAGTTATCAGAAACAATGAATATCCACGATTTGCATCAACATAGATGGGACTGGAGGGGATTATGTTACGTGAAGTAAGACAACAGAGAAAGACAATTATCATATGGTTTCATTCATAGGCAGAACATAAGCAATCGCGTGGAGGACATTAGGAGAAGGAAGGGAAATCCAAAGGGGGAGAAGTCAGAGAGGGAGATGAACCATGAGAAACTGTGAACCCTGAGAAATAATCTGGGGGTTTCAGAGGGAGGGGGGTGGAGGAGGGGGTAACAGAGTGATGGGTATTGAGGAGGACACGTGCTGTGATGAGCACTGGGTGTTATACTTAACTAATGAATCACTGAACACTGTATCAGAAACTAATTATGTACTATACAGTGGCTAACTGAACATAATAAAAATGGGCAAAAGATTTAATAGCCTCTTTACTAAAGCAAATAAAAGGATGGCAAATAGATATATAAAAAGATGCTCAACATCATTAGCTGTCAGGACAGTGTAAGTTGGAAACTGCAAAGAGCTACCCACCTGTTGGATATAATGTTGAAAATTAAAAAGGCTTATCCACCAAATGTTGGTGAGGATATGGAGCCTTAGAACTCTCACTCATCGCTGGTGGGAATGTAAAGTGGTATAATCACTTTGGAAAACAGTCTGGCAGTTTCCAAAATGTTAAACCGACACCTGCCATGTGACCCAGCCATCCCACTCCCAGGTATTTACCCAAGAGAAAAGAAAATATATGTCCACCCAAAGACTCGTACGTGAATGCCGCTAACAACTTTATTTTTAAGAACCTGTAAATGGAAACAATCCTAATGTCCATACCAGGTGAACTGATAAACAAATTGTAGTATAGTCATCCAATGGAATACCACTCTGCAATAAACAGGAGCTGTTCCCTCTAGCAACTGCGTCAGTGAATCTCAAAGTAATTATTCTGAGTGAAAAAAGCCAGATGTAGAAGACTACAGATGGTACCATTCCATTTAAATAAAACTCTAGGAAATACAAACAAATCTATGCAGCAGACCAGTGGTTGCCTGAGGATGGAGGGACAGAGGTGCAGTGAGCAAGGAGGAGCAGGAGGGAGAGTTTGCAGAGGGGCATGAAGAAATTTTGGGGGGTGATGGATATGTTTGTTATCTGGTTTGTGGTGATAGTTTTCACTCATATGTCAAGATACCCAAATGTGCTCTCTAAACCTGTGTGGTTTATTGCTTGTCAATTAAACCTCAATAAAGCTGTCAAAGATTATGATGCACATGAGATTTCTGGACCCACAGCCCCAACCCTTTCACCTGAATTACTAACCTGGGTCTTGCACCAGTGGGAAGTTTCTAATGAATGAACCTCTCTGTGTTTCTGCCAGTCATTCTGCAGCACAAGTTGAAAAGAGATCCTCCTAACAGCCAGTGATCCTTGTAGCTGGCTCTGACATTTCCCCTACGTCCTGGATTTGTATTTGGACTGTCTGCCCAAACAGCTCTAGAAACCACATCAGAACCTGGGACTCAGACACAATTGCAGCTCCAGGCTTGCACACGGCATGTACACTGAGGTTCTGTAAGCTCAAAAACAGTGTCCCTGCCTCTATCCAAGGTCAGATTTCCAGTCCTGTTAACGGGCAGGATGTGTGCAAAGTGGTACCAAAATGCAGGCATGCACAATCATGTATTTGTCCCCATAAGCAGCCCTCCGTTTCTTTTTTCAAGTCTTGGTTCAGGCTCTGTCTTAACAATCTTGCTGACTTACATTTTGTTTCATGCATTTGACCTAAGGCAATGTCTTATATATGTTTGGCTTTTTTTTTTTTTCAAAACCACAGTAGATTCTGTGGTAGGAGAGAGTTTCTGAGAGAAATAGTGACCAGCTAGGATGGTTGTAGCATCACTGAGCTACAAAGGATCTAGAAAAGATGATTGGGGCCAGACCACACGTTTCCCAGGTGAGGTGCCCAGAACCAGGTGTGCCATGTCCCCAGTAAGTTAATGGCCAAGATGGGACTTGAATTCCAAATTTTGCAAGTCTCCCATCAGGCTCATATCTTTATGCTGCAGTTTCAGAAAAAGACAGAATAACTACAAAAAGCAAACAGAAAACATGTTAAAGAACAGAAATCTGGGGACATTTAGTGTCAACAAACAATAGTAGTCCCTGTCAAAACCACTACAAAGACAGACAGACAGACAGAGACAAAGAAGTTTCTGTTGCTGTTTGAGGTATTCAGAATCTTCAAAATAACAAATTGGTTTTCATTGTGCACATGGAGGAGGTATGATATCGAAGTTCGCAGTGCTAACAGGGACATGAAGTTGTATTTGTGAATCAGCATAACAGGAGGGAAGGGAAGGGAAGGGAAGGGAAAGGAAAAGAAGGGAAGGAGGGAGGCAAACAGATAGAGCAAAAAGCCATCAGCATCAGCCATCACAAACTAAACAGGAGAGGAGTGACTTTTTACCCTTGTCTACCTTGAAGACCAAATGGAAAGGACTATGGTGATACCAAATAAGATAAGTATGGATTCTGAGAACATGGTGGCTTCACTGTGTGGGTGCACAATGTCTTCAGAGTCAGGCAGATCCAGATTCAGCGATGACATGGCCCTGAGGCTCACTGGGCTGAGGGATTAGGGAAGAACCTCTGGGTTCCAGGTCTGGATTCGTCCAGTCGGGCTGCCCCTCGGCATCACCTATCTTACCCCCATGGAGTTCGCCACTATTGGTGACTCATGGGTTTGATTATTTGTTAAACTCAACCTCCCTTCCTAGTCCAGAAGCTCCTGGAGGGGCAGGGCTGGTTATTGTTGTATCCCCAGAGCCTGGCACATGGTTACTGGACTCAAGAAAGATCTGGACAGGACGGCTCTCTAAGCAGAGGCTGCAATCAGACCAGGATAATGGATGATCATGATGATCATGATGACGATGATGACGATGAAGATATTTTATTGCATCTATTCTGCATCAAATACTCTTGTAGGTATTTCAGCAGCTGATTCCCAGCAAAAGTTCTTCAAAGTAAGGATTGTTTGCCTCATTCCATATGAGGAAGAGGAAGCCCAGAGTGATGGAGTGACTTTCCCATGGCCTCATAGATAACTAATAACAGAGCCAGGGCTGAAGCCCCCTGTCCCTGACTGTTTTGAATGGGTCCTTCGTGGACCAGGTGATCAGGACACAACCATAGCGGAGGGTGCATTCTTGCAGACTCAGCACTTCACTGCCCAAGTCAGCGGGTTCCACAGGCCCAGCCTAGCCCACAGCTGCAGATCTCCCCCACCAGCCAATCAACCTGCAGCAGGAAGCTCCTTCTGCTACTTCTCTGCCCTTATCTCCTGGCAGGGCTGCTCTGCAAGGTCATGATCATAGCACTTTATCATAACATCTTCACCTCCTGGGGACACAGCCCCGCCAACTCAGAACAGCAGTTTCCTTTATCTCTTCCCCCAGAAGCCCCCATCACAGGCATCACAAATTAAAACGAGAAACCCCAAACTGAAAATTGAGGGAGCCTTCCCATCTAGGGCCTGGCCTGGAGCAGAGGCCACGGAGAAATATCTGTAGTGGAACTTTTCCTTCTCCCCCAACTGGTGGGTTCCTGACTACCCTATAGAACCCCAGCTCCAATGGCCTCCCCCTGGAAGATTTACTAATGCCTCCCGTCCCCAACTATAGTAGTCAGTGCTGAGACAATGCCATGTCCACTTGTCTCCCTGGATTGTAATTATTCGCTTTTGTGTCTGTCTTGCCTACCAGACTACAACCTGAAAGGTATAAACTTCCTCCTGGTGCAAATATAGGTTAACCACTCAGAAAGAATTTAAGATTTAATCACAGTTGATCAAGTTACTAGCTCTGTGACCTTGGTCAAGGTTGCCTTTCTGAACCAGTTAGTTCATCTGTACAATGGGGATAAAGTAGGCTTCTCTGTCACTGTGGGAAAAAATCATTTCAAGTGCTAGATACATAGCAGCCACTTAACAAACACTAGCACTGCCTCCACCCTGTCCCACATTCCCATTCCAGTATAATACCTAGCAGTTGAGATTCTCACTAAGGTTTGATAAAAGAAATCTCTACATGGATGGAATTAAATGAACTGCTGAGGTTTCACTCCATACACAACCCTTAGAAGAACAAGAGGTCCAACTCAAAGGAAGAGCCTCCAGTGCCCTGCCAAAGAAATGTGTTTCCTACCACTCCTGGTTCCTCTTCTTGGACTCACAGAAAGACTACATGTCCCAACATCCCTTGCAGTTATGGTAGGGCCATGTGACTAGGTTCTGGGCAATGGATGTGGACCACCCTAATGGGCACCTTTCTGTGCTCTAAATCACTCCACGTGGTCCTCCATGGTGGCCTTCCATCCCTTTCATCTCTGTGCTTGTGGTTGGAGGTAAAGGACCCTGAAATAATGGAGCCACATAAAAGAAGGAGCCCAGTTTCATGAGTCAATGCTAGAAGGAGCCAGCAACCCTCAGTGGATGCTACAACTAAAAAATAAACTTTTATTATGTTAAACTACTGAATTGTCAGGTTGTTTGTTATAGCAGCTAGTGCTACCTATCCTGACTATTAAAGAAATAGAGGATAAACAGGGTTGAAGGTCTTTTAAAATTTTTAAAAAGATGGCATCACCTCATCAGTCACACTATGGGAAGTGAAGAAACAAATATATTAGGTTGGGCATCTATATTATGCAGGGCAAGTATTTTCTGAGACTGCTGTCGGTGAAGATTTGGAGGACAGAGACTGAACTTACAGCTCTAGGGAAGAAGTCTGAAAACAGAGCATTAATAATCTGTGTGTATTAGATTACAGCTGGGTGCAACTAGGAAAATATTATAAAGAAGTAAAGTCAGAAAAGAATTGCCCAATTGGCAAACTGACTAGAAGGGGAATAGAAAGTCCAGAAATGTGGGGCTTTACCAAGTTAAAAAAAAAAAAGCCAGCAGCTTCTAGTCCCAAACAGAAATGGAAATTTAAAATTGGAGGGACAATGGCCCGGCAAATCCCCTGCATTGGATAAAGTGACTTAAAGCAAAGATCGGATTGAGGGTGTGGCTGTTCTGCTAGAGCTCGGGAGGGACCTTGGGTGTGGTTACTGGTACACAGAACTGGAACAAAGCAAGTTGTGCAGAAGCTTCTAGGTTCTTGAGGGCTAGGCATTACCAAAGAAACCAAAAGTGAATGTTAAAAGACTTTAGCTCTTCAAGACTTACAACACATTTTGTTTTAGAAAAAAAAAATAGGGGAAAGTCTTCATGACCTTGGGCTAGGTAATGATGTCTTAGATACAGTACCAAAAGTGCAATCCTAAAAGAAAAACTTTATAGGCGTCCTCAAAATTATAACCTCTGCTTTTCAAGACACTGGTAAGAAACTTAACCCACAGGCCAAGGACTGGGAGAAAATATCTGCAAATTATACTATTTGATAAAGACTGCTCACAACTTGAAATAAGGAAACAACTCAACAACCCAATGGACCAAAGATCTGAAGAGACACATCACTGGAGAAGAGATATGGATGGCCAACAGACACACGGAAGAATGTTCTACATCATCTGTTGTTAGGGAAATGCAAACTGTTTAGAATGTGTGTGGTTTACACTTGTTTAGAATGGCTAAAATCAAAAAGACAAAATACTGAGTGCTGGCAAAAAAAAAAAAAAAGAAGAAGAAGGCCCCCAATACCCCTGCACGTTGCTCGTGGGGATGCAAAATACCACAGCTGCTTTGCTTTGGAAAACAGTTTGGCAGCTTCTCACAAAACGAAACATGCCCTTAGCATCTGACCCAGTAATTCTGCTCCTATGTACTTACCAAATGGATGAATCCTTAGGTTCACATAAGAACCTGCATGCAAATGGCTATAGTAGCTTTATTCATGTTTCCAGCCCAAAGCTGAAATCAATGTGAAATCCTTCAATGTGACACCCATACAATGGAATACTACCTGGCAATAAAAAAGAAAGAACTCTTGATCAATAACAAAGAAGAACCTAGATGCATCTCAGGGCATTGTGCTGGGCAAATGATGCTTGACTCAAAAGCTACATACTGTGTGATTCCAAAACAAATTACAGGTTTCCTGGAGGTTGGTCAGAGGGGTTGACTACAAAGAATGAGGGGGGTTTGGGGGTGATGGAACTATTCTAAATTTCAATTGTGGTAGTTGTTACATGATATATGTTTACCAAAACTAACATAATAGCTATCCACTAAGAGGTGAATTGTACCATATTTAAATTTTACCTTAATTTTAAAAGTGTTTTTTTAAAAAGCTCATGATGGGTAATGGATAAATTGCTTAGCATTACACACACACACACACACACACACACACACACACACACACTGAAGCCCCCAATATTTCCTTGAACAGAAGGTGGGCTTTAAGGCTTCACAGTCCCCCAACAGCCACTTCAGACATGGCCAAGGAGAGGGATGTGCAAGAGAGGGCCCCTGGAGCAAGGACCCAGGAGCCACAGAGATCCCCAGACCAGGGAGTCGATCCTGGAGACCAGCATCAAGCCCTAACCAGGGACAGTCTGCAGTCTCCAGTGCAACGACCCTTCATACCGTCCACAGGACATGAAGATTTCAGACTTGCTCCAAGTCAAAAATGCTTCTATCTCTCCATTACCGATTTTCCTACAGAAAGAGTTTTTTGCTATGATTCAACCCCTGTCCCAGTACTGTATGTTGGACACAAAGGGGACACATTTTTAGTTCATAGCTCACATCTGGAGAGGACCTGTCCAGGGGAAGCCTCCCACTCCCATCAGATGACAACGTGAGCAAGAAATCAATTTTCATTTTCTTAACCTCCTGAGGGCTGCTGTGGGAGTTGTCCCAGCAAGCAGCGCTATTATTTCTACTGACTGATACACATGGTCATATTTAAGGAAGTATGTCGTCAGCTGGGATGAGTGCGTCCAACATCTCAGCCAAGTCAGAAGGCTGGTGACATCCGAGGAGCATGTGAAACTTCTGCAGGAGCACAGGTGGTGTGGAAATGGCCAGAGGTCAGCATGTGTGTGGTCAATCAGAACTCCCATGCTCAGAGGTCACCTTGCTCCAGCAGCGGCAGTTTGAACAGATAGGTGGATCCAGAACAACCCATTCCATAAAATACCCAGTCCCACTGCAAAGGAGCAGGCATGTGGGAGCCCAGGGACAAGGGTTCAGGAACAGGTGGGCAACATCTGGCTGGTTGGTTGTTCATTGATGGATCAGAGCCAGGATCCAGTTTCTGGGGGGAGTTGCTCCCAGCACAAGGCAGGGCCCAGCCTGAAGGAACTGGAATGACCTGAGTTGCCAGGAAGCACCTGTGATAGAGAAACCTGATTCCCAAACCTTGGACCTGCTCCGGAAACCAGAACCTAGGACAAGGGCAAAACCCAGAGGCCAAATGACTCACAAGGGCAGGAGAGGACCGACCCAACCGAGAGGCAATGCTGAGCAAAATAAATGGAATGTGTCCTGCTCCCAGCCCCCACCAACCAGGTGACCCTGGTTCTAGAGGCCAGCACTGGGGTTGAGCAGGAGAATAGGGGTGCCGTGATCTCAGCTGGAGGAAGAGGAGCTCAGGAGACACAGGAGGAGAACAGGACTTGCTACTGAGAGTTTCTTTGTCAGAGTTTTATCCTGCAAATTCGAGTTCCCTAATCAGTAACAAGGGGTGTGAGTGCTTCGGTGGGAGCTCTTTGGTAAATGGGAAATCTAAAGATTAAAACAAGTCAAGAGAAATAATGCTTTCACGAATAGCCTACCATACAGGGGCACCTGGGTGGCTCCGTGGGTTAAGCAACTGCCTTCGGCTCAGGTCATAATCCCGGAGTCCCGGGATTGAGTCCCACATCAGGCTCCCAGCTCCATGGGGAGTCTACTTCTCCCTCTGGCCTTCTCTCTCTCTCTCTCTCTAATCAATAAATAATCTTTACAAAAAAGAAAAAAAAAAAGAACAGCCAGGCTACCGTACAGACCAAGCTATAAATCATGACCTAGGACAAGATAGGAACTAGATTATGAGTTCCATGAAAATGAGACCATGCGTCTCATTCTGTCCATGCGTCTGTCCATGCGTCTTGCTCACTGCTTAGCTCCTGGGGTGCATGGACAGGTAAGTGTTTACTGTGAAAGCAGAAGTTACAGAGAACACATTTTATTCTCTGAGTGATTAAATAGCTCTTCGTGTCCCTACAGAGTGGTGAAGTTTATAAGGTGCATTCATGACTACCATCTCACAGGGTTTTCCCAAAGCCCTTAGAGGCAGATGTCCCTTCTCTCCGGGTGGCTGATGCAGGAAGGGAGGCTCAGCATGGTGGGGTGAGCTGAAAGCTAGCGCCTCCGGGGGAGGGTTCCTCCTGCTCCTCGCTACTGACCAGGTAATTCCCCGCCACGGATCATGGCCCATGTGTTACAGGATGTTTAGCAGCATCCCTGGCCTCATCCTCATAGATGCCGGTAGCAACACCCCTCTACAAGTTGTGATTATCCAAAACGTCTCCAGAGATTGGCAGATGTGCCCTGAAGTGTGAGGTGGGGTGTAATCCGTCGAATTGAAGATCACTGCTGTAGGCGGATTAACTCACATCCTTGAGGAAGGTGCTGGGCCACACAGTCCATCTCAAACCCCTGGGGCCTGACATGGTTTAAAATCCAGAAGATTCTGGATTTTAGAAAGATGAATACATAATACCCAGTGGATTCTGGGACAGCCTCCCATCATCCCAGACGTTACTATTTCTACAGCAAAATGAATGAATATCCACATTAAGTAGGATGAATGAAGATTACAGATAGTCTCATATCAGTTCAGGTCAGGTTTTGCCGCCAAAATGAGTGGCTATAAACCCGTGAAAGAACTGAACTTTGGAGGTGTTTGGATTTCAGAACTGGAATACAGTCTACAAGCAGCAGCCACTCTGAGGTCAAGTGAGCGGCGGGGGTCACATGACTGTTACCATGGACAGCGATTGTCTCCTGACGGCGGGTCCTCTCCGCGGAGGCTCTCACCCACCTCTCCTAAGCGCCCCCGAGCTGCCAGGCCCCATACTGGCGCAAGCAGGTCCTTGGCCCTTGGTCTTGGCCCACCTGCTCCCTTCACATCCAGCATCCTTGAGGACCCGCCTTGATTTCATTGGTCAGGGTCTTATTCTATTTCAGGTTGTCTCAAGGTGCAGTCAAGCTTTCCACAAGATGTAAGATTACAGAATCAAAGACTGAGGAAATGGGGGTGGGGGTGGGGAGGGAAAAAGAGACAAAGAGGGAGATGTCTTGCAGCCAAAGTCCAGCTGGAAACCAGCTTCAGGAGCTGTGATGCCCCTGCACCAGTCCTTGCTACCCTCGCCCTATCCTGCCGGTGAGACCCTATTCTGAAACAAGCTTTACAAGGTCACGTCTGTTTACTCAAATACTTGTCCCCCAAAACTGAGCTGTGAAAATCATCAACCTCACCCAAGGCTGGGGACACGGACTTGCCTCCAGCTGGAGAAGTGAGTCCTCTGCCTTTGCCACAGGGACCAATCAGAGGATGAGCTACTCCATGGGGTGCGGGCATCCATGGTATCCGGCCATCTGGGGGCCCCCGCTTCACTCGGCCGGCTGTGGAGGCAAGGGAGATTTTTTCCAGAGCTGGTGGAGCTCCATATGGTCGAGATCAAAGGTGTTGCTGGGTGCATGGTTCTGCTTTATTTCCAAGCACTGCTGTTAATTAGAAAACAAGATCAGAGGCAGTATTAAAATCCAATTAAATTGATATGAACAGATTGCCAAGTGATGTTCACTAATGTATAATTGAGCACCATGCAAATTTCGGTGGCTGGCTTTTGTGTTTTTCCCCTACACTCTGGAATGAATGATGAGGCTATGAAGTTTCCCTTCATTGTAAAAAACAAACAAGTTAATGCATTGATCTAGGGGGTATTGCCCTGGTGATTGATGGAAATGAGAGAAGAATAGTAAAGTGTGACTTTTTGAAGGGAGGGGCAAGCTTTCTTTGATTCTCTCTCTCTTTTCCTGCCTTTGGTTCCGTATCCATTTCTTATGCTGAGGGTCAGGCCAGCTTTCCACTGGCATCTCATCTTCAACAATCCAGAAAAAATTCCTCTGGATTTCAAAGATGGATGGGAAACAAATTTTGGAAGTTTGAAGGCCAACACCACAAATTTAAAAAAGGATCCTTGTGCAGATTTCCTTTTAGTATGAATTGTTTGTTTGTGCCTTTGTGTATTAAAAAGAGGGAAGTTGTCCTGATTTGGGCTAGTGAGCAAAACCCCCCAGAATATAGAATCTGGGAGAAGATGCAGAGACGAGGCCAGTTTTACAAACAGAGGAGAGAGGACTACCTTCTGAAAAGAAGCCCTTAACATAATATGCATCAGGAATTGCCTGTTACTGTTGCAAATTATTTGCTCACTGTGGATACAGCAGGTTTGTGAGCATGCTGTCAGTGCTGTTAAAAAACAAAAAGTGCCACCAAGGAATGGAAAAAACACAACTGTGGATGGCATTGTCTACATATTCATAATATGCTTGTAGCATTTGGGGTTTTGTTTTAACTCCCTAAAAAGAAAGGAAAATCTAAACAGCTCACTCCCAGAATGGCAGTTGATGAGCAAGGCAAAGAGGAAGGCTCAAAGGTAAGCAAGAGACTGGCCTTGACCTTCAGGGGTCCAGAAAGGAGCAGGAAACATGAGACACAGAGAGAAAGTGAGGCTACTTCTTGGCACCCTTCCCCCCAAAACTAAGCTTGTTCATAGACCACCTGCCCACCCTACTGGTGAGCCCAGTATAGGCATTTCATTGTTCCCAGAGTCGTGGCAACATTGCAGAAAACGAGCTCAGCATCTACCAGTTTCACATCTCGAAGGCTGCACGCTCTACCAAAGCAGCCAGCAGCTTCCATAGCATGCTTACCTTAGACGTGGCTTTGACAACTCCCTGAACTTCCAAGCGTTGTGGGCCTAGCATTCTGTGTTCATGGGGCACTGTGGGGCACCATGAAGAATACCTGTGAATACAGCAGGGGATGGACAATTGTGCAGATGTCTGCTCACAGACATGCTCCCTTGTCCTGCTGGATGCCCCTCAAAGGTTCAAAGATAAAGCTACTGCCAGGTTCAGGACAGCCAGAGCAGAGCATTAAGCCAAGCACAGGACCCTCTTGAGCATGAAGCTTGTGCACCTGCCTGTGTCACATGCCCATGAAGCTGGCCCTGGACTTGGTGCTCCTGTCTCAGCCACTTGTCATCACCAAGCCATCCAAGGCCTCAAACCCCAGGGCATCCCAAACGGGTCCATCCCTCCAATGCCAGAAAAGCCCCATGGCTCAAGCTTCTCTCTAGTCAATGCCAAACAACTTTATTTTAAAGATCCATATTTCTTCCAGATGTTTGATCATTTCAAATGCCAGGGCTAAAGTGTTTTGCACCCAACCTTATTCCAAACGTGTTCTAAATTGATTCACCAAAATATGTTTAGTAAGATAAAAATAGATTTAAAAAATTAACTCAGGAGACATGAAAGGACATGACCATTATCAATACCATGACCTTTATCTGTTACCAGATGATAAGATGTTGTCGGAAGCAATTTTACTTTCAACAGAATACATAGTACTGCATTAAAAACAGCTGGTGCCTAATAATTGTAGAATGACTACATGAACTGTGCATTTGACGAAAGAACACATCTTTCAATGGATGGCTTATTTTGAATAAATGAAGAGTACTTGAGAAAATCTGTAGTTCTTTTAAGCTACAAAGCTTTCTCATGTGCTTATCTCATGTGAGGCTCAAAATAGGTTTTCAGTGTAAGTTATTTTGGCCCCCTTGGCCTAGGAAAGCCTGAGAAGGGGAATGACTTGCCCATCATACCATGTAAGAGAACAGGTTTCAAACCCAGTTCTTTTTAGCTCCAGGATTTTCCATGACATCAGCCCTTGAGGTTATGAAGTAATCAATCACTTCAGTCCAGAGGAATTTTTAAAAAGGAAGAAAATTATCTGTGATTCCTCAGAGTACGAGTCAGCAAGTCCCTCTGGCCAGAGCTCCATGAAGAACTGAAGGTCTGATGGGCTGGCAGGGAGCAGTATTGCCAGGCAGCCCACCCCAGATCCTGAACCAGGACCACAGTGCTGCCCCATAAAGTGGACCCATATTTTGATTACAGTGAGGTATAATTGCCACATGCAGAAAAGAAAACACATTTGCAATCAACCAGGTTTCCAACCATCTGAAAAACACAGGCTTCCCTCTCTCAATGCCAGGCAACAGAGATGGAGGGCAAATCTGACCTGAGTTGCTTTACTGGAATTGACATCCACCAAGGCCTGGAGACGCCAGTTGGAGCTGGTAGCCTTTGCTGTCCAGCGTCATGTGTGTTGAATGACTAAAGTCTGGGCAGTTCAGACAGCAGGGAAAGGCATGGCAGGGCTCTCCCAGACCCTTCCCTGCAGGTCACGGAGACTCACACTTCACAGGGAAGCCAGTGGCTTCTTTCCACTGGAGAAGCCCCAGGTCAATTCTTGGACCCGGGTTGCACCCCTGGAGTATCACCTCACCTTCCACTGACAGTCACAGGACATGACAGGGAAAGCTCCCCGATGTCCTTGTCTACAGAGGTCTTACCATGTGTCCCCATGGGACTCTCGCGGGAGCAGCACATGATCGAAGGCAAGAATGTGGGCAGGCCAGAGAAACCAAGGTTCTCCTCCCAACCACCATCCTGGGAAACCTGGTGTCTGCTTTCTTTTCTCCTCCAGCCCTTCCTTCACTCCACAAGCATCCATTCATTAATAACAGGCAAAACATTCAGCCTAGTTCTGGGGCACAAAACTGTCTCCAGGAGCTCAGAGCCCCAGGGGGTGAATCAGGAGAGGAAGGACATGTGGCTCAGGCATGTGTGTAGACAGAGGGCTACCAGACACTGCAGATCTTGGGGCCCAGTGTGCTCCTGCAGGAGTGTGGGGCTCTGTGCTCCCTTCATCAGCCCTGCCCACCC
The DNA here is from genome assembly GCA_002007465.1 of Ailurus styani. Taxonomy (NCBI): domain Eukaryota; kingdom Metazoa; phylum Chordata; class Mammalia; order Carnivora; family Ailuridae; genus Ailurus; species Ailurus styani. The sequence goes on from LNAC01000192.1 coordinate 539,429, forward strand.
TGTGTCCTGCACTCCTGTCTCTCAGGGAGGCCTGGCTCTTGTCTAGAGTGTGCAGGGCACTTGGGAGGAGCAGAGAACAACCTCAAAGGGCTGGTGGCCAATTCCAAGGTCTCCTTCTGATGAATCATCCAGTCCTTGGGCTCCTGGCTCAAACCTGAGATCAGTATGGAACCCATACATCCAACATTCGATTTGTGATACCCAAACACCCCTCCTGACTAGGGTGTGGCCCACTGAAACCTGTGAAGAAAATGATCTTAGCTCATCTACTTGTCCTCTCCTAGTGGGACTAGGTAAAGCTATCCTCCATTTGTCCCTCTCTGTGGAACTCTGGCTGTCATGCTTCTGGAGTGAGCAACACCTTTGTCATGGAAGCTGCCCACAAAAAGTGCATGCATCAGACCTAAAGCCCACTGGGCCATTCGTATGGCTCTTTTTGAGCCTCAGTTTTTAAAACTATAAATTGGGAATGCCAGCTTGGCCATTCCGGGTAGGATGGCTATGAGAAGCAGAACCCTACTGGATTAGCTCCAACAAAACAGGGGCAAAGGGGTGAGGGCATGATCAGAAGAAGAGGTCACTGTGAAGCTACAACAGGAAATTTCAGGGCAGAAAGAAAACAAAGTGTAGCTGAAAATCTTGTGGTCTGGTCTGGAAAGCAAGAGTCCACGTCTCCATAGCTTTGCCTCCCCTTTCCCAAAACACACACAGGCTCCTTTCCCTCTTTCCCTGGGGCCTCCTGGTCTGCCATCTCTGCTTCTTTCCCCTTTCCCCTCTCTTCTCTCTAGAGATCGGCTATATCTGTGGGTCTATGAGCCACCAAAGGCACCTCTCAAAGGCTTTCAACCCCTCTCAGGAGAAATTCACAGAAATACCAAATTCAGCCCCTTTGTGTCTTAAATCCAAGAGTAACTTCCAAGAAGAAAACCTGCAGTCAGATGAGGTGTCCACCCATCCCTGCCTGCTGTGGCCAGAGGAGAATGGCCATGCGCCCAAGGGCTGCTCCTTTGGCTCTACAGGCAAGTTGGTGCAGGGCCCCTAGGGGTGGGAGGGGTGGCCTCACAGGTGCATGACTAGGCCCTCTGAAGGGCCAATGTGGACATGACACAGGCACAAGTTTTGTGCATGGCAGGTCCTTCATCTACCATTACCACAATTCCCATGGCAATGGAACTCCGTTATTGGGAGCCCCTCTGAGCTGGTTCCTGCGGACATCATTTCCTTCCTCACCATTCTGGATCTGCCTGTACAAAAGCTTTTACTTCGAAATCTGTCACCACCTGCCTGGCTTAGCTCTCCTGGATTCCTGGCTTGGGTCCTGGCTCCCTCGTGGGATGGTTGACTCCTCTGTTCATAGGTCCAGGCTCAAATTCTTGCTTTGCACTCTGCATGGGCAGCAGTCCTGCACACAGGTGTGAGCTGAGTGCAAGAATAAGGAGATCATTGGGGCATCACACTGCAGAGGCCGTCTCCACTTTCTGGCCCTTGATCTCCCTACTTCCCCTTTTACAGCTAAGGGAATAGAGGGTGGAACAACCAGCTGACCCGCCCCAGGTCCCCGAGCTTGGTGCACTTCCCAGCACATCACCGTCTCCTCCGAGCTATGACATGACACATTTCTATAGCTCTTTCTTATCAGCAGACAGAGCACCTTTCCTACCCACTACCTCACTGGAGCCCCATGACCTTGTGAGTCAGCATGCAGCAGTCCCAGCTTACAGATGAGCAAACCGTGTCCTGGAGAGGCACGCTGGCTTGCCCAAGTTCACACGGCCAGGAAGTGGTAGCACCAGGCTTCAAACCATGACTGTTTGGCTCCAAAGGCCCTATTTTCTGTCGACACCACACCACCTCCACAGAGACACTGTAGAAACAAGAAGCTGCGGAGTCTTTCTGTGGGCTGGGAAATCAATGAACTACATTTCCAAGGATCCATTTAATACCGCACACCTGAAGACCCCCGTGGTATTTGGGATAAGATTAATTGCTAATGTGTGCATGGTGCTTTGCAGGTTGTAAAATGTGCTCTCGTATATTATGTCAGAGCACGCCCACTGATTCCGTCGACTTGATCTGCAAGTGCCCCCCTAGTGTGAGGGGGTGAGGCATTCTTGTGGTTGTCAGGGGAGAGTGCAGGGATTCCCACCCCAACCCTGTGCCAGGCACTGTTTATGGAGAACCTTGTCTCATTCTACCCAAATCCCCAAGGTCTGTGGCCTTAGCTCCATTGCATGGATGAAGCACTGAGGCTCAGGAAGGGGCTCGTGTGCCCCCAGGAGAGGACCACTGATGCAAAAGGCTGTGAGTAGGGAAAGGATGCTCAGAGCACATGGAAACTTCTCAGTTACTGTCTGCTGACATTGCCAAGGTATGTCCACCTGCCCCCCCCCTTTTTGGCAACAAAGGGGGAAACTGTCAAGCTTAAAATGTCCCTGGAAGCCAGAACAAAAATGTCCCCAGCACCCCCCCCAAAAAATCACACACTACCACATTGAAAAGGCTATGTTTGCCACTGGGGTGGAGGCTTTGCCCTTTATTTACTCCAGAACTGAAGACTGAATAGGATAAGGGCTGGGGAGTAAGATAAAGCAGGGAAGGTGGCCCCCAACTGGGATCCTGGCTGCACCGCAGGCTGAAGTAGCTGGATCTTCAGGGGAAAACATAAGCTGAAAGAAGAGAGAGCCACACAGCCGGCTCAGGTCCAACAACAATGCACTAGAGGGACAAGCCACCACGTTGTCATCAGAGCCTTCTCTACCCCTGCTCCTCTTCCCAGCCCTGTACCCAGTGCAGGACTAGCTGCAGAGTTCAGCTTTCAGACATTGCCGATTTGGTGGCATTTGGCTCCATCCTTAGAAATGCAGCTTCCTGGATCTTTAGAACCCTTCAGCACTCACTGGCAGGACGGGGAAAGCAGAGGGCGAGCGGGACCACCCAGGCAGGGCCCAGCAGAGAGGGGCTCAGGTCGGGGAGAGGGGTGCTGGGCCTGAAGCCCGGGCCCCCCCACCCCCGAAGTTCCAGCAAGTCAGAAATAAAATCAAGACGCGTGGCAGTGTTCTGGTTTGAAGAAAGGAGTCAGGGAAAGTGTGATTCCTCTGGAAGGAGAGCCCCCAGCTCTCAGGGAAGCCCGTTTACCCCAGACAGGCTGCAGGGCATCAGGCAAGTAGCAAGGGGGCACAAGCATTTTGTTCGGAGGCTGAGGAGAAGCACAAATAAATCTGCACTGCCAAGTGGAAATCGTGACTGCGATTACCCTGCTCCAGGATCTACATCACAGACCAAGGTGTCACCAAGTGTGATCCTCGGATGCCACTAAGCTGATGCTCCTGGTCATTCAAGAGAGGTAAGCAGCGGGTTGCACAGAGTGAGACATGTTTCTCCACTGCAGGACTTCTCAGGGCCCTTACTATGTGAATTTCCATTGTGACTCCCCAAGGAGGTATACAAAATACAGGGAGTCCCAGATTTATCTGGCCACCAAATTCTTCTCTCCTGGTGCTGGTGTTCTACTTTGGGAAAGGCCATGAGTGAAGGGTGTGGAGGCCTGAGCCCTCGCAAACTGGATGACATGGGGGTCTCAGCAGGGCACCCAGGGGACTTCCTCTTAAGGAAGACAGCTCCTGCTCAGGTGTGACTGGGACACCTTGTCCTTGGTGGGTGTTGGGAGAAGGCATGGCCCAAAGACGCCACAGTGTGTCTGACCCAGGCACACACTCTGCAGCCTCAGACCCTCACACCCCTGCAGCCAGCCATCACGCAGATGGAGCACGTGCTGACCCACACACACTCAGACAATATTTGGGGAAGAAAAGCAGTTGCAGGACATGAATGAACAATGACCTAAGAGGAAAATAATAGGCAAATTCCAGGATTGTACAAAACTGTCCAGCTTCTTCATCAGCCAAATAAAAGCAAAGAAAAACAATGTTCTTTTTTTTTTTTTATGAACTTAGCAAAGGTTTTTGGTTCTGTTTTTGTTTTCTTTTTTTTTTTTTTTTTTTTTTTTAAGATTATAGCTTTGGTCATGGAGCAGCAAAACGAGGGTCTCAAAACCTGTTCATGAAAGCCCAATTTGGTCTTCCCCTTCTGGAAGTCAATTTAACAATATGATCGGCAGGCCACAAAGCTACATGTCCCTCTCAAGAAATGTATCCTAGGGAACCAGCAAAATGGAAAAAGATTCATCTGTAAGAATGTTCATTGCAATATTATTAATTATAGCAACACACTAAAATCATCAAAAGATCAAAAAATTGGAAATTAGATGTAAGTAATATGTACTATATTCATACAAAAGGACATTTTGAAAAAGGCATGAAGACTTGTGATTGGAAATGTATTTGTGATGTACAGCTCATCAGAGGGGTGGACAAATAAACAGTTGTCACAGAGGGACCCATTTAAAAAAAAAAAGCAAAAACTACGTCACTTCACTGAAAACCTGTGCTCCCGTCTCAGAGCTGTGTCCCACCAAGAGGGACCCAACGTGGGATTTTCTGTTTTTGCTTACATCTCATCTCCCTCCAACACTGAAGAGAATTCAAGTTCACAATGCACTTTTAGAATCTGGTGTCTGCCTCTATTCTCCCCATCTCTAATCCCTGGGTCCCTGCCAAAATGCTCTTTGTCATATCATCTGGACCCACCCCCATCCTCTCTCATCTGTTCCAAACCCAGCCCTGCATGAGCTGCTCCTAGCATGCCACACCATCCTCACCAAGAGTACAGGTCTCCTGCTCAGACCTACCTCCACCATGAGGCCTCCACAAAGGCACCAGTTCAGGGGCCTCTCTCCAAGATCTGAGGATGACCTTCACCATCCATATCACCCACTAACCCTGACATGCAATACCTGGTTTCACTTCCTATTCACCAGCTAGCTCACCTGCAAAATGGGAACAACACAATCTGCCTCATGGGAGGCTGTCTGAGACCTGTGATGGCACCTGGATCATGGTCATCACTGATATGTATTAGTTCCCTCCTTCTGGTCCCCTCTTGGTCAGTGTCCACACTTTGAGAACAAAGAGTCAGACCAAACCACTCAGAAAGCATAAACAAAGGATGGAGTATCCCCTGAATCAGATGCTCTGGGGACCCAGAGGAGGTTCCACATCACAGCTGGGGCTCCAAGTCAATAAGTCACATTCATAGATGGTCTCAGACCTGGAGGAGGCCTCAGAAAGGACACCATCCACCCTCCCCACACTTGACAGCCAGACTTCCAACAATGGCCCCACCACCATGCAAGTGACTTACCTACTCTGTGATGTGGTCCTGGTCCACAAAGTAGGACTAGGAAGAGCACATACCTCACAGGACTGAGGCCTTGAGGACCCAATTAAACAATGCCAGTAAAGATTTAAACTCACCCCAAGATACCGCCACGCACCCTCAAAATTGATTAAGACTAATAATGCCAAAGGTTGGCATGGCTGCAGAAGTACTGCATCTTTCACACATGGCTAGAGGGGATGCAAAATGATACAATGACTTGGGAAAATAGTTTAGCATTTTCTTATTAAGAAAAACATATACTATCACATGACCCAACAATTCCGCTCCTTGTTATTTACCCAAAAGATTGATACACATGTTTATAAAAGTAATTTTATATAAATACATGTTTATAATAGTAATTTATATATATATAGTTTGTATATAGTTATCTATTTTTATTAAATATATTTTGTTTTTATTTTTGTCTTGTTTTATTTTTATTGTTTATTATTATTTATTAAATAGATATTGTTTGTATATGTATAAACAATTCACATATTCATCAATGTGAGAATGAATAAAGAAGATGGGGATTCAGTCACTCACAGGATGGATTAATTCACACAATGGAACACTGTCCAACCATACAAAGGAATGGATCGTGGATGCCTACGACAATGTGAGTGAATCTCCCAGGCACGTGCTAAGTAAGAGAAACTAAGAAGGCAGACCGTATGAGTCTGTCTATTGGAAGTTCTAGAAGAAAAACTAATCTATGATGAAGGAAAACAGAATAGTGTTTGTCTGTGACTCCAGGCAGGAGGGAGGGGATAGATCAATAAGGAACCAGCAGGGACTTTGTAGGGTGTGGCAACACTCTATATCTTCATGGGATTGTTTCAGGAACGTACACATTTGTCAAAACTCACCACCCTGTGCACTTAAGATCTTGGGGATCTTCAATGCCCAATTATACCTCAATTAAAAAATAACAGTGGCCCTGGTGCACGGCAAGTGGTCTGTAACTATGTTCTTGTCATTAACGATGACTGATCTAACTCCACCAACCCACAGGACATCAGCACTTGCAGGACCCTAGGAAATCCCTAGCCAGGTGCCGTGCCGTGGACCCTCGGACAGGTATGTGATGCCTAGAGCCCCTTCTCGGAATAGAGTTTTGCCTGCGTGAAATAAAAATACACATGACGACAAAGGAAACCAATTATTTTGAAAGTTATCAAATATTAAAAACGGATTTGTGATCTAGAAGTGCCTGGGCTTCTTTATTAATGCATTAAATAACAAGCCCCACCAGAGGGTCTAATAACTATCATAATTTCAAAGTAGCGAGGAGTGTAAAACGGCATTTTGAAATTTGCTCCAACTGCAATGGAGAATGAAAATATCTGGGATTCCTCTCAGTAACAAAGTGACAGGCTTTGTGAACCCTGGGCCTTCATGATATGATCATCCCCTACTGACAAAGGGTCTCCATTTCAGTTAGAGGGTAGTGAAAACAGGCTCAATGCTATTTTCTCAGCTGGGTTCAGAGACCTGGCCACACACCCTTGCCTCCCAGGTGAGACCCTGCCCTAGTCCAACACTCTGTGCACAGGGGGGATGGGGGCCATGAGGGGAGTCATTGTCCCAACACTGCACAATGTTTGCACTCAGAACCGGGAGTCTTGCATCCTGATTTCCAGGACAGCTCTCTGTCCTACAAAGAAAGACTATGTAAAGATACACCCCAGAGCCTAGCATGGCAGTGTCTCCCCATTATAGACAAGGATGGTGTGATTGGTTGGTGCCAGGCCGGCAGAGGCAGAGACGTGCAAATGTTTGCACGCACACACACACATAGGCACCTGCTCTCCCTCGGTACTTTCTGGCCCTGTCGGATTCAGCGGTGCAGGGCTCAGCCCGGGGAGCTCCCCTGGACCACCGTCCCTGCCAGGCCCTGGCCCAGAACATGGGCGACCCCTGCTGCAGCAGCGGCCAGCAGGCCCCGTCCACCCCAGGCTGGCAGGCTGGCAGTCAGCGGGCGCCCACCGAGAACGGGGCCTCTGCCCGCATTAACTCCCTGCTGGGATAATTCTTCTCCAGCCTTTTTTTTCCGGCCACCAAGTGGGCCTGCCACCACACTGCTGTTTTTCATCTTGTTAATTGAGTCATTTATTTCGTTAAAAGGTGAAACTTTATCAGGGTTTATGTGCCAAGTGTGAGAAGGTGTATTTAATGATACATCAAATGGCCGCAGCCTCAGGTGCCTCTATATTTAGAGACGGTACAGCAGGGGTGGGGAGGGGGAAGACAGGAGGCAGCCGGCCGATCCTGTGAAATTCGATTATGCTGAGTTTAAAAATAGCCACGAGTTGGACGGGCACCATTGGCTTCAAGGCGCTCTCAGAAATGCACAGGCTGGCCAGGAGCTTGAGGGTTGCCCCCAAAGCATCCTTGTGGCTCTGTGCTTCTCTCCTGGGCGCTGAGGCCTGAGCCTGGGGCAAGTGTGCTCATGAAATTATGAAATTGAAATTGTGAAATTATGCCCAGTGTGCTCCTCACTCCCTGCACCACAGTGCCCAGTGTCCAGCACCAGTCAGGTGAGAGATCAGGGGGCCCTACCCACTCCTGCTGCACTCTGTCCCTGACGCCGTCCCGTCCCTGGGCTCCCATCACTCTCACCTCATCCTGACAGCCAACACCCACCCTGCACCGGAGGCCCCACAGAGGAGCTCAGATGGCCCTTCCCCTAACACCTCTGGGTAGAGGGCAAGCCCCCAGAGCCAGTGTCCAAACCCTTCTTGATCCGGCCCTGACGATCCATCCCCAACCTCCCCCAACCCTACCCTCTCCACCCGCATCCCAGCCAGCTTCTCCCCTGCCTGAGAGCTCCAGCCTCCCCATCCTCCTCACCCTCAGGTAGTGCTTCTCAACCCACTAGAATCACTCAGGGGACTGTTTAAAACACCAATGCTTCACTCCCACCCAAGACCAACTGAATCAGGCTCTCGTGGTCTCTGGGCCCCCAGGTGATGCTACATGCAGCCAGGAGTAAGAACCATCGCTTCACATCCTGTTCACCCCTCAAGACCAGGTCTCTTGCAAGAAGCCTTTCAGGCCTCTGTCCCCAAGTGCCTCGCCACCAGAGGGAGAATGAGACCCCACCCCTGGGCCCCGGGTCTGCCTGTGCTCTCTGAACTCAAATGTTATGGTTGTCCCAGGGCTTCCTGGGTGGAGAACTCTTGAGGGCCAGGAGTGGTTGGACTTGCCCAGAGCCTGGCCAGGGAGGGAGCTCAGTCAGCAGTCTGCATGGTAGGGACCCATCCCACAGCCCCACAATGATGTACCACTGAGGACAGCTCCTATCGAAAATGCCAGGTCAGGGAGACCAGACCTCTGACCCGCCCTGGCAACTCTAGCCAGTCTGCTGGATGGGAGGAGGGGACGGGATGAGCGATGGAAGGAGGGCTGGGAGCAGCCAGCCAGCCCTGAGAACAGGGAAACATCTTGTAGATTGACAGGAAATTGCAAGACAAGGTTGAAAGCACCAAGACCCAAGAGTTCCACCCAGCTCTGCCACATCCCAGCAGGACGACCTTGGCTGGCTCCTTCAACCTCCCTGAGCCTATTCCTTATCCGTAAAGTGGGAATAGTAGGTCCCTAGGCCTGGGGGGCCCGGGGAAGACTCTGCAGCAGGATCAGTGTGACACACAGGCCCAAAGCTGGGCAGCTTGCAGCTTCAGAGATGATAATGTCCCTGTGATCCCAGCCTTCGTCTCATGGGCCCTGCTCCTTTTTTCTTCTTTAGATGACCTTGCAAAGGTTCAGGCCACCAGCGGGCTGCACAGACAGGACATCAGCCACTTTGTCGCTACAAATGTCCAAAAGACTGATATGCTTCCCTGTCCTTCTGCCCTGAAGATTTTCTCTAGAAAGCACAATGCAACTCCTGGGCTATAGGCCATCATTTCTGACCAGCAGGTTTCTCCTTAATTCCTTTTCAGTACGCATTGATTAAACACCAGCTGTGTGCCAGAGCCCATGTGAGGGGGTCAGGAGGCCACGAGGAGCGCATGCCTTTTCCTGGCTGGGTGTTGGCAGTCTGTCCCCTGGATGGGAACCGGTGCCCAGGTCCACGTTCTCTCTGGATCCCGTGCCCAGTGCACCTGCACACAGTGAACACACAGTCACCGGGCTCACAACACAGCAGAGGAGCACGTAGGCCAACCATGCCAACCACATTGTCCACAGACAGTCTTCCCTCTGAATGAAAACCTGAAAGCCAAACACACATTGGCGATGATTTTAAAGAGTGCTCTACCTTCTCCATACGCCAGCCATATGGATCGTGGGAGTCTTCAGAGAACATGTCCACACTCCCCTGTTTCCTGTGTGTGTGTCTTGCTGATTTTCAAAATGTCCATGGACAGTGTGGGCTTTACTTCCAAAGGGACCCCTGGAACGACTCCCAGTGAAGGCTTCAAGCAGGACTGGCAGTGGGAGACCACAGCTGGAGGGTCCTCTTTGCCCTGATATCTACTCCCTATCCCTATCCCCTTCAGAGCCATCAGCGATCCCAGCTTCCTGCTGGTCCTACCCTGGAGACACCTAAGAACAGAGGCCAGAGGGCTGCGGAGGCGGGGAACTCTTCCTCCCACAACTGCCCTGCTGGATTGCCACCAGTTGCCTGCACTCACCCCAGAAAAGGCCACAGATTCCCCTCCCACAGCTCCTCCCTCCAGGTTGAGTGGTAGCCCCCTGTGACCTTCAGACCCTGAGGCTAATGGCTCCCTGCTGATGCTTGTTCTGGGACACTGGCCCATCCTTGCAAACAATTCAGGAGCCCTTTGCCAAACTGTGTGGCTACCAGCTCAAATAAGCCACTTGCTTCCTGCCACAAGACTCAGTTACATACCTTCCTGGCCATCCTCGAATGGGCAAGAGTCCCTGCTGGGTACTAGGACCAACCTCTGTCAGCCCACAATTCTAGTCTCTGCGCCATCAGAGTAATTAAGAAAATCATCACCTGATTATTCCTCACTCCTTGCCCTCAAAATACACACACACACACACACACACACACACACACACACACACACGCTCACTCGCTCACTCACACTCATACCCCCTCCTGAAGTCTGGTCAATGGACCCCATCACTCTGCATACCCAACCCTGCCTGCCCCACACAGCCTTGCCTCCCAGATGGTGAGACACACTGTAGGGAGGAACAGATCTGGAAGAGGGGGCTGTGAGTCCTTCCATCACCCCCCATGGACTGTGATGGTTAATATTATGGGTCTACTTGGTTAGGCCACAGGATGCCCAGATAGCCGGTAAAACATTGTTTCTGGGTGTGTCTGTGAGGATGTTTCTGGAAGAGATTAGCCCTGGAATCCATAGACGGTAAAGAAGATTTCCCTCCTCAATGTGGGTGGGCACGCTCCAATCTGTGGAGGGCCTGAATAGAACAAAAAGGTGGAGGAAGGGCAAATGTGTTCTCTCTGCTTGAGCTGAGACATCATCCTCTCCTGCCATTGGACACCTGTGCTCCTGGTTCTCAGGCTTTCACACCCAAATGGAAACATACCACTGACTTCCCTGGCCCCACCACTTGCAGACAGCACATTGTGGGACCTCTCAGTCTCCATAACCAATGGGCCAATTCCTACAATAAATTTCCTCTAATCCATATATCTGTATTTATATAGAGTTATATCCTATTGGTTCTGTTTCTCTGGAGAAGCCTGGCTAATACATTCACCATGTGACCCAAGGCAAGCCTTATTCAAGTTCACCTCTCTTTGCCTCAACCCCTGCATCCAAACATGGGATTTCCACCTCACTGAGATGTCCTGAGGATCAACACCAGTAATAGACATACATCCCTTGAAGTGAGGTCTGGCATATGGTGCACAGTTATGGATGTGAGCCACTTTAACTTTTTCCAGCTCTTTCCCATCCTTCTAACACTGAGAGTTTGCTGAACACCAAATGGGCCCGTTCAGAAAAGGCCTCTCAATTGTCAGACAAGTTCTCCATCTGCTTAAAATATCTTTCCCCTTTTCTTCCCCTCACAACCCCTACGTGATCTCTTCTCGGGGTCCCCTCCTCCAAGAAGCCTTCCCAGGCCTCCATGTGGCTGAGGCTGTGGCATCTGAGCTTCCGTCAACCTTGGACTGTAATCGGCTGCTGGCTAGCTGATTCCTAACCCAGACTGTGGGTTACTGAAGAGCGGGAATGGTCCCCTTTCTCTCTCCCTGTCTCCTCCATGCCTGGTCTAGTACTTGGGCAAGCAGACCCTCAATACACATTTGCCAAAGAAAGAGGGGAGGGAGGAAGAAGTCTGTCAGCCTTTGAACAAGGCACCGCGTGCTCCCAAAATGTCAAACCGCTTCATCAACAGAGTCCCTCCCAGCTATCGCTTGCACTTGGCTGATGCCCTCTGGACGCACAACAGGTTCTCTCCTCCCTCTTGAAGAAACCCTCGATGCTAGAACACTCAGGGATCTGCATCAGCCTGGAGCAGCCCATCAGGAATCACTTAGGTGGTTTTTTATACTCTCTTCCAGAACTAAAATAAAGGTCAATAGGCAGCATCAGCACTGGAAGGGATGCCAAGGTCTGACATGTGGGTGAGGTCTAGCCATGGGGGGACCTCAGGGCTCCATGGCCAACACTTCCCAAGCACTGGTGGAAAGGTTGGGCCCCCCGACATTCACGGTCTCAGGGTGTGGGTTGAAGAGGCCTGTAAGCCTGAATCTGCACACCACAGCACAGCAACACCTGAACCCTGGTGTCTGTTCTTGGGAGTAGCATCAGCAATCACAACTACTTCCAGCTACTAAGTGCCAATCACCTGCAGCAGCTCTCATCCTCCCGATATCTGACCACAGGGATCCTCATTACCCCGATCTCTCAGAGAAGGAAACCCAGATTTCAAAAGGGAATCTGGTGTGTTTTCAGCCACCAAGTCTTGGTGCTTCCCATACAGCACAGAAGTGACCCACACTTTACCTGCAATGCCTTCTCTAATCCCCACACTGGCTCTGCCAGGGAAGGATGTTAACCCATCCCACAGATAAGAAAGGAATCATCCCGTTTCACATGTTGTAAAGGGATAGCCTCAAAACTCAAATGCAGGTCTGCTGAACTGCCTGGAAAGCACTCATGGCCGGTGATCACATGGGACACCTACTTGTGGGAAGCGAGGAATGGGTGGCAGGAAGGAGTGGGTGTCTTTACCCCAGTCTCAGGCTACCACTCACTGCCCCACTGCCTTTCTCAGGCAGAGCATCTCTCCTGTCCTAGCATTGAGCTTCAGGTCCCTTCCAAGCCAGGACTGGAACTCTTGCATTCCCCATGACCACATGGAGGCGTGACACCAACCTCACAACCATCATGAAGACCATATGAGCTTCCTGTGGCTGCGTGACAAATGACAAATGCCATGATGAGCTTGATGGTTTAAAACAATAGAAATTTATTATCCTGGAGTTAAGAAGTGAAACATCAAGGTGTCAGCTGGGCTATGCTCTGGCCAAAGTCTCCTGGGCAGAATCTTTCCTGGCCTCTTCCAGCTTCTGGTGGCCCCTGGCATTGATTGGTTTCTGGTTTCTTTGCTCCAATCTCTGCCTCTGGGGCCACATTGCCTCCTTCCCTATCTCTGTCTGTCTTCTCTTTTCTGTCTCTTTTAAGAAAGTCCAGCATTGGATTTAGGACCTTCCTTAATCCAGGATGATCCCATCTTGAAATCCTTACCTTAATTACATCTGTCTGGGCCAATATTGCAAATATGCTCACATTCTAAGCCTATAAACAGGCATATCTTTTGAACAGGGTTGGCCACTTGACCTGCTCCAAAGATCTTAATTCATTTTCTCTCCATTCCCAGCACTCCACCCAGCTCCCCACCGCCCACCCCCACATGTAGGAGGGGGTTTGTTAATGGGAAAAGCATGAGTTCTCTGTCCACTCAAACCCGCTTTCAATCCTATCTCTGCCACTGGCCAGCTGCAGGACTCACACGGTCCACCTGACCTCCTCATGCACTCCTATCTTCCCCTCTCAAATGAGCAAACTCCATCTCCTCAGTTTAGGGGAATTATACAATTTGATACATGTAACCTGGTTGGTTCTTAAACAGAGGACACCCCTCATGTTCCCCTACTTTTGAAAATACCCATGAGGTCAGGCTGGCATGGGGTTCTTTTAGAGGCCACACAGCCAGCAAAGTCTGTGAAGATTGAGATTTCATAAGCATCTGCAATACTCATCTTCCAAAAATTCTGTTGATCATCACTAACTAGTATGAGGACAAAGCTTACACCAATATGTGAACTCATGCACATGTGGGGAATCTACGTGCTTGGGGGAAACTGAGGTGAGGTCACTTGCCCAGTGTTACGGTAGGACTTGAAGCCACGGCTTTAGAAAATATCTCTTCCAGTGTTTCCCAAGACACCTTAGAGCTTGACAGTGATACAAAAAGCCTGTCTGTCCACAGTATTCCATCCACCAGATCTGGAGGATCTTCAGAATGCCCTTTCTCACCTGACATTCCTATTCGTCCTTCAGGGTCAATGCAAAGTTCCCCTCCATTGGCCCTCCTGTGGGCTCCCACACCATCCAGCTCACCTGCCCCACTAGGCCCTATTCTTCATGTTGAGTGTAGCTGCTTGTACGTTTGCCTTGTCCAGAACACTGTGGGATCTTTGTGGGTGTAGACCCATGCATGATCCACCCGTGAATCTCTGCCATCTTTAGGCATGACACCTAGTAGGACCTTGTCATACCCTAAGGTCACACCAACAAACTCAAGATCTAAGTTTCTTTGTGATTTGCAACATGATTGTTGTTCATAGGAGAAGGAAGAATAAAAGGGGACATTTGTGGTCAGATTGGTGGGAACCACTGAGTTAGTTGAAACCCTTCATTTTCCACAGAAGAAACCAGAGGCCCTGATGGGAAGTATCTTGCCCAAGATCATAAAAGAAGGTGGTGACATACCGAGAAATGTGATCCAGAAATATGATTCATAGTCCCCGCTCTACTTCCTTGCTTGAGAGTAGAGAGAGTAGAGAAAAGAGGGAAAGTGGAACAAATGAGGTGAGATGACTTTTTCTGGGAACATATGTTCTGCAATCAGCTGGGGATCCTGGGGCCAAAAGTCATTCTGGCTTCAAGCCTATATTTAAATCTTCCACCAGTGTTAAGTAAAAGAACTTTCTCAGAAGTACCTGGGCCAGCTTCTGCTGAGAACTGAGTTGCCTGGGCCTCCGTGGACATAAACAGAATCTTTCACCACATACCGGCTGTTCTGTGGGCTGCACCAGCATAAGGGCCTAGGAGAATTCAAGAGTCATTGAGGGAGTACCTGTGGAAGAGAAGTGCCAGTTAGGCCAAGGGGGCTGAATTTGAACGTCAGTTAACTGGAAAAAAGTAAGGTGGGAAGATTATAAAGGAAGCAGAAAAAGAGAGCAAGGGGTGCAGATGACAGACAGCAAGATGAGGGAGACAGGCTCTGGGTTGCAGTCTTGCAGAGTTTGCTCTTAACTCCATCACTAAGTCATCAAAGGGTCTAAACAAGGGAAGAGCATATCAAATTTCTTTTTTTTTTCTCTTTTAGAAATCAAGCTGGTTGCACTAAAAAGAATTTCAGAGTTAAAGGGAAGAGTCCACAGGACTGCCCTCACTTCCAATATATATATATATTAAAATAACACATGTCGATTAGATACATATATATACACATATATATCAACAGTTTTCAGGACCATGGAGGACAATGGAGGACAATGATCCCAGTAAAATTGGATGAGGTGTCACAATTGTCCCAGTTCTTGAGAGTTTCTCAGAAAAGCTGAAGATGTGGAGATGAGAACGAGAGAGAACAAAGTGGACAGAGTTTGTAGAATAGAGCACTGGAAAGAAGACAACTATAGAGACAGAGAGAAAGAGAACTCCAGAGATCTGCAGAGTGTTCCCAGGGCATCTAGCTGAGTCTAGACCACAGCATATGTGTGAGGAAACTATGCAAGGGTAGTGAAAGAACCATCCAATGGTCCCATCCAAGGGACCAGTGCTGGGGCTCACACAGAGCCAGGAGTAGTCCCTGTTGCTACCCACCAGACTGGAAAGCCTCATGATTCATGGAGTATTGGGTAGAGCAGTCCAAAAAGTTTGAGTTTAATAAAGGAAAATAATAAGCCTTAGATTGAATACTACTTTTATTCTGCTTAACAAAACTTAAAAGCAAAACCTAAAAAGAGCCACTTATTTTCAAGTATATTAATTACCCCACATAACAAAGTTCAAAAATACAAAAATACAAAAATATCCACTATCTAACAAGGTAAAATTCACAATGGGTAGCATTCAACCAAAAATTAATAGGCATTCAAAGAAGTAGGAAAAAATATGATCAATAAAAAGACCAAAATAAAACTTCTAGAGATGAAAACTACAATGCCTGAGATAGGAAATTCACTATATGGGACTAATAGCAGATTAGACCTTGAAGAAGAAAAGAATTAAAAGTTTGAAGACATAAAATAGAAACTATCTAAAATGAAGCAGAAACAGAAGGGGGAAAAAAAGCCATTTAATGAACAGAATATTAAATGCACCAGTGAGATGTGTGACAACTTCAAGTGGCCTAAAGTATATGAAATTGAGTCTCAGAAGATGATGAGACGTAAGACCAAAATAATTTGAAAAATAATGGCTGAAATGTTTTTTTTTAGATTGGATGAAAACTATATTTTACAGATCCAAGGGGCTCAAAGAACCCCAAGAACAAGAAACATGGGTAAAACTATACCAAAGCATATCTTCGAATTATTCAAAACCAGTAGTAAAGAGAAAATCTTAAAAACAGTAAGAGGAAGAAAAGTCACAACATATAGAGGAATGAATGTAAGAATCGCAACACTTCTCTTTTCAGAATGATGGGGCTGGAAGACAATGGGGCATCTTCCTTAAACTACTGGACAGAAAAACGGTCAACTTCAAGTTCTATGACCAGGAAAAAATTCTGCCAAGACAAAGGGGAAACTGAGACTTTGGAAAACATGCAAGCCAAAAAAATTATCTTTATTAGACAGAAGGAAAAATATTCCAGATGGAAATATTTCAAAGAAGAAAGAGCACCCAGATGGTAAATATACAAGGGCAAACACATTAGATGTTTTTCTTACCATGCAAATCTCTTTAAAGGTAGTTGATCATTTAAACAAAAATAATAGCAATGTAGCATGGGGTTTATAAGATATAAAAAGTAAAATGTGGGTCAACAATAACACAAAGGGCAGGAAGGAAGAAATGGGAGTATGCTATTATAAAGTTCTTATTCTGTACTTGAAGAAATAAAACAGCACTTCAAGTTAGACTGATAAGTTAAAGCTAGAGTTATCAAACCAACAGTTATGGCTAATAATCAATGAAATAGATACACTGTAATCATAAAAATAATCAAATGATGAGCATTACGGAAGGCACTTGTAATGAGCATTGGGTGTTATATGAAATTGATGAATCACTAAATTCTACCCCTGAAATTAATGATACACTATATGTTAATTAACTTAAATTTAAATAAAACAAAAAGTACTCAAATATTTCAAAATTAGGAAGAACAAAAGAAAAGAGGAACAACAGATTGGACAAATAGAAAAATAAAACAGCAAGACTATTGTCTTTAATAGACAAGAGATTTAAATCTAATTATATCAATAATCACATTAAATATAAATGATCTAAACAACACCAATTGGGTGATTTTCTTAAAAGCATAATACAATAAATGATTCTGGAATAACTGGATATCTACACGGGAAAAAATGGTTTCAATTCATACCCCACACCATATACAAAAACTGACTCAAAATGGATTATGGATCTAAATTGTAAAACCTTAAATTACAAATCTTCTGGGAGAAAACACAGAAGTCGGTCTTCATAACCTCACTTTTCTTCCTCTGGACATTTTTCTCAGGCCATTCTCTCTACCTGGAGTAACCTTTCTTTCACCTCTGTGCATCAGGATGTTATGTGAACAACTATTCTTTCAAATCTATACTTTTTTCAGGATGCACATCAAATATGATCTCTTCCACATTCTCTGAATCCTTTTAGGTAAAATTTATCTCTCGTGTTTTGTAATTTTCCAACCTGTTCTAGTTTTTTCAGTATTTCTCACTGACTATCTAGAATCCTTGAGATACATGGATATCCTAATTTTCTCATAACACAGGAAGCTCCTTGAAGACAGAGATCAGATCTAATTTATACTCTAATTTCTCCCAGTGTTTAGCAAGGTACTTGGCACAGACTAGGCATTACCAACATTTACCAAGACCTTGCCGTATGCCAGGGGAGTGGTGGAGATGGTGGCTCAGAGCCAGGCCCTGCGTTCTGCTGCTGGGAGTCTAAGAGCTGGAAGCACACCTGCTAATTGAACCTGTTCAGTGCCTTCGGGATCAGGCAAATATCAAATATTAGAGCCATCATTATACTCTAGGTTCTAAACAGTATAAATTCAGGTTGTTCAATATCTTTACCCGACATGTCCAGTTCGGAGGCTAAAGCATATGTGTAATGGAATCTCTGATCACTCAAAAATTTCATTGATCATTTTCAATAATAATTTCTTGTTTATTGAATGCTATTTTTTTGAGAGTGCAGAGGGAGAGGGAGAGATTCCTGACATCATGACCTGAGCTTAAATCAAGAGTCAGACGCTTAACTGACTGAGCTGCCCAGGCGCCCCTTGAATGCTATTTCTATTTGGTGTAATTATATCACTGAAACAGGGACTTGGCCTCAATTCTAGCATTGCTGGGGGGGGGGAATGTAGAATTTAATATAAATTTATGTCCAAAGAGGTGGGTTTGCAGGATCAGGGAGGATTTTTCTGGATAGGAGTCTCCCAAGGAGACTAGATCCATTCTCAACCAGATCTGGGAATTAGCAGGAAGAAACTGGCATCTGTGACCTTGCTCATTAAATGAATAGTCGAAGGTGCTGACATGTGCATGGGGTGCCAAAAATGCTTCCCCAAACACTGCCCAGCCTCTCCCTCAAGACAATTTCAATGCAATGAATGTGCAGAAGCCATGATAATCCCAGAGACTCTGAGCACACAGAGGAAAGGCACTTAGCTCAGACCTGAGGGAAAGAGGGGGAGCTTCCTGGAAGAGGAGTCATGAAGACAGACTAAAGGAAGTCTACAATCTAACCAGAAACATGTTGACACATGCAGAGTTTTCTGGGCAACGCCCAGAGGCCAGAGAGCAGAAGGCCACTCTGGGCCCTTGGGAGAAGGTTGGGTGAAGCCAAGGGGTGAGGTGTGAGAAGCAGGGAAGGGCTAGAGCAGGAGGCAGAGCCAGATCATGAAGGACACAGGGCCCAGAGTACAGAGTTCAGTATTTGGGAATTACTTTGAAGGCAATGGGGGTTAATGAGAAGTTCAAATATACAGGAGAGAGCATGTGATTGGCTGTCCTAGTTGGGAGAGCCTGAAGAACCCCAGAGAGACTGGTGCAGCCTGCTTCAGAAGAGGAGAGGCCATTTTGAATGCGTGGTGCAGTCAGAAATGCCCAGGCAATAATCAAGTCCTCACAGAAACGAATGTTAAGTCACAAACTGAGTAAGTGGTAGGAAGCCTAGTCACAGAGTGCTATGAGGGTCTCAGGAGGTCCGGAAAGTCTCCCCAAAGAAGTGACATTTAGGCAGAGACCAAAGAGATGAGAAAAGTAGAGGAGACACGATAAAGCCTTCCAGGCCTGGGGGCACAGCACGTGCTAAGGCCCTGAGGCAGACAGAGCAGCTCTGGCCCCTTCTCGGATCTCCACACCCATCTTCCATGAACCCTCCACTCCAGTCCCCCCTGGGCATATCAGGTGCCTTCCCATCTTCCTGTCTGTGTTGCTCATCCTTTCGCTGCAGCCCCGGGGGCCAATGCTAGGGACACCTCCTCTGTGAAGTCCTCAGTAGCTTACCTGGCACTTGGCTACTCACTGCAACACCTTATATGCATCTCCTCTCTGGGGTTTATCATTTCTGAAAATATTTACATATTTGGCTTTCCCACTGAATTGCAAGCATCTTGGTCCAGAGGCCGTGTTTTATTTTGTCTTGTTTTCATCTCTGGCTTTCCCCATGGTCTGGCACACAGAAAGCCCTCAGTGAGCAGGAATGTTACATTAAGGGATTCATCCAGGTTTCTTAACCCCAACACTGTTGACATTTGGGGCGCATACTTCTTTGTTGTGGGGACTGTTCTGTATGCCGGGGGATGATTAGCAGCAGCCCTTGTTCTGCCCATTAGATGCCAGCAACAGCCTCCACCCCAAACTGTGACCACCAAAAATGTCCCCAGATATTGCCAAACATCCCCTGGGGGTAGAAGTCGCTCCCAGATGAGAACCACTGGATTAGTCCAATGCAGACTCTCACTTTTCCAGCAGGGAAACCGGGGACAGACATTGTCTGCCAGCCAGACCTGTCTCCCTGGAGGACTTCCCTTCGACAAGCACACCATCAGGAAGGAACTGAAAGCAAAGCAAGGGGGAAAGAAACGGGTGTCCAAACACACAGACTTCCTTATCTTAACTCTTCGGCCAACATCAACTCTTTGACCTCGGAGTTGATCCCCATCTTATAAACAAGACAGGAAGCAGCTAGAAAGACAACACCCTCCCTCGCAGGCCCTGGGAAGGGCTGGCCCACCTCCAGACCCTGGGAGGTGGCCACTCAGAGTCTCCCCAGGACACGCGGCCGTGCCACGCGACTGCTGCCCGGGAAGGACAGCCGAGGTCCAGCCCCAGAAGCCTCGCCTGGGGCTGTAAAGGGACAGACGGACGGAACAGGGGAACAAATGAGGAGAACAGCCACGCCGAGGTGTAGCTCTTCTCACACTGGAGATTTCCCAACCAGGACTGGAGTTAGGGTCAAGGTGAAGTGTGCCGATGCAGGGGCCAGCTCATGTGGGCTTGGGTTCTGGCTCTGCCACCTGTGGGAAGCATAACGTTGGCTAAATTAGCCAGCTTCCTCACCTGGAAAATGGGCATAATCATCTCACGTCTCATAAGTCAGTTGTGTGGAGTCCTTAGCACAGTGAGGAGAACTTAACACACACAGGATGAGCACATGGATGTGTAACCTGCTGCACGCACACACACCAGGGCAAGGAAGTAGGCTTTCCCTGAGAGACTTTAAATGTTTTAAGAGTGGTAAGGAGGCTCTGTGACATCGGACATGGGGCAACAGAAAAGGAGGAGAAGCCCAGACCTGCCACGTGACCTACCTTCTTGTTTTAGTGTCCTCGTTGATGAAAAAGAAGACCATGAAACCTTGCTTGTCAGAGCTGTAGCGAAGGTCAAATCAGATCTCACCGTTTTCCCAACATTTTTGACTTTGACCCACAATAAGAAATATACAGTAAAATCTAGAACACAGACACACACAACTGAAATAAAAATTTCATGAAACAATTATCTCCCTCACTGTGTATAATACACTCTAACAAACTCTATTCTATTGGATTTACATTTTTTCAATCCCCTCAAGTGGCCTCATGACCCTCCATTAGAAAAGCATGAAGCTTTACAAAAATGGAAGAGTCGTTGATAAAGTTGCGGAGTAATGGTCAACCGCAAGTTGGCAGGGTAGCATTATGGGTAGGGTTCCAGTTAAATATTGCTGCGTAACAAGTAACACTACAACGTAGTGGTTCACACCAATAATTTATTATTAATTCTCACAGCTGGGAGGATTACGTGAGTTCTCATGCATCCAGCTGGGACTGGAGTCACCTGAAACTCGGCTGGGTTGGACATCCAAGATGGTACACTCCAAGGGCTGAAAAAGTGGGTGCTGGCGGTCAGCCAGGAGGTCAGCTGAGGCTGTCACCCGGAACACCGGCACTGGCACCTCCAGATGACGTGGACTTCTCACATCATGGTAGCTAAGTTCAGAGAGAAAGCTAACCAAGGGTAAATGTTCCAAGAATCCAGAAGCAAAAGCCTCTGAGTCATTTTTTTTTAAGATTTTATTTATTTCTTTGACACAGAAAGCACACAAGCAGAGGAGCAGCAGAGGGACAGGCAGACTCCCCACTGACCAGGGAGCCCGACGTGGGGCTCGATCCCAGGATCCTGGGATCATGACCTGAGTTGAAGGCAGACCCTTAACCAACTGAGCCACCCAGGTGCCCCAGAGCCTCTGGGTCATTAAAGGCTATGCCTGGAAGTGGGCAAAGCTGTCACAGCACCATCCCAGATTCAAGAAGGAAGAAATAGACTTCACCCTTGCAAGGAAGGATGGAAAGGCCCCATCACAGCAGAGCCTGTGGGATGGGAGACATGGCCACATCACCTGTGGAAAATACAACTTGTTGCAATTGCTAATCAGGTAAGCCTTTCTCCCTCGGCTCGCTCTGGGATAGTGGGTAGACCGCCTCATCTGTTCTGGGCTCCATTTCTCATCAATAGAAAAAAAAAGGAATTGATTAAATATGTCAAAACACTCTCTGACTCCAAACGTCTGTGTTCAGGATAAATTTAGGGAACATATGCACCACCTTATATTTTGTGTATTTGCCGTAGGTGAAAATCACCCAACTCACCTTGATTCCTGCTTTATATTTGCCAAGCCCTGAAACGCTCCTATGAGTTTTCATATCAGAAAAGACACCTCTTTTCCCTCCTACCAGCCTGGGAAAGTCATGCTGACAAGATCCTCATGGGCTGTCCTTAGTTTTCACTCCTCAAACCCATCAAGACATGAACACAGTTCTCTGAAGTACCCATTTGGTGAAAACCAATCAGGGGCACGATGAATATTTGCAGCAGGCAGGGAACCTCGTTCTCCCATCCGTCCTGCACAAGCCACACAGGAAAGAACCAAAAACCTCTAGGATTTTATGAAGCATCACCTTGTCAGGCTTAGAGGAGGTAGAAAAGAAATGCACAGACAGAACTACAACAGGAACATACTGCCAGACTTCAGGATCAATTCCAGTATAAACCAAAATGACTGCTTTTCAGAGGGAATCGTATTTCTTGTCCACTGCATCAAGAAGCTATAGGCACTTAAAGTATTCGAATATGTTCTCCTTCTCTTTGGATACAATCACTAATCTTTCTTCCTTGCCTTTTTTCTTTTTTTTTTTTTCCTGGGGATGCAACCTACTCACCTAGCACATAAAATACTCATATTATGACACCCAGGCTTTAGAGATTTACATGAGAATCAGCAAACCTTATTTTAGCCCAATATAGAGAATGTGTGATGCATGGAGGAAACTCTGGGCTTATTCCCCAGATAAGTCATTTATTTCTTTCCTCAAAGAAAAATCCAATATCCTGAGATCAGATGCATATTGAAGCTTTGGTGGAAAAGAACCAGACGGGGCTGGATTAACATGTTCACATGGGCTTCTCCCCATAGAGTGATCTGTGAGGATGCAGGGAGGCTCCGAGGAATGTCCCACGCTGGGTGGGGGCAGGACCTCTGACCTGTGGGTCATCACCCACACCGTCCTGAAACAGGTTAGAATCCACCTCACCTGAGCAATCCTGGAATTCTGATTTACCAACTCATGAGAGAGGCGTGTGTTTTCTCTGTGCTCCAAGAGACTATTTAACAGCAAGTAGAAGACAGCAAGCCTGGACTTCACGCCTATTCAGGACCCTCCTTCCCACCCACTGGTCCTGCATGCCAGACTACACCATGCAGGCCAAGCTGTTGCAGGTGTGTGGGCTGGGCACACAGTGCTCCCTCTGCCTGTGACGCCCTTCCCCACCCCATCCCTCCTTAGAAGCACCTACTCATTTGGGGGTCTTGAGCCCAGGGCCCCCTACAGTCGACCCTCCGTGGAGTTTGCCTCTCCCACCCCTGCCCCACACTCCCCAGAGCCCCCTGAACTGACTTCGATTGTGTAAATCGAGCACAATCACACACTGCAACCTCCCTCATCAGCGTACGACTTTCTTAAAGACAGGGAGTCCTATCTTTGTGTAGCTGGAACCCCAAACAGCACCTCACACACAGAAGCACCGGTATATTTTAATTGAATAACCAGACAGCAGAGAGAATGGCCAATCAGCCACCAACCAGGCTGCAGTCTTTATATCCCAAACCTCTTTCCCTCCTCAAGGTTCCGCCATCCCTCACCCAGATCCCCTTGAACAAAGGATTTGTTGCCCCAGCCCCCAGCCCCCAGCCAGTCACCCCCTTCAGAGCCTCACCCAAGAACATGTGCCTCCCAGAGCAGCCCCCAGCCAGAGACCGACAGACAGGAGTCTGAAGACCCTGCCCTTTCACCCGGCACGGCCATCGATGCTCACCATGGCGGACATGAAGGTGCCATCAGCCTGCATCCCAGCTGGACTTCCTCCTTCACACAGCCCTGCTGCCTCCCCTGCCCTCCCATGGGAATTGGTCCCTAATAAACACCCTGCCCGTCGCATTCCCGTCTGCTTCCTGAGACACACACCTGCCATGCGTGTGGAGGGGGTAGGATTCCATCCGAGGAGCTGCACTTCTAGTATAGATGTTGGGGTGCTGGGGTGCCTGCGAGGCTCGGATGATTGAACATCTGCCTTCGGCTCAGGTTGTGACCTTCAGGTCCCAGGATTGAGCCCCACATTGGGCTCTCTGCTCAGTGAAGAGTCTGTTTCTCCCTCTCCCTCTGCATCTCCCCCTGCCTTTGCTCTCTGTCTCTCTCAAGTGAATAAATTTAAAACGTCTTTAAAAAAATAAAAAATAAATATTGGGGTGTGGCATAGTCCATTCGGGCTGCTATCACAAACCACCACAGACCAGGGAGCTTCAACAACAAACATTTACTTCTTGTGGTTCCGGAAGTCCAAGGTCAAGGTGCAAGCAGATTCAGTGTCTGGTGAGAACCTTCCTGCTGGTTCATAGGCAGCACCTTCTCACTGGGTCCTCACCTTGCAGAAAGCATGAGGAAGCACGCTGGGGTCTCGGTTATAAGGACACTAATCCCACTCAGCTCCCAAAGATCCTACTTCCCAGGATTCAGGATTAAAGCTTCACCCCGTGGATTTGGAGCACACAACATAGAGTCACTGAATGTACAGCTCACTGCACGAGCCACATCAAACTGCATTCTTAAAAGGTGTCCATGGCTGAAAATCAGAAAATTATGAAAACTTTTGCACCACCCAGCACTTCCTCCTCAATGCAGTATTCCCAAAGATAGCTGATCCAAAAGCAAGAAGAAAAGAAAGACAAGGAGGAAAGAAAGAGGGAAAAGAAGACGGACGATTTCTGGGGCTTTCAACACAGCACAGGACCCTGAGTGATGTTCTTCCACCTCTCTGCCCTTTCTCCTTCCTGTCTCCACACTCACACACTCACACACACTCACACACGCTCACACACACTGACACACTCACACTGATGCACTGACACACTCACACACACTGACTCACACTGACACACACTCACACACACTGACACACACTCTCACTGATGCACTGACACACTCACACACACTCACACATTCACACACACTGACACACACTGACTCACACATTCACACACTGACACACACACACTCACACACACACACTCTCACTGATGCACTGACACACTCACACACTCACACGCTGACACATTCACACACACACTGACACACAGTCACACAGTGACACAATCATATGCACTGACACACACTGACTCACACATTCACACACAGACACACACACACACACACACTCTCTGACACTTTCTGCATTCAGCTCAGCTCCCCACTAGACTGGAGCCCCTTGAGGGCAGGGAGAATGCCCACCCTTCTGTGTAGCACACGCACGAGTCCCAAGCAAGGCAATGATGTGCTATAAGCTGGTGAGAGGCTTGTGCTCACTCTTCATCATCCTTATTGATCTACATTTCTCCTGAAATGTAGATCTGCATTTCTTCTTACTGTAGCTATGTAATAAGTCTTTAAGTCAGGTAAAGTGACTTCTCCCACTTTACTCTTTTTTCAAAGTTATTGTGGCTATTCCAGTTCCTTTCCATATAAATTTTAGAATTATTTTGCTGGTATCTACAAAAACCATGCTGGACTTTTGATAGGCATTATATTAAATCTCTTTGTCAACTTGAAGAGATTCTCTATCTTTATCATACTGATTCTCCCGATGTGAACACAGTGTGTCTCTCCATTCATGTGACTTTCTTTGATTTCTTCCATCAGTATTTTGTGGTTTTCAGCATCTGAGCTCTGTTAAGAGTTTGCTTAGATTTACACCCAAGTATTGTTTGAGTGTTTATAAATTGTACTTTTTCTCATTTTGATTTCCATGTGTTCTTTGCTAGTATGTAGAAATAAAATCATTTTGTGTCTATTTGTCTTGTCTCATACAACTTTGCTGAGCTCACTTAATAGTTTTAGGAGCTTTTTTTTGTAGATTCCTTGGGATTTTCTACACAGACCATCATGTCATACACAGGTGTATATTTGTTTTGATTCTTGCCTTCTATTTCTACTACATGATCCTAATTTCCCATTTATAATAATGGTCTAACGTTTCCATTTTAAACAAGTTAATGTAGAAAAAAAGTGAATTGATTTACATGAAAATAGTAAATAAATCATAGTAAAACAAGTGCATGCATGAAACCAAAGTTGTAATCTGGGGCACAGTGTGAGGAACCTTGCATTATATCATATAATGCTCACACCAGCCCCACCCCACCAGGTGGGGCCCACCTGGGGTACAGGGAGCACTAGGAAGGGGCAGACAGGGACAGAGGAATCACTATTGCCAGTGTTAACTGAGTTTTTGCCAGAATCTGTATGGCACTAACTCAATGTCCTTTAAAACTCAGAAATCGGTCAGTTAGGTCCGCCGCAGGTAAAATGAATCCTTCTCACGTTAAGATGCATAACCCAGAGAATCTCCGCCAGCGAGTCTGGTAGACCAGGGTCCTCCTAACACACTCACCCGAGCTCTGCTCTCCCGTCGGCCCCCCTAATTAGCTTTTGTGCAAACAGCCTCATCAGATCTAATAAAAATCTCTCCCTCCGAACAAGATGTTTCATGACATCACTCCCCTTGGGGAAGCTGGGAGGATGACCTTCCATTTGATGAAAGAGGAGGATTCGTTTTTATGGTCTGCCCCTGCTAATGTGTGTTTAGACAGAGCAGGACGATCAATACGAAGGAGAGGAGGCTGATTTGACTCACCGGAGTTGAGGAAAGGACCTTGCTTCCCCATCCATTTTTATAAATCACTTTAAAGGCCTATCGATCTTTCCCTGGGCACCGAGGGGCACTAACCCCCCGGGCAGCAGCCTGTCAAGCCCCTTAACCCTTGCTGGTACCCTGCTCCTGGCCAGAGCCATCAGCTATAGACACTTGGGCTGATGCTCCCTCCCCGGGCCCAGAGCCTGGCTGAACCAGTTCACCAAATGTGACTTTCAAGGCATTTGGGAAACAAGGAGGTGCCCTTCACCCCTCCCTACACACACACGTGCACATGCAAGAGTGCGTGGACACTTGCATACCTCATCTCATGCCCACCTACGGAGGCCCACACAAACCTAGCACTGAAATAAAGCAAAAGCATGAGATGAGTATACAAGCAATGGGTCTGCAAACCACCTCTGGGAACCACGACAAGGGGTCATTCACTGTCTCTCCAGCTGTATTTTGCCCCACTTTCACCCCTTGGGAAGGTGGGCCAGCAGTGTGTAATGGAGTTCCTTCTGGGCCACCAACTCTGATCTGAGCCTCTCTTTCCCCCCTGCTCCGTGAAGTCACCCACACACGTAGCTGACCGTTCTCATCCTCAGCCCCACCGAGCACAGGCACACCGTGGAGACAGCTCTTGAGATGTCCCAAGTTGGTATTACAAATAGTCTCTTAAAAGAGAGTTTGGGGATATTTTTCTAACTTAGAGGAGAACTCCTCCTGGTAGTAGCATCACTACAGAGCATTTGAATCCCAGCCTGCTGTCCTGGGTCTGTGATTTCACACCCCCGTGGCTTGACACGTCTCCACCTTGGCCATTCCCGGTGGCCCTTCATCTTTAGAGGCGGGATTGTATGACACCGTGCTTCGGTGGGGTTGGGGTCTGCACAGGACTATGAAGGGATGGGTCCTGCCAGCTGCTGGGAGCCCATGTGGGGCTCAGGGTGCAGGCGAACCATCCAAGCTATGGGTGCTGGGTGGCTTGGGCAGCAGGGAGGGGGCGCCTCCACTGTCCTCAGTGATGGCCGGGCTCGAGTGCCTCTGATGGGGCTTCTGCTGACGCAGGTCCGGTGGACCCTTCTTAGGGGTTGGGGCTCAGGGTTTCCCAGGGAACATGAAACAGGAAGTGGGCAACAAGTGGGGGGGGGGGACTTGCTCTGTCCTTGCACTGACCTTGAGGATGCCTCGTTCTTTACCCTAATCACAAAAAAGCTCCAGCTCTATCGCTTTTATGGAACTAAAACTAAAACTTCCAGCAGCGACAGGAACTAGATATTGCCAACCACGTAAGGAAAGGGAAGGGAGGGGAACCAAAGGGAGGAAAAGGGTCGCTCTTGCCTGAGGATCGTCCATTCCTTAACCCCTTGCCCTCTGTTGCTCCTCCTGCTTCCGCCTCAGTCCCTCCAGGCCCCTCTTCCAATCTGGCAAACAGGGGGGCCTTCCCAAGGCACCAAAGGACAGGTCACCTCCCACTTAACCCTCAGTTTCCTGCCGTGAAGAGGTTAAAATCACACCTCTTTCTTGATGCTCGCTTTCCTTTGGAGTCTGGTCACAGGGCACTCCTTGCCACAGACCCGGACTGCCCATGGCCATGAACCCCATCCAGACCCCAGAACCTCAGGGTCTCCCCATGATGCCCCCACACCTCCTCTCTCATATTCATGTTCCGGCCTCATCGGTCCCAAATTCGTTCGGTGGAGAAACTAAGGCTTGGAGAGACTACGTTGCTTGCCCAAGGTCACACTGGGACATGCCCAGACCTGAAGCCCATGCTGTTTCTCCCACAGGACAAGGATCAGATGGTGAGGCCTTGTCTCTGCCCGTTTATAGCCCAGATGGAGCAGAAGCAGCATGACCTGCAATTCCCGGGGGTCCCTGGTGCGAGGCCCAGCTTCTCCCTCCTTCCCGGGGTGACCCTTGCTGGGTCGCTGAAGGTCTCAGGCTCTTATTCCGGGTGGAACAAGACACAATCTGGATGGCTTACAGCAGCATCCTGGATCTTTCAGGAAAGTGCAGTGGCCCTTCTGCAGGCAGAGTCCCGATTGCCTGGCTTCTCCCCACTCGGGAAAATGGGCAAGCATTCAGGGGAAGAGGGGGGCTTTCTCGGTGCCCCTCGTGTTTTGGGGATGACCCTGATCTGTGAGGCCCCAGGGAGGTGACTGACTGACTGTCCACACTGTAGGAATAGGAAAAATTCACGAAAGCTTGCTGGGAACCAAGAGCTCTGAGCAAATGGGGGAGATTAGAGTGACCAACGCCTGGCTGCCTGCCTGGGGGTGGGTGGGAAGGGGGCTAGAGAAAGGGACAGAGGCAAGGCCGGGAAGGACTGGAAAACTCTCCTGGGCTGGGCCTCCAGCAGAAAAGTGCTGATCTGCAGAAGCGTTCGCTCGTAGAAGACTCGATCTGCCCGTGCCTTGCTGTGTGATCCTGAGTAAGTGTCCAAACTTCTCTAAACCCCTTTGCTACAGCTGTAAAATCAGAACATTGGGCTAGCCTTTTCGATCTTTCCAGGCATTAAAAGTATCACCCATATTCCCCCAAGTCTACGCCTTGAGGCACAGTCACTGCCATCCTGGGAGAGGTCATTGCTCCCATATTCAACTGAAGCTCTGAGAACCATGTTGTTCCCAAGGTTGCAGAACGAGATGGGGGGGTGGGGGGGCTGGGCCAGGAGCAGAACCGGCTCCATCTGCCTCCAGGGCGGTGCCCTCCCTCCTTGCAGGCGCTGGCCTGAACCGGCTGGCCGGCCCCCCCGAGCCTCCCATGCTGGTGGGAGGGCCGCCAGGCACAGCCAGTGTGTCCTCCGTGGCGGCCCGTGCCAAGCGGCCCTGCCCAGACCGCACGAGGAGCTGGCCGTGGCCTGCCAGCCTGTTTCTCATTTAGAGCAAGCCCCGGCTGCAGCCCAGACATTCCAGAGGGGACATGCAGACGCCAATCCCGCCCATGGCTTGGGAAACCAGGCTGCAGGCAGCCCCGTGGTCAGAAAGTGCCACAGTGTTTTCCCTTCCCTGTCGACATTTTAAAAGTTGCTTAACCCCTCAAGGAGTTTGGGCCACTCTTTTGGGGCCCTGACCCTGGCATTCAAGGTCCCTGTGGCCAGGAATACACGTGAGTCTGCAGAGCAGGCCAGCCCCCTCTTGGCCCCTGCGTGCTTCTGCATCAGCCCTCCCCTGCCTCTGTGCACACAGGCCAGTCTCCACCTCCAGCTGGGAGTCCAGAGGCTCCCTGGTGGAGGGGGGCCTTGAACAATACAATGCCACTAATTTTGTGTCAGCTGCTGGCTGCAGTGAGGTGCCCACCGCCTCCCAGGAAGGTGCAGGTGGGATCCCTCTAACTGTCCCTGGAAGAATCCTACCCTTCACACATCCTTGAGGGAGTTAATTATAGATTGCCTCCTAATAAGTAGTGCTCCTGAATTCTGCCAAAGCGACAATTTGCCATCAACGTAAGACCGCTGCCCGTGCTGCTAGCTGGCTAGGCATCTGGGCACGAGGCCCGGAGTTCTTCCTGGCCGCCCCCCTGCGCGGGCCGCCCGGCACCTGGATTATGCTTGCTTGGTCTGCTAGTCAAAACAAATTCTTTCTCCCGCCAGGGCGCCATCTCAGCCCCCAAGGTAGGGCTTCTTCTTCTTTTCCCTTATCTGTTTTTTATTTTTTTTCCCCTTCTGATTTATAAACCTTTGCTAATGGGACCAGGGGCTTTTAGAAATGGTTCCCACCTATGGTGGTTCCTTAAAATATTAAAAATAGAATTCTCATGTGATCTAGCAAGTCCACTTCTGGGTATATGCTCAAAGAATTGAGAGTAGGGTCTTGAATATATATTTGTACTCCCATTCACAGCAGCATTATCCCCAATAGCCAAAGGGCAGCAGCAACCCCAGTGTCTGTCCATGGATGAATGGATAAGCTGCCCGCAGTCCATCCAGACAATGGAATATTATTCAACCTTCAAAAGGAAGGCGATTCTGATCCCTGCTCCAATGTGGATGAACTTTGAGGACACCGTGCTGAGTGACATAAGCTAGTCACAAAAAACAAATCTGAGTGATTCCACTCAGTATGAGGTCAAAGCCACAGGGACAGAAGGAATGGGGGTTCTAGGAGCTGGGGGAGGGGAATGGAGAGTTAGTGTTTAACGGGACAGAGTTCAGTTTTGCAAGAGGAACAGTCTTTCGGGGATGGACAGACCTGAAGGTGCTCAGTATGTCCTTGAGCTGTACACTTGAAAATGGTGAAGACAATCATTTTTATGTCATGTGTATTTTATCACAATAAAAAAAAAAGTTGGTTAAAAAAGAAACAACAACAGAGACTCCTGGGTGGCTCAGTCACTAAGCGTCTGTCTTTGGCTCCGGTCATGGGGGATCCAGTCCCCCATCGAGCTCCCTGCTCAGTAGGGAGCCTGCTTCTCCCTCTCTCTCTGCCACTCCCCCTGCCTGTGCGCTCTCTCGCTCGCTCTCGCTCTCTCTCTCTTTCTCTCTATCAAATTAATAAATGAAATATTTTTTTTAAAAAACCACGATTATCCAGGCTGCCTGAACAGTAGCCTTCAGGCTGACAGGATGACAGGTCACTCCGATGCTGCAGAAATCAGTGTCTCTACAGGGGCAGAGCCTCTTACACATGCAGACACCATGCAGGCCAGGCTCAAACTCAGACCTCACTGAGAGGGAGGGAAGTGACTGGCCCAGGGACACGCATCCTGCAGAAGCAAGCAAGACTGAGGGCGGGAATTTGACCCTGGCACCACATAGCACTCTCTCTGTGGGACCGGAAACATTCTGGGTAAAGGAGGATGCATGCTCCCCTCCAGGAGATGGCCCTTTAATGAGGCAGCTGGGGACGAGGCAAGTGCCTTTTTCCAGCACCATTCTAGGCTCTCCTGCCCCAAACCACGCCCAGGGATGGGGGCAGGCAGGTGAGGAGGCCAGGTCATGGATCATGAGCCTCCTGACCAGCTTCCTCCCATTGCCCCAGAGGCAGACCATGCTGGAACTGCATAGACATGTCCAGGGGTGTATATGTGTCTTCCTCCAACCACCTGCCCTTCTCCTTACCCAGCTCCCAGTTACGGGCTTGACCCAAGACCCGCTCACCACCAACTCCAAAGATGGACACATGACCCACCCTGGCCAGTCAGAACACTGGAACCCCTACCACCAACTACAGGTTATATGTGTGACCCAAATGGGTCAATCAGAGTAGACGCCAGGCCTTATTCTAAAATAATTGAGGTAAATACCATCTCTTTCCCCAAAGATAAAGGAACTGCTAAGTTTGGAGCTGCTATAGGCCAGCTTTGCGACCTTAGAGAGCATGAAGTCAACTTAAAGAAAAACAGGAAAGAGACAGAGAGCTTGCCACCATGTCTGAGCACCTAGATCTAGCCATACCTGAGGCTTCATTTATCCCCCATATTTTAATAAATTCTATTTCTTCTTAAGTCATTTTGAATAGGGTTTCTGTCCCTTGTAAACAAAAGAAAATTCTATTTGATACAGAAACAGACCCTCATAACTAATCCCTGCCAGCTTCCACCCACTGCTTTTCTCTCTCCCTGTGTGGGGTTGTGCTAGCTGCTGTAATACACAACCCGGAAACCTAAGCCGTTTAACACAGCCAAGGTTTATTCTTGACTCACCTCCCAGTTCACTGCAGAAGAAGGGAGGTTAGTGGGGGGCTGGCCTGGCTCCAGGCAGCTTTCTGGACACCCAGGTTCCTTCCAACAAGTGGACCACCACCTTGGGCCTCGCAGTGTCCACTGGGGTATGTGTCTGCCCCCAGCGAATGAGGGGCCAGAGCATGAAGAGAGGACACAGCTGCTCTTTGCAGCCCAGGCCAGAGGGGACAGTCACCTCTGCTCATCCTCTACGAGTGAGAGCCTGGCCCAGAGAAAAGAGGCTGTCATGGGCACACGGCACTCCTGTCTGTCTACCCTGCCCTCCCTGGTCCTTCTACACATGCCGAGCCCCCATTTGAAGCTGTTGGCCTTCACAGCTGGACTCACAGTGTTTCCCCCCCCTCCCCACCACCTTCCACCCTCCTCGACTCATCTACGGCTCCAGTGTGATGATCTAGAGGGGCTTTGCCCTCCCTGAAGGCCAAGTATGATGGACACGGCAGGACACCACGAGCCCCGCCCACCCTTAAAATGTGTGTGGGGTGGAAAGGAAGGGGGCTGGGCAAAGGCCAGGGGAAGGGTGGATGAAAAACAATGCCCTTAGCATCTAGAATGCCAGCTGTTGCCTGACGGCCTCTGTCTCTCCCTCCCCCCAGCCCCCCTCCATCACTGCCCAGACAGGACCCTCAAATGGAGGCCCAGAGACGACTTGCAGAATGTGTTCCAAACCCAGCTCACTTTACAGATGGGTGGTATGTGAGTTCCAGGGCAGAGCCCACATGCACATTCCAGAGTCCCTGTCCAGGGCTCAACCTCTGGGCTATCTCCCTAGCCCTGACCCCGGAGAGGACCGACAGCAGCAAGGACCCTTCATTTACAGTTGCCCTGCTGAGTGTCCCAGCCGCTGGAAGTTGCCTTTTGTATCACGGGCTCTAGATCACACAGTCAGCTCCCAATTCTGCCAGACAGCAACAGTGCGGGTCCCTTGGAGAGGGGGCAGTGTGCTCTCTGGTGGTGAGGACGGCAGCCCGTCCACGGAGGAGCTGGGCGGCAGGCCAGACAGAGGGGGCTCCACACTGCCTGTCTCTCACCTCCAGGGCCCGCCTGGATCCCCGGAGCGGATCCCGGAACTCCTCCCTAATCTCTCGGCAGCCAGCGAGGTAAGTGTGAGCCGGGCTGGTGCAGGACCCGGCCAGAGGGACAGGGACGGGCCAGGGCCAGGGGGTCATGGGACATCCTGCGTGGGCTCAGCTGCCAAGAGGGAGGGGAAGGAGGGAGAGAGAGAGAGAGAAACGTGGCCAAAACGAAGGCACTGGGAAAGAAAAGCCAAGAACAAAGCCCACTAATATTACTAGTTAAAGACCCGTTTCTCTGTAAACTTGAATTCATCCACTAAATGTCAAGCGCCGTTGGCTGGAGCACCTTCTCCACACTTCCCCTGCTTATTAATGCGTACTTAGCGGCAGCGGGAATCAGAAGTTCCATAATAATACCCTTTCCAAAACACTGCAGATGAACATTTCTGTTTGAAATTTAAGGAGAATTCTATTATGGCTGCAACGCGTTATGTGAAAGGCCAGATTTGGCGGGGTCTCGCTTCTGCCGCCCCCCACCGGGGGCCGAAGCCCCCCCGCCAGCACCCAAGCCCGTGGAATGTGGCCACGCGTGGTTGGGGGCAGGGGACACAGCCGATGTGGCCTGTGGAATCCTGCCCCCCCCCAGCCCGCAAGTGCTCGTCAGCCTTGCCCAGGCTCTGTCCCCCTTCCTGGGGCCACGCAGAGGGGGCGCCCGCAGGGTGTCTGGGGACAGCCGAGCTCCTGCTCCAGCCCCAACCAACCCAGTGTCATGAGGCCCCCTGGCTTGGGAGCTCTGAGTATGAAAAATAAAGTCTACACTTTGTCTAGACTGACCTTCTGGGGCGCTTGGGTGGCTCAGTCGTTAAGCATCTGCTTTCGGTTCAGATCACGATCCCGGGGTCCTAGGATCGAGCCCCCCATCTGGCTCCCTGCTCAGCGGGATGCCTGCTTCTCCCTCCCCTACTCTCCCTGCTTATGTTCCCTCTCTGGCTGTGTGTCTCTCTCTCTGTCAAATAAATAAATAAAATCTTAAAATAAAAAATAAATAAATAAACTGACCTTCACATGCCAAGACAGGGGTGTTGGTCACCTCCACGTCCATTTTCATTTATGTCCACTATGAAGGAAGGTGACAGGATTAGGTCCTGTTCCACCTCGCTGTGTCCTTCAAGGTCTCTGTCCTCCCCCACCAGGACCAAGAAGTGGCCAGCCTCCCCACAGTCTCTCCTCTCCCATCCAAGTCAGAACAACCCCTAAAGCCCAGGGGGCACCCTGTAGCTCTTCAGCCCAGTTCCTTAGCCGGGAACCTAGGATCCTGCCGATGTCGCCCCATCCTGGCCTTCGCTGCCCCCATCTCACTCTTCCAGGGCTTCACCCCTCCATGCTCTGGCAGGACTGCGTGGCTCCTTCCTCAGCAATGTGTGTGCTTCCTTATACCTCAGGGCCTTTGCATATGTTATCTCTGGAACCTCCCTCCTCCTCCGCCTGGCTAACCCCTCCATCCTTCAGGCAGCCCCTCCTCCAGGAAGCCTCTGCTGCTCTCCCACTGCTCCGTCTGTGGCCCCAGAATCCCATATAATCTTCACATAACCCCTGCCTGATCCTGAGCCTGTCCCTCTCACAATGCGGTGCTTAGGACAGACACTGGGTTCCAACCATTTCTGTGTTGCCAGCTCCTGGCACTGGCCCTGGCACATAGTAGATGCCCAACAAAAAAAAAACTTGCCCAGTGAATGAAATTTGTTGAACTAGACACAATCCCTCCCAGATTTCACTCCTTGCAGCCCTCCAGTTCAGAGAGGTCCCAGACACATCCTCACAAGATGCTTGAACATGGGTTGAAGTGGAGGCCACTCTTCCACTTCAAGCTCAGCATCCTGGGTGATCACTTCCATAGCTCACACCTGCTGCCCATCTGCGAGCTTGCCTCGGTGTGAAGTGAGGCTGCAACTGCCCTGTTGTCACCCGCACACTCCTTCAGCTCTCCAACCCTGGGGCACCGTGTGTTTCACTTCTCAGTGCAGGGCTCCAGCTCCTTCAGACAGGATGGCCTGGAGGACATGATCAGCCTTGGGGGCAGCAACATCCGTCCCCATACACTGCAGCACAGTTTTTGATTCCACGTGACTCTTGACATCCTCACTTCCCACTTCACACCCTGCTTCCCTTCCCAGTCTGCAGGCTGGGAGCTCCGGCATCAGAAGTAAAGCCAACCGAGGCACAGGGATAGCATGCACAGCTCCCACAGTAGTGTGAGGCCAGCTCCCTACATCAGATCACACAGTGGCTGGTTGTTCTGCTCCTCTGACCACCGCCCCCCCAATGGATAGAAAAAGATGACCCTGCACTGGCTCAACAACCAGACTGAGACATAATGAGAAGCTCCAATACAGGGACACCAAAGCATCGTGGGGCAGAGATGCCAGAGAAAGTTCCAGAAAGGGGTGGCCTGAGCTCAACCTTGAAGATCAGGAGCATGCAGTGGAGGCAGCCTGCAGCATCCAGGCTGAAGAAGGAGCCCCCATCAGAACCAGGCCTCCCTCGTGTGGGAGGGTGGCCACCCAAGGGTCCTCAGCTCTAGCTCCCAAGCCTGTGGGGTGATGATAACCCGGACTGGGGCTGCTTGGCCTTCCACTGTGCCTGAGGTCCTCATCATCGGAGAATGAAGGTCAATCAATCCCAGGAGAAAACTGCTCAAGGCAAACATGAAGTCAGAGAGTTGGGTGCTGGCACATTTGAAGGAGAAGAGAGCAGAGTCTGGGGTGAGACAGGGAGGTAGAGTTGGGCTGATCTGAGGGCAGAGTGGGGCTCTGCCTTGCTTCCAAGAAAGCATGGGAGATGGCAAGCCCATGGCATTGCCCCTACCAGCTGTGTGCCCAGGAGCAGGCATGTGGCCACAAAGAGCTCTCGGGAGCCCGGGAAGATGCCCCCGGGCCTCCCTGCTGTCCCCAAGCAGCTAGGAGAAGACCGCCATGAAAGTCAAGGGACATGCCAGGGACCACATGGAGTAGAGAGGTGGACAGGTGATGATCACAGACGGCCCACATGTGCTTCTCTTAAAAGGTGGGCTCGACCCCAGAGCAAGGGGCCCCCCTAAACTGACAAGGATACATTTCTGTCATATGGAATTAAGCTCAGTCATAAGGCCTTCAAGGGGGTCCCTGGAACCCCCACAGATAGTGGCCTGAGATTTGCACACAAACCAATCTCCAAGTTCATATTTCAAGACGACTCCCATGCGTTCACCAGCTCTGGAAACGCGACCACCGCCAGATGGACCGACTGCCATGGGGCGAGGATTTCCAGCAGCGGTGGAAAAAGCCAGGGCAAGATTTAAAGCTAACCAACAAAACCAATTGGAAACAGCAGGGGAATTTGCTGTGAAAGTTGGTTTCAAGCTCACCCCATCCATAATTACTCACTTTGAAAGTGTCACGATTCTCCTGCCAAAATTATGGCTTCCCTCCCCTTATTAAACCTCTTTCACACCACTCCTTCTTCGCTCTGCAAAAATGGATTTCACTCAAAAAAGAAATTAGAAAAATAATTGATGTAATAACCATAACCTTGAAAATACTTCTGCCAGAATTTAAGAGCAGAAGGGAAAGGAGGCCCAAAATAAAGGCATCTCTCTGGAAATCAGAAATCTAAATTAGTTCTAAGCACCGGCTACACCCACTTCCCCGCCAACTCCTTGAAGGTGAACATGAGTGATCCTGCTCCCGTTACACAGAAGACAGGACCGTGTGCTGCCTCAGGGTGTCTGGTGCCCGCCAGTCCTGCCTCCTGCTTTTACAGATGGGCAAACCAAAGCGCACAGCTCTGCCCATTCTCTTTCCAGGAGCCTGATAGAAGGTGGCTCCTCACCACCTTTGAAGCCAGGTGTGGTCAGACGACTGGATTTGGCCAATGAAATATGAGTAGAAACAACGTGTGTCATTTCTGGCGGAAGCTCTAAGCGTCTTGGGGTGATTCCTCAGTCTTCCCCTGGCACTGCTTCAGGGGTCACGAAACCCTGCATCAAGGCGATTCTGCATCAGCCTGCACTTCTGACCAGCTGTGACCAGTGGAGCCCTCCTACTGACCAGCGTTAGACACACAGTGAGAGCCACAGTCTAGCTATGTTATTTTTAAGCCACGGTGTATGGGGGTTATTTGTTACCACAGCATACCTGCCTCACGCTCACAGATTCACAGCTCTGTGGTGGGTGCTACCAATTTGCTGCTCTAGTTTTTTCTGAGAACAGTCCCTAGCAGCATGTTAGATCCACATTTCATTTTGACTACCTTGAACGATGCATGACAAAAACTTAGCATGTCGCTGGGCCTAGAATATTTGTTGAATAACAGAGTGAAGACTCCATGAGGAAGTGAGTCAAAAAATGGTGTAAATGGCAGA
This sequence comes from Ailurus styani, assembly GCA_002007465.1. Taxonomy (NCBI): domain Eukaryota; kingdom Metazoa; phylum Chordata; class Mammalia; order Carnivora; family Ailuridae; genus Ailurus; species Ailurus styani. Next base: position 576,972 of record LNAC01000192.1, read on the forward strand.
TCTTGAATTGGGGAGACCAATCTGGCATGTGTGTGTAATGACAGTCCGCTCTCTGGCGATGGATCAACATGGCCCATGGGCTCTTTACTCTGAACCCAAAATCCACCCAAGTAACTATTAACCACTGCCTCTTAAAGGCAAGGCAAAGAAGCCCAGAGCACTTAGGTGAATCACCCAAGGTCACCGCTAGCATGTGAGTTGCCAGGCTGACTCTAAAACCCAGGATGGTCCCCTGCCTGCATGGGCACTCGCATTCCGGGACAGGAGCCCCAAGGGGAAGCTCACTTGCCACCCCAGTCAAGCATATGCACAGGCAAAAGCTCACATGTGACATGAGCAAACCCATGCCAAATGTCAATAAAACATCGCCTTCAGATGCCTTTTCCAGAATGTGGAAAACCACAGGCCTCAGGAAGGCTGCAGTCAGAAAGAGCACTGAGCTGGAGCACTGAGCTGCTTACAGAAGTCCTACACTCCAGTCCCGTCAGCGGATCCTCTCTCCACACCTCAGTTGCTCCTGTAGGTACAGCAGACAGGCTGGACAAATTCCCTCTTAGGACCTGTTCCAGCTCCAAAGTTCTACAGTTCCTGTAAACATACCTCTGGCTGATAAAGGAAAGAAAGTCGAACCCTTTTAAGAAAATCGCGAAAGCCCTAAAATTACGTGAAAGCCTTTGAGATCGTGAAAGAAAGGCATTTGTTAAATCCCCTCTATTATTTCCAAAGGATATTTTCTATTATTATTATTTACCAAAGGAATTTCTGGACAGAGTTTAAGTGCCTCAGAGCCTACAAAATAATCATCTCTTCAAAACATAACAAAAGGTTCTGAATATTCTTGTCTAATGACTTTTTCTTTGAAACATGTTCTCCACGGAACAAAGGATTTTCTTCTTTTTCCCAATTTTTCTAAGTTTAAGTAAAACACACACACAAAACTTTATCATGATTACCAACTTAAAATGCTTTTTAAGTTACCCAAAGGACCTAACACATTTATAATATCGATGATTCTCGTTTCGGGCGTGCTCAGTATGATCCACTATCCTAGGAACTGGTTAATTAAGAGGAAGACACAAACAGGATGTGTTTATTGAGAATGGTGAGCCAGGCTCTGTGCCAAGACCTTCACACTCATTCTCTCACTTAAACCTCTGCATAACCCAGTGAGATGGGGAAACTGAGTCATTTAGAGCCATTTAGTCTAAGCTGATCTAAGATAAGGCAGCCAGTAGGAGCTGAAGCTGGGTTCAAACAGGGGTCTCACAGACTCTAGAGTCCATGCTTTTAACCATCAGGCTACGTTCACTCCATGCAATGCCTCACTGAATCCTGACACCCAGCCTATAAGGCAAGGAGCCCCATTATACAAATGAGGAAACTGGGAATGGGCCAGATCAAGTCACTGGCTCATTGTCACCCAGACAGAGTGTCTGTCAGGGAAGCCAGGATTCAAATTCTAGTCCATCAAACTGGATAGCCCTTTGCCTGACTCCACATTTCTGGGTAACATAGGCCTCAGGACACATGCTTCTCTTGTCTGGGCCTACCTTGTGGCCCAATACATTTCTAGTGCCAACTCCCAGAACTTCCAAGTCTTCAGTGAATGAAAGAAAAAGGGAATTCTTCGCAGTGCCAGTAAACATGTGTGGCCAAAAGACCTTTTAAATCTCTGGAGCCAGGGTGGAAAGCTCTGCATTTGGTGGGCACGGCAGCAATGCCTACTTTTGCCCAGAGACCTGGGCCCTGTCAGTAATTCCACTGTAGGCAGCTGCTTGCAAAGGTTAATAGCTCGACCCATAAAAATGTGTGGCAAGTTGCAACTTGGCACCAGCCGCCTCAGACTGGGAGAGAAGCTAGCATTTGCAAAATATGGTTCAAATAATCCCGCCTCTCCTTTTTTTTTTCCTTCTTTAGTTTTAAGAGTGCAAGAAACATAGAAGTTTTGTGGTTTCACACTGGTCTTTTTATGGTTCGAAAGACTCCAAAACAGAGTTGATTAAAAAAATGCCTCTGCATAATGCCGACCATTGTGTGGGCATTTTCAAGGAAGCATGCCATCCTGTGCTGGGACTTCAGGGACTTGGATGTTCTTCATTGGCTTAAATAAAAGGTTTTGTTCTCAAACAAAAGGGACATCCTAACTCAACAACTGTTTGTGTTTTGACCTCTGCACCCAAATCCCAAATCTGCCCGCAAGAGGCAATTTGATACAAGAGAATGAGCATGGACTTTGGATCCAGCCAGGAAAATTTAATGCCTAGCTCAGTTTCTTCCTAGCTTTAGGACTCTGAGAATCTTAGGAATCTGAGAGGATCCTCTTTCCTCATCTCTATAATGGGCACAGTAAATTCTAACCTTAGCGTTGTTGAAAAACTTGAAAAAGATGATGTAGGTAAAGCACAAAGTAGATTCACCCATTCCCTCAAAAAATAATTGTTGAGTACCTACTAAGTGCCTGGCATTATTTTCAATATTGGAAAATCTGCAGTGAACAAGGCAGACCCAGATACTGCCCTGGTATAGCTCGCATTCTTGCTGGGGTGAGACCATAACTGAGTAAAGACGTAAATGAGACCATATTTGATGATGAAGTCTTAAAGTGCAGAGGGTAGTGCCGTAGAGAATGAAGTGGGGTAGGGGTGGGGGTGGGAAGCTGGGCTACTTCAGCAAGGGTAACCAGTGCGGGTCTCTCTGAGGAGCTGGCACTTGAACTGAGGTTGAGTGGTATGAAGGAGACATCCATGGAAAGATGGCCAGGCCAAGTATTCCAGATGAAAAGACCAGTATGTGCAAAGGCCCTGGGGCAGAATGAGATGGCCAGGTTAGAACAGGTGAGCTAGCAAGGAGTAAAGGAGGAGAGGCTACAAGGTAACACAACAGTCAGATCAGGGGATGCCTTAAAGGTCACAACAAGAGGTTGTATTGGGCTTTATTCTATGTTCAATGGGAAGCCATCTGTAGGTTTTAAGCAGTAAAATTGCATGATTAATTTGCATCCTGACTCTGCTAAATGGGGACAGAATCACAGTAAGATATGTAGGAAAAGAAGAAGACCAGTTAAGACACTTTCTCAGTCTAGCCAAAGATAATGCACTATCACAGCCTCAATGGAGAGGGAGAGACGTGTATTAATCTGGGATACAACTTGGTGATAAAATTAGATGGAATCTGGAGAAAAGAAGCCTTTAGAACTGAACCTTTAGAAGCTGGATAAAAGAGTGTGGGAATGGTGGTTAGTGAGATGGGAAGGAATCGGGAGAGGAAGCATTGCAGGAAAGAATTTGGTAAAGAAGGGAAAGTCCACGTGAGCCAAGTGAGCAAGACTAGGACAGAGAACAGCTTACTGGATTTGGCCAGATGAAGATCACGTGGTTGACTTTGATTGATACACACCATTTCTGTGAGGGAGTTGGGAAGGCAGAGACTGAAAATAAGTTCAATACACACAGGTGTTTTTAAAATTCCTCCTTCAGAAATGGAAATTGGGCACCTCATGCCTTATCTACGGAGACTTAGACATTTCTTTCATGATAATAAAAATATCCACAATAATAACAACTCATGAGCCTCAGATGTCCAGTCAGTACGGCAGACTGAGCAGACGCTGAAAGACTATCCACCCCACCTACCCTCAGTCCAAACAAATAAAGACGTTGGATATAATGTAACAATAAACTATTTAAATACAAAATCATTTCAAAAGTAGGGAAAGGGAAATCTCCAGGAGCTCAAAATGAAAACCCAAACCAGCGTCATTGATAAAAGCTGAAAACAAAAATCACACAAGATATTGGAACTGGTTATAGGAGCTGAAGTCTAGGGAAGAACAAGACTTCAGGCTTAAGTGAGGAGAGTACGCCTCTGACTCACCCCACCAAGCCAGGAGCCATGAAGTAGGCCATGCCCATGAAACTCCAAGCTAAAATGTTATAAAATTTTTCCAGAGCCAATAAAACTCACAGGATCTTGAATAGCTTCCAATGTGAAGTTACTCAGAAGGGATCCCTCCAAAACTCAAGAGAGCAAGGCTCCTATGAAAGCCTCCCCCATTCGAGATGAGCTCACAACAAAAAATTACAATTCACAGGAGTGAAAAAACTACTCTGAGGTCTAGTAACAATCCAAAGACATATCAAATGAGAGAAGTTCTCTTTAAAAACTAGAAATAAAAGAAAAAAATTAGAAGAAACTTTAAGCATATGTAAAATCTTCAAAGAGAAGTAGGAAAAAATGCATACAAAAAACAAAAGATTGAATGTAAAAGCAAAGCCACATTTGAAAAGAACTAAATGGAGATTCTAAAAATGAAAAATACAGTCATTAAGGTAGAAAAGTTAAATAGGTTAAGTAGAAGAATAGATACATTGAAGCAAAAATATTGAACTCTAAAACAGATATTTGGAAATCACACAAAATGCAGAAAAAAAAATAACTTAAGTGGATAATACGAAAGAGTAATTTAAGATCTGCATAACAGAAAGAGAGCGCCTATGCGCACTCTAGCAGCACATACACTAAAACTGGAATGATACAGAGAAGGTTAACATGACCCCTACACAAGGCTGACATGCAAATTCATGAAGTGTTTCATATTTTTAGTGCATGGAGCACTGGGTGTCATACATAAACAATGAATCTTGGAACACTGCATCAAAAACTAATAATGTATTTTATGGTGACTAACATAACACAGTAAAAAAATAAAATTAAAATAAAAAATAAATTTAAAGAAAAAAATAAAAAAGAAAAAGAGTAGCTCCAATATATTAAGTTGAACTCTCTTTTTAGGACTAAAATGGTTGGCTATCAGCAGTTTCATACAGTTTTACCTACAATGTCTAGTACAAGTGGTGGAAAGGAAAACAATAAGGAATGTGGGAGGGGCTCCTGGGTGGCTCAGTCGGTTAATCATCCCAACTCTTGGTTTCAGCTCAGGTCATGGTCTGGGGGTCTTGAGATCAAGCTCCATATCAGGGTCTGCACTGGGAGCAGAGTCTGCTTGAGATTCCCCTCCCTCTTCCATCCCATCTGCTCTGCCCCCTGCTTGCACTCTCTCTCTCTCTAAAAATAAATAAAATCTTTTAAAAATATGTGGGAAAGAGACAATATTTAGAGAGCTGACAGTTGAGAATTTTACAGAATTAAAAAAACATGAGTCCTCATATTGACTCAAAACAATAGAAATAAAGTGTAGGAGACCTATCAGACATCAAAGATAAAGTAGGAAAGCTTAAAAATGACTAGAGAGAAGAGAAAGGAAGGATTGAATGATAGCTGAATGATAACAGACATCCTGCCATTCTTTTTCAAGTGCAGAAGACAATGATACAATCTTATAAAGACTTACAGGAAATGATAAGCCACCACTCAAGTGAGAGCTGTAAAGGACTTATTCAGATATACAAGGAAAAGGACAAACACATCACTCACAGACTCGTAACTAAGGAAAGTGCTATGATGAGAAAGCAAAGTCAGAAAGAAGGAGGGGAGTGCAGAATGAAGCAGCGTGAGTCTACAAATTGGTAAATAGTTGGAAATCCAAATAAATAGCAACTTAAAAGAAGAATAACTAAGGAAGAGTAAAAACAGGGTAGAACTAAATTATTAAACAATACTAATATTCTTCAAAGAGGGAAGTGTTCAGAATTTAAAGCATTCTAAGGTCACTAAGTAGTTAGGGCAGAGGATACAAAGACCTGCAGATTTTGCTAAATATTGACCCTAAAATTTGAGGACAGTGGCTAAAAATATAAATGGAGAATGTATTTCTTCCAAACCTGTAGTTACAAAAAATAAAACCAACCCTACAGACAGGTCTAGGCACTTATTCTATAAAGGGCCAGATAGTAAATATTTTCAACTTTACGCAGTTCCTGTCAAAACTACTCAACTCTGTCATTGTAATGCAAAAACAGCCATGGACCATATGTAAGCCAATGAGTATAACTATGTTCCAATAAAGTTTTATTTACAAAACAGGTGGCAGGCCAGATTTGATCTGAAGGCCATAATTTGCTACCTACTGCCATAGAAGTCAAATGAAAGGACAAAAGAGAGTAATCAAGAAAATGTATATAGTGGGGCACCTGGGTGGCTCAGTGGGTTAAAGCTTCTGCCTTCAGCTCAGGTCATGATCTCAGGGTCCTGGGATCAAGGCCTGTGTCAGGCTGCCTGCTCAGCAGGGACCCTGCTTCCTCCCCTCTCTCTGCCTGCCTCTCTGCCTACTTGTAATCTCTCTCTCTCTCTCTCTCTCTCTCTCTCTGTGTGTGTGTCAAATAAATAAATAAATAAATCTTAAAAAATGTATATATGTTAAAAACAAAAAAAAATAAGTCCATGAAGAATTACAATAAAAGTAAATGCATTAAATTTATCAGTTAGAATATCCACATTGCAGAATGAAACAGTGTAATGCCATGTACCTACAGGTTTGAAACACAGAACAATAGCATTTACCATTTATGGTTATGCTCATGTATAGTAAAGATACAGAAAGGATGCATCCAATTCCAGAGAGTGTTGCCTCAGGCAGGAAGTGAAAAGATTTGGAGAAGGGTACAATGGAGAATCAATATTACTCAAAGATTTTGTTTCCAAAACAAACAAAAAAGCCGAAGCCAGTTTAGCAAACATTAATATTTGTTAATTCTAGACAGTGGATACAGGGGCATTAGTTACGTTACTCTTCATATTTTTAAGTTTGAAAAGTGTCTTTTTATTTATTTTTTTAAGATTTTATTTATTTATTTGACAGAGAGAGGGAGAGAGAGAGAGATCACAAGTAGGCAGAGAGGCAGACAGAGAGAGAGGAGGAAGCAGGCTCCCTGCTGAGCAGAGAGCCCGATGTGGGTCTCGATCCCAGGACCCTGAGATCATGACCTGAGCCGAAGGCAGAGGCTTTAACCTACTGAGACACCCAGGCACCCCAAAAAGTGTCTTTTTTAAGCACTCATATCTCATTCAAACCTTAGCAATCGTTAGGAGAATAGTATTACAAACTATATTTCCAGATGAGGAATTTGAAGTTCCACACAGGTCAGAGACTTGGAAAAATGAAACCATAATCTTCCAACTCAATTAAATGCACTCTAGATACTACATGACATTTTGTGGGAACTTGAAGACATCTATTTTGCAAACACCCTATCTCTATGATCCCTGGGACCCCCATCTTTACCGGATACTTATTCTCTTCCAGTCCTTCTGCCTCACCCCCTTGCCACCCATCCTCTGCTCTCTAGACACTTATAGTGCAAAAATACAGCTTGAATCACACCACACTCCACCTCTTCAGTGTCGGCTGTGGGCCTGAGGATATGAAAACAAAGAAGACATAGTTCTCAATGTGATTTAATTTCCAAGTCAACCAATCTCTACCTGGGCAAACGTTAACTTCTCCAAGTCTCCATCTCTATGTCTTTAAAATGGGCATCACCAACACTATCGTACATGTTACCTAAGGTATTTTCAAGAATAAAATGAAATCATCTAGCAAATATCTGTCCTTACAGAAAAATTCCAATCTCTTGAGCACAGGGCCTCATGGGCTTACCCAGATCACATAGGTTGCATTTGAAAAAAAAATGGTGTATTGTCCTGCACACACAAGGCCATCCCCAGAACACCCTAAGCCAATCACACACCCTCTGCAGCCACTGCTTCCCAGTCACTATAGAACAGGTTGGTCCGGACAACCTCTAAGAATACTTTCAGCTCTGCCATCTTAGGTCACCTACTTGATTCCCCTGGCACCCATGAAAGCAGAGCCCTAAAGCCTTGTCCTATGCAAACATCAGCCCCAGCCATGGTGAAGAGCATGGCATCATTAGTATTGCTCATAGTAAGTGGGATGTTGAGTTCCCTGGAAATGAAAAGACTTATTTATAGAGGTGTGGGAAGGGGAGCTAGCATTCCTGCTGCTGCTGCCCACCACACTGGCCCCTTCAGTTCCTGAATAGGCCAAGTTCCTCCCACCACTGGGCCTTTGCACACACACTGTCCGCCCTTTGCAGAATACTCTTCTCTACCCCTTCGCCTAGTCAATGCCTACTCTGCTCTGCCACCAGACCTCAGCTCAGTCTTTGTTTCCTCAGGGAAGCCATCCCTGTCTTCCTGGACTGTAAAATTCACTGATTACACATTCTCATGGAGCTACCTGCATCAGTCATGTATTACCATGATAATGCTGTGAAACAAAACTACCCCAAAGCTTAACACAATCACTGTATATTATTTCTATAAGCCTATAATTCAGCCGGACAGCTCTACCAATCTGAGCCAGGCTTAGCTGATCTCAAGTGGGTTCACACTTATATCTGGGGTCAGCTGGAAAGTCAAAGTTGGAGGCTGGTACAGCTGGTATGACACTGCCATGCTCCACATGACCTCTCAGCTACAACAAGTTCACCTGGGCATGTGCTCATTTTGGCAGCAAGAAGCATGTAAGACCTCTTGATACCTAGACTTGGAATTGGTACAACCTTACTCTCACTGCATTCCATTAGCCAGAGCATGTCACAGGCCATCCCATAGGCATGGGGTGGAAAAATAGCTTCCACCTCTTAATGGGAAGAACTGACAAGTCACATTACACAAGGAAGGTGGGGGACTGGGACTATTTTTGCAATCAGTGTATCATACTCCATTTTGAAGTACACATCATAATCATAATTTCCCCTTTAATTCATGTGAGTGTCATCATCTTACCCACTAAACTGTGGAGTGTAAGCAACAAACCTTGGTTGTATTAAACCATTGGGATATTAGGTCTATTTGTTATATAGCATAACTAACCTATCCTGACTGAGAAAAATGTCTATAGCTGCCCACAGACCCCAAACCTCCAGCTCTGTTCCTAGCCTATAAAGTAAGCAAAAACTCACATCCCTGTGATTGTTTAGAGGTGAGCACTCTGGCCCTAATTGAGATTCTTAGTACAGTGGGCACTTTTTTGTGTGCTAAGCATTTATGGTAAATTGTATTTCTTCCACACACACAGGGGGTTCTCCAGAAACAGACAGAGGGTAGTGGGAGGGGGATCAGGACTTGGCACAAAAAATCCTTCACTTGTTGGTTTAAGTTCCACACCAGCTATTCATCTCAACAACCATTAACATCCACTTTCTATTCCAGGCCTGTGCCAAACTGTAGACATAGAAAGGGCAAATGCTCACTTAGAGAATAATCGAGTCCAGCTCCCTGATTAAGCATATATTAGCACAAGACTTTATTCCATTTGCCGGAGCAGAGCCATGGACCGGTAATGGTTCCCCTAAAATATGTCCAAGTTAAGGATAACTCCATCCAGCATCCACTGATACAATCATCCATCCATCCATCCATCCATCCATTCAATATCTTGAGCATCTACTGTATGGTGTTCCAGAACACCCTGTTCTAGTTACTGAGGATATATTGGAGAACAAGAGGGGCAAGAACCCTGCCCTGTGAAGCACCCATTCTGGTGAGGAGTGGACAGAGGTAGAAAAGGTTATCCATGGTGGCAGACATCAGAATTACCACAAATGTTTTGGGACCCACCCTTCTTCCGCATCTGCATCAATATACGTAAGAATTTTTCCAGAAGCTACTCCCATAGCAGTGTTTGGAAGCATTCAAGGAGTCCTAGGCACCCCTCTCAGAGGAGGAGAGCAGCTCCAAGCCAAAATCAAACATGGTAGGACCTACAAGTCTCACAGGAGCTCTAAGGGGGCTTGCGCAGTCCTGCCGTGAAGAGACGCTCACTGTGTGTTCCCTGCCCCGGCCACATGCCAACCTAGAGGAAAGAAGAGAGTGAGGCTGGGATCCCACCATTCTTAGGGGCTCTACCCCAAGCCTTCCACGTAGACCACAATGACGAGCTTCTAGTAGCAGGTTGTAGCTGGTGTGCTCAACTAGCCACTTGGCTTGAAAAATAAATCAACAGCATTTGTTGCCAGAAAATCCACAGCAGCCAAACCCTTTTTGAGGTCTGAGGGCTGCCCATGCTTGAGGTTTCCATTCCTTAAAAACCAACAGGTTCATGTGGCCAGTGGGTGGGCCCTCCAGAAACATCACCATCAGCCTTGGTTGACACAGTGCTTTGGATTCCTCAGCCCCTCCGAGAGGCCACCTCTCCAGCCAGAGCCTGCTTCAGTGCACTGCCCACCCCCAGCCATCCTGCAGGCCATGAACGTGGGCTCAGGTGGGTGCAGCATGGGATCACACTGGTGGCTCGAGCAGACTCATGGGATTTCCCTTGGTTCGGCCATGCCTCTCCCTAAGCCTTGCTTTCCTTATGTACAGAATAAAGATGTAATAACAACCTCCCTGGCCAGGGTAATTGTGATTTTTTTTTAAGTGGGATACATGGGTATAGCTCCTACCATAGAATCATAATGTTAATGCGTTCATATTAGAGCATGCACTGAGTTCTTGCCATGAGTTGGGCATGGGGCACAGCTGTCTTCGTGCCTCACTCCATTTAATCACTTAGCTGTACGGGTGGGCATTTTTATTATACCCATTTCATATACACTGAGGCTCGGAGAGATTAACTGTGGGCACGTGTTTAGAAACAGGGCTTAAGCTCTGAGTGTGTGCAAACCTCTTACTGACTTAGGAGGCCGCAGAAGGAGGCAAATGGGCACCGCACAGAGGCAGGCAGACTACACCTCACTCTTGCCCTTGACCCTGTCTCTTTTCTTGTTTCAGTGGCCTGGGCAGTTCCCACACACCTTCCCTTCCCAAGCGCACCAGAAGCGTGGGCCTCAAGGCAGTGAGACCCCAAATCCGACGCGCCCAGGCCTGTCAAAGAAGAAACATGCAAATGTATTAAGCAGGATGGGAATGGATTTTTATGATTCTACCAAATGTCTGATAGTGGGAACATCGCCCACGACAAGTATGTATCAGCTCAAGAGAGGCAGAGAGCATTTTAGGACACCATGTGCACCCAGCCTGGTGGTGGCAGCTTTGGGGGTGGATGACAAAGCAGCCCAGAGTCCGCTCTGTCATGGAGACTGGTGCCTGACTCCGAAGGGGCTGAGAGGGACTGGCTAGGTATTGAGACTGGTCTTAAAGCCAACCTTGGCCACGTGTTTCCTCTGAATGTCTTCTCCCTCCCAATTCACTGCCCATTCCTGCGACTCTGCCTGGGTCAGCTTCTTCAAATCCCCATCCTACAGATATGGAAACTGAGGCTCACAAAAGTGACATGACCAGGGACACATAGTTAATAAGGTCTTGGCCCCAGGACTTGGCCCAGGTCACAGGCTCCAGGCTTAGCCCCTCACCCTGCCTACCTTCAACAGCCCCCATGAGGCCTGAGCAAGGAACCAGGCAATGCACAGGTGGAAGAGATGATTCCAGCTGCTGGGGTTACCACAAACTTCAAATGCGAGGCTCTGTGGAGCTGGGACAGCTCTGCTGCACGCATACTGTGTGCCCCTGCAGCAAATATTCACCCTGGCAACCCAGCCCCACATTCAGAAGTGGAGGGCCCATGAACTCTTGGGAGGCTCAAGTTGGGCCATGGTGATAAGAAAGCCTTGCAGCCTGCAGGCCATCTCAGACATCAGCTGATGTCTGCAGAGCACATGCTCCTGGCCAGGAGCTACGGGAAACCCTCCCTTCACATGATCTCGTGGTCCTTACCTTTATGGTGGTGCTTCTTTTTATGCACATGGCAGAAAACCAGTTCTGGAAGATCTCCAGAAGAGCGGAGCTACCTCCCTAGCACAAACTATTTCCTTGAAGTAATATGGGTTCCAAACCCCAGAGACCAGACACTGTATCTCACTTGTCTGTGAAACTCACCATATACAACCTCACCAGCTTCCACAGACATTTTGAGGCGCCTTATCCTGACACACTCACACACTAGGATATCCAACAAAATTGGAAATGCTGACCAGAATGCAAACTTCTCGGACGGAGAGATGTCATTTCCTCAAATGCCTGTTTATCCTCAGGGTTTGAATATTCCTGGTGCATAGTAGGTGCTCAATAAATATTTCTTGAATGAACTAATGCCCAATAATGGGCATTCCAGGGCACATTCTAAGGCACATTTCCAGCCATTGTCTTGTCCAGTCTTGATGAGAGGTGATCGTTACATTCCCACTTTACAGAGAGGCAATGGACACTGACAGAGAGCAGGAATCTCTTCACCTGAATGGCAAATCAAACCCTCTTTGCTTACTGAATTTCTTTTCATCCATCAAGGCTTAGATTTCATGCCATCTCCTCCATGAAACCTTCCCAGTCTTCCCCTATCTCCCAGAGCTCCACACCAAACCATGAATACTTTTTGTTTGCATTCTGGTGATACTAGGATTCACTGTACACATACCCATCTTCCTTCTACTGGTCATGTTTTATACTTCTCACCTCCCAGAACTAACACAATGCTCAACACTCAGAAGGTCCTCAACCAAGGTGTACCGACTTAAATATGTCCTCAACAATCAACTTGTGGCTAAAATGTCAGAGCTGGAAACGATTTTAAAGATCATCTATTGTTCCCCCAATTTAGAAGACTTACTTGTATTATCCAGAGAGTTAGCAGCAAACAAGTCTCCTGCTTCCTAATGCACGGCCCTTCCCAACCACCAGACCCCAAACAACACCTAGATTTACCCTCCTTCACCAACTCCAGGAGATTAGCAATGGTTGCCCCTGGCTCCAGTGGAAGCATGCCAATCAGTTAGCAACATCTGCCCCTGACACAAGATGGGGATATGGTAGAGGGTCGTTAGCTGACCGTGACATTAGACCATACTAGTCACATCAATTAACGTTATTGTTTATTGATAGATCTTGCAACCATGACAGAATTCAAAAGTGACCCATTGTGCATCCTTGTCAGATTTCCTATACCCAGCCCTTCTCTCCTGCTCTGCCTGTTTTTCTCTCCAATTAGTTGGGAGTGCTCTTCAAGGGCAAGTTCTGAGTCTGGTTAATTTCTGCACTCCCACCACCTGCACATAATACAAAGTCCTATGAGTGTGCGTGGGGGGGGGTAAGTAAATTAAACTTGGTTCAACAATGATGGGTCCAGAAGGTAAGTGGGTGGACATGCAAATGGACAGTAGACTCTCAGATAACACTTCTCTAAATGTCCCGTCTGCATCAGCTTCACCAGGCAGAGAACAGAGAGAGCCTGGCTCCCTGGGGTTCCTGGATACAGGACTCTCACCCACCACTTTGTGCATGAGCTCACATTTCGGGGGTGTGGAAAGTGCATGCCCATCTTCCCAGTTGTGGGTTGGCACATTAGCAAGATATCCACAAAATATAGGTTTAGGGAAATCATGCTATAAATTAGAATGAGCCATTTTCCAAAATAGAAAATTGGACAATTTTTAAAAGGTTTTTTGTTGTTGTTGTTGTTTTAACCATTCAAGTAACCATGGACTTTATTCCCAGTGGTCCTGTACCTGCTGTGTTACAGAAAAAGGGAAATGTGGATTTATTTGCATTTTATAATATCCGTACTTTCTGCATGAGGCTCACATGTCATCTATGTGTGAAGAAATATAAATATTCCAATTCAGTTATGAAAGGATGTAGATTTGGAATTCTGAACCTCCTGATTTCAATTGTTTACAAATTCTTTCTCCATACTGTGATTTGTTCAAAGTATTTAATAAGCAAATGAGGCTATAAAAACACAGAAAGCATATTGTCTTCCATTAAAGTTGACCCTATGATCTCAAGCCTTTAAAAACATATTCTGCTTTTGCCTTTCCTAGAAGATAGGAAACACTTAGATTTTTTAGGAGGGAGGAAGGGAAAAATGAAGTAGCATAAATTATAATAAAGAACCCCAAACAGAATGAAATATTTTTTTAATTAAGTCTGTTTCAGTTCTAGAAGGTACTAAAAGTCGCTTCTCACAGCTCCATTTGTTCTTGTGTCTGAGAATCACAGAAATGAGGTAGTATCTCATCCTGGGATATAGAACTCATGTGTGTTGGGTGGGACCCTTGTCAGGACAAGAGCTGGATGCTGCTGGGACCCCAAGGCCAGGCAATGGTTTCAGGTCTTCTTGTGATCAGCTTTATCTCATTTGGGGAAATTTACATTTCCACGTTCCCTTAGGAGTATTCAATCAAGCATCCACTCCTTATTCCAAATCATCCACACAACGCCTATTTTGTGCATGGCCGTGGGCTGGGCTGTGGAAATCCAGAAGTGAATGAGATCAATTCTTGCCCTCCAGATGCTGATAGCCAAGAGCAGATGCCCCCAACTCCACTGAGTACAATTCATGAGGCCTGGTAGCAGGCTGGTGGGAGCTGTGTTGCAGGTGTGAGGTGATATTGTGATCTACAATAAGAAATGTATATTTGGTCTTTGTCCCTATTTCTGGCACCAGGCTACTAAAACCCTTGGAATTCCCTAAGTGATAAGCCATAAAAGTGTCTTAATATTCATAACGAACCTCTTGCAACCACGCCTAAGTTTATGTTAATGATGACTTTGGGAATTTTGGAAAGCACCTAAGGATGGGGGCTGGTTGTCAGGGGAACAAACCGTGTGACTAGAGGTTTCAGTGCCACCCACTCTTGACCTCCAGGAAGGAAGAGAGGAGTTGGAAGTTCATTCATCATGAATGGCCAATAATTTTATCAGTCACATCTATGTAACAAAAACCAACCCTCCATAAAAACCCAAACGGATGGGTTTGTAGCCCTTCTGAGTTGGTAAACATGTGGAAATGTGGGGACGGTGGCATGCTTAGAGAAGGTGGGGGAGCTCCAAGACCCTTCCTCCACTCCTTGCCCTGTGCATCTCTTCCATCTTGCTGTTCCTGTGTTATATCCTTTTATGATAAACTGGTGACCTATTAAGTGAAATATTTCTCTGAGTTCTGTGAGCCAAACTAGCACATCCATAGTGCCCAGGGAGGGAGTCTTCATAATCTCCAGTCAAGAGCTGGTGGGTCGGAAGTACAGGAGACAACCTAGACCACCTCCGAGCCCTCCTTCAGGCGAAGGGGAAGCTAAATGACACCTTAGACCACACGGACTTAATAGTAATATATAGAGAATCCCCTCCAAAATCAGCAGAATACACATTCTTCTCCAAGTGCACATGGAACATTCCCCAGGAGAGATCACATGTTGGGCCACAAAACAGTCTCAGTAAAGTTCAGAGGACTAAAATCATGTGAAGCATCTTCTCCAACCACAATGGTATGAACCTAGAAAGCAATTACAAGAAGAAAAACTGGGAAATGACAAATCTGTGGAGATTAAACAATATACTACTGAATAACCAATGTGTCAATTAAGAAATCAAAGGGGAAATTAAAAAAAAAACCTCAATACAAAAATGGAAGCACAAAAGTTTAAACTTTATGGGATACAGCAAAAGCAGTTCTAAGGGGGAATTTCACAGTGGCACAGGCCCACCTCAAGAAATAAGAAAAATCACAAACAACAATCTAACTTTACACCTTTAGGAACTAGAAGAAGAAAAGAAGCCCAAAGTTATGGGCACCTGGGTGTCTCAGTGGGTTGAGGCCTCTGCTTTCGGCTCAGGTCATGATCTCAGTGTCCTGGGATTGAGGCCCACAGAGGGCTCTCTGCTAAGCAGGGAGCCTGCTTCCTCCTCTCCCTGTCTCTCTGCCTGCCTCTCTGCCTACTTGTAATCTCTCTCTCTGTGTCAAATAAATAAATAAAATCTTTAAAAAAAAAAAAGAAGCCTAAAGTTAGTAGAAGGAAGGAAAAAATAAAGACTGACAATAAATGGAATAGAAAGCAAAAAAGTAAAAATGATCCCTGAATCTAAGAACTGGTTCTTTGAAAAGATAAACAAAACTGACAAACTTTTAACTAGATTCACCAGGAAAAAAGAAAGAAGGCTCAAATAAATAAAATCAGAAATAAAAAAGAACTCACAGCTGATACAACAAAAATGCAAAAAATCATGAGACTACTATGAACGATTACATGCCAACAAATTGCACAACACAGAAGAAACAGATAAAATCCTAGAGACATACAATCTTCTAAGACTGAATCATGAAGAAACAGAAAATCTAAATAGATGATCACTAGGCAAGGAGATCCAATCAGTAATCAAAAACCTCTCAATAAATAAAAGTCCAGACCCAGAGAGCATCACTGATGAATTCCACCAAATATTCAAAGATTTAATACCCCAGGGCACCTGGCTGTTCAGTGGGTTAAGCATCCAACTCTAGATCTCAAGGTCTTGATCTTAGAGTCCAAGCCGCACATTGGGTCCTATTTAAAAAAAAAAATACACAGCCACACACACACACACACACACACACACACACACACACACACACACATTTAATACCTATCCTTCTCAAACTCTTCTAAATAAAAGTAGGAAACACTTCCAAACTCATTTCATGAGACCAGCATTACCTGATACCAAAACTAGACAAGGACACCACAATAAAAGATTACAAGCCAATATCCCTAATGAGCATAGATGTAAAAGTCCTCAGCAACAAAAATATTAGCAAACCAAATTCGACACCACATTAAAAAGATCAAACACCATGATCAAGTGGGAATTTATTCCAGGAATGCAAGGATAGTTCAACATCTCTAATCAACGTGATACACCACATTAACAAAATGAAAGATAAAAATCACAAGATCTTCTCAATAGATCCAGAAAAAAAGCATTTAACAGAATTTAACATCCATTTATGATAAAAATTCTCAACAAAGTTGGTATTGAGGGAACACATCACAACATAATAAGGTCCATATATGACAAGCCCACAGCTAACATCATGCTCAATGGTGAAAAGCTGAAAGTTTTTCCTCTAAAATCAGAAAAAAAGACAGGGATGTCCACTCTTACCACTTTTATTCAACATGGTATTGGGAATCCTAGCCATAGCAAATAGGTGGAAAAAAGAAGCATTCATATGGGAAAGAAAGAAGTAGAACTATTGCTATCTTCAGATGACATGATATACCAGATATAGAAAACCCTGAAATACCATTTAAAAACTCTTAGAACTGATAAATGAATTGAGTAAAGTTGCAGGATTTAAAAATCAATATACAGAAATCTGTTGCATTTCTCTACACCAATAATGACCTATCAGGAAAGAATTAAAAGACAATCCCATTTACAATTACATCAAAAAGAATAAAATAACTAGGAATACATTTAACCAAGGAAGTGAAGGACCTATATTCTGAAAACTATAAGACCTTGATGAAAGAAATTAAAGATGACACAAATAAATGGAAAGATATTCTGTGCTCATAGACTGGGGAGAATTAATAATGTTTAAAGTGTCCATACTACCCCAAACGATCTGCCAGTTCAGTGAATTCCCTATCAAAATTCCAATAGCATTTTTCACAAACCTAGACGAAACAGTTCTAAAATTTGTGTGGAAAGACCCCAAGTTGTCAAAGCAATCTTGAGAAAGAACAAAACAGAAGATATCATGCTCCCTGTTTTCAAACTATGCTACAAAGCTACAGTAATCAAAGCAGTATAACTGACCTAAAAACAGACACAGACATCAATGGAACAGAATACAAAGCCCAGAAATAAACCCACGTACATGATCAATTAATTTATGACAATCAATAATGGTGTTGGGAAAACAGGACAAGATTGAAACTAGATCATTTCTTAAACCACACACAAAAATTAATTCAAAATGGATTAAAGACTTGAATGCAAGACCTGAAACCATGAAACTCTTAGAAGACACATAGGCAGTAAGCTCCATTGGTCTTGTGCTGAATTTCTGCTTCTGACTCCAAAAGAAAAGGCAACAAAAACAAAACTATACAATACTTGGGACCATCTCAAACTAAAAAGCTCAGATGGTGCTCTTAGGACCGTGAGATAGAGCCCCAAGTCCAGGTCTGTGCTCATCAGGGAGTCTGCTTGTCCTTCACCCTCTCCCTACATCCCTTCCCCTGCTCTCACTCTCTATCGAAAATAAATAAATAAATCTTTTTTAAAAATGAGCAGAGGCTCTAGGTGGACATTTTTCCAAGTAAGACATATGGATGGTTAACAGGTACATGAAAAGATGTTCAACATTACTAACTATCTAGGAAATGCAAGTCAAAACCATAAGGAGAAATGCAATCCCCATCAAAATACCAGCAATTTATTTCAAAGAAATGGAACAAATAATCCTAAAATTTATATGGAACCAGAAAATACCCCGAATAGCCAAAGGAATGTTGAAAAAAAAAAAGCAAAGTTGGCGGCATCACAATGCCAGATTTCAAGCTCTATTACAAAGCTGTCATCATCAAGACAGTATGGTACTGGCACAAAAACAGACACATAGACCACAGAATAGAGAACCCAAAAATGGACCCTCAACTCTATGGTCAACTAATCTTCGACAAAGCAGGAAAGAATGTCCAGTAGGAAAAAGACAGTCTCTTCAACAAATGGCGTTGGGAAAACTGGTCAGCCACATGCAGAAAAATGAAACTGGATCATTTCCTTACACCACACACAAAAATAGACTCAAAATGGATAAAAGACCTCAATGTGAGAAAGAAACCCATCAAAATCCTCGAGGAGAACACAGGCAGCAACCTCTTCGACCTCAACCGCAGCAACTTCTTCCTAGGAACATCACCAAAGGCAAGGGAAGCAAGGGCAAAAATGAACTATTGGGACTTCATCAAGATTAAAAGCTTTTGCACAGCAAAGGAAACAGTCAACAAAACCAAAAGACAACTGACAGAATGGGAGAAGATATTTGCAAATGACATATCAGATAAAGGGCTAGTATCCAAAATCTATAAAGAGCTTCTCAAACTCAACACCCATAAAACAAATAACCCAGTCAAGAAATGGGCAGAAGACATGAACAGACATTTCTCCAAAGAAGACATCCAAATGGCCAACAGACACATGAGAAAGTGCTCAACATCACTCGGCATCAGAGAAATACAAATTAAAACCACAGCGAGATACCACCTTACACCAGTCAGAATGGCTAAAATCAACAAGTCAGGAAATGACAGATGTTGGCGAGGTTGCGGAGAAAGGGGAACCCTCCTACACTGTTGGTGGGAATGCAAACTGGTGCAGCCACTCTGGAAAACAGTATGGAGATTCCTCAAAAAGTTGAAAATGGAGCTACCCTACGACCCAGCAATCGCACTACTGGGTATTTATCCTAAAGACACAAAGGTAGTGATCCTCAGGGGCACGTGCACCCGAATGTTTATAGCAGCAATGTCCACAATAGCCAAACTATGGAAAGAACCTAGATGTCCATCAACAGATGAATGGATAAAGAAGATGTGGTATATATATACAATGGAATACTATGCAGCTATCAAAAGAAACGAAATCTTGCCGTTTGCAACGACATGGATGGAACTGGAGGGTATTATGCTGAGCGAAATAAGTCAATCAGAGAAAGACAATTATCATATGATCTCTCTGATATGAGGAACTTGAGGGTCAGGGTGGGGGGTCGTGGGGGGTAGGGAGGGAAAAATAATGAAACAAGATGGGATGGGGAAGGAGACAAACCATAAGAGACTCCTAATCTCACAAAACAAACTGAGGGTTACTGGGGGGTGGGAGGGTAGGGATAGGGTGGATGGGTTATGGACATTGGGGAGGGTTTGTGCTTTGGTGAATGCTGTGAAAGATGTAAGCCTGATGATTCACAGACCTGTACCCCTTGGGCAAAGAATAAAAATAAAATTTAAAAAAAAATCATGCAAGGAAAAAAAAAAAAGAAAAAACCATAAGGAGATATCACCTCACACCTGTTAGAATGGCTAATAACAAAAAGACAAGAAATAACCAGTGTTGGAGAGAATGTGGAAAAAGAGAACCCTCATGCACTGTTGGTGAGAATAAAAACTAGTACAACCACTCTGGAAAACAGCATGGAGTTTCCTCAAAAAAATTAAAAATAGAGCTACCCGGTGATCTAGGTCTACTTCTGGATATTTATCAGAAGAAAATGACAACACTAATTCAAAAAGATCTTGCCGCTCTCCATTCGTGGGCAACATGATTTACAATAGCCAAGACGGGGAAACAACCTATGTGCCCATCAATGGGTAAATAGATAAAGAAGACGTGGTGTATACATGCAATGGAATATTACTCAACTCATCTGCACCAACATGGATGGAACTTGACAGTATTATGCTACATGAAATAAATCAGAAGAGCAAAGACCATATGATTTCACTCATATGTGGAACCTAAGACACAAAGCAAATGAATGAACAAAACAGAACTGCTAGATACAGAGAACAGGTTGGTGGTCATCAGAGGGGAAGGGTGTTGTGGGCACAATGAGTGAAGGAGGTCAATCGTGTGGTGACAGGTGGCAACCAGACTTATCGTGGTGACACTTTGTCGTGTACACAAATGTCAAATGATTATGCTATACACTTGAAGCTGATATCATCTTGTATACCAATTTTACCTTAATAAAAATATTCAGCGAGTTCAGTGACTACCCCATGGCAAGCCCCACATGAGGTGTTCCTCAAATGTTAGCTCATTTTATCATCTACTCTCAGGGGACTGACCCTCTAGGATGTGAGTCAATTTCTCAAGACCCAGAACTTGTATGTAGCTAACTAGCACTTCCAGCCCCAAAGCCTGGAATATTCTCTTCCCTGCACCGTGTTCTGCCTTAAGAGATGAATCTGGAGCATCTTTAAATGCCTCGCCGACTTCCAGACTTCAAATGAATCAACATGTCTGCAGAGCGCGTATTAGAAAGAACCCAGGAACTAGCTGAATGATCTAATCACTTTATCTTTCAAAAAAGGAAATAAGGCCCAGAGAGGGGAACTTCCGTGCCCAAAGTCACACAGCACTAGAATCCAAGTCTTCCAACTCAGGGCTCCATGTGCAGCTCCATGCCACCGCCATCCTCTCCCTTCCCTCCCTTGATCTCTTAATGATGCTTGGATACCAAGTCCAGAACTATCTCAGTGGAGTCCCTGCAAATATTTTCCATTTGGTTTGCAGGTTAGCGAGATTCCTTTCCTGCCTCGGAGTTTTAGACAATTTACGCTTCCATTCTGAAAACAGATTTTTATCCTAATAAAGGCTTTTATTACTATTATCCACCTGTCATTACAAGGCATTAGACAATTACAGAGCACAGACTGGCTCTCCCTCCACAAACCTTCCCCTCTGCTTTCGGCAGGGGGAGGGGTACACATAAACAGAACATTTCATTAAAAAAAAAAATAGAGACGAATCTTTAATTTTTTTTTAAGCACTGCCAAGACTGCTACCTACGCTTTTTAAAACTTTGTTGTGAAAAGTCATTGGCGTGAGTGAGAGGGGGATTAAAAAAAAAAGTGTGGGCTCGAAGCCGTCTCCAGCCCCATTTTGATTGCCAGACGATTGACAAAATAATTTGTACCCGTCGATGCTCATGAAGGGAATTTTTACAATGGATTTGCCAAGCAGATTTTTAATTTTAATCAGTAATGAAAAAATGACAACACGGATCACAACAAGACATCAGTTGCTAAGCGGGCTTTGCAGTCCCTGTCAGACAGCCTCCATCAGGGACCCGCACCTCCGTGAACATCAATCACCGGTTTCAAACTCCTGTACATCTTCAGGATTTAATTAGACATTTAAGTTCTTTACCCGCAATTTGCAAAATTGTCACTTACCAAAAGTGCAAGACGCTAAAAAATGTTCCGCGTGAGTCCTGGGAGCCTGTTTATGTCCCGCCCTGGGGAGGACTGCGAGATACCGCTCGGACACTCTCTCTCTCTTTCTCAGATGCGGCTGCTGACCCACAGCTACAGATCATTTTCAAAAGGCGAGCACTGAAAGGCTGATGAGGACGGTAAAAAGCAGCCAAACTACCGTGGAAGGACGCAGGAAAGGAGGAATGCATGTGGCGGGGGTTTGTTCTCTTTGCGCAGGCTTTTTCTGAATCCGCCTTGGTCGTGATGACTGGCCCTGGTAGGGAAACCAGAAGGGCTTTAGAAGCAGGTTGGTGTCCTGGCTCCATCGCGAACCGGCTGTGTGACCCTGTGCCAGTCACTATGCCTCTCTGAGCCTTTGCTTCCTATAAGCCCAGAAACAGATAAGTAAAAATAAATAAATAACCAGGCTTCCTTAAGGAACTGCAAGAACCTTGATAAATTCTCTGTAGCATGCTTTATAGAGGTTAATCCCACCTTGCTTAGGGGATCAGGAAACGTTCCCCCCCCCCCCCCCCCCCCC